>CM056382.1:41407320-41806046 GCA_029718625.1 Synaphobranchus kaupii
AAATGGACACTTATGTCATTTCAGATTACGCATCCTCGACTGAAAAAAAATCTATGAATGAAACAGGGCTTGTTTCAACCTGATGCATTGAGGGAGGAAAAAAAAAAAAAGCCTGTTGACTCATCCAACATGTGGTCTTTCACTGTAAAGGCAAATCGCATAGTATGCAAAGCAGAGTATGTCGCTGAACAACTAGTTCCCTTCTGCGGAGGGGATGGTGCAAAGCTTCAATGACACAATCAGATATGTTGTAATAGAAGAAAGAGGAGGTTTTGTTTCCATTTCTGAATGCATTTCTAAAAACCAAAAATGTTCTAGTATGGATTTTGACGGCTGTGTGAGCTGTAGTGAGGTTGCCAGAGCACGGCTCCCAAACCCCTGCTCCATCCCACCTCCAACCAACAGGGTTCATACAGTGGAGTCATTCTGCCCAAGGCTTTGTAATAATGCTGTTGAACTAGAATCTCAAATGAGCTATGACACATCCAAAGGCTAGCACTGGTACGCGTGCTCCGCCACCAAGTCTAGCTCCCGACAAACCCACATCTGCAAAGATACTGCTGTTGACTAGAGAAAAGCGTAGATATGTGGGACCTCAAACCAGGCTCCCTACAGGCGAGAGCTACTTCCTGACAACTGCTGGCATCAGTCCCGCATTCTCCCTCCTCCAGAGACACGGGAAAAACACCTCATGGAAGCTTTCCACCTGCCTCCAAAATATTGACTGTGGGGAAGCGGTAGGGAGAGCGTCGCTCTGTGAAATTATCGCCATGTTGCACAATCGGCAAACATGGCGCCAGCAGCCAGGAGGGTTTTTTTTTCTTTTTTTAATGTTTGGAAGAGATTTTTTTTGTCTTTCCCTGAAAGCAACAACCCCTGGTTTCTAATAACAGGCAGTGGACAGCTGATCTATCAATAAGCATTCTGTAACACCAACGTTGCGCAATCGAAGACGCCCGCCTTTCCCTGCACCATCTGCCGCGCAGTGTTTGCTTTCCATAAAGGCGCTTTTTCCGTCCCATTGAAAAGACAGAGCGGCGTCTCCACGCCACCAACAATACACACCATGCACTAAATCAAGGGGGGTGAGCTTCCGATTCGTTGGCGGCCGTCGCTGTTTGCAGCAAACCCCGTTGTCAGAAATATTTGCCAATACTAGGAGATAAGGCCTTCGCAAATTGAAAACAAATAACAGTCAAACCACCAAAACAGGTGACAGGGCAACGCTCTTTCAAAGGCCTTGTTGACATCACTGCCCGTTGGTGGCCATGGATACCTCAGGTTTATGTTCCCGCTGACTGTTTCCATCTCTGTTACCGAGAGCTAACAGATATGACCGCCCCTCTGCAGAGAGCTCATGTTTGGCCACATGGATGAAGCCATAGTAGCAGGAAAAGAACTGGCCTTTGGTTTGTTAATAGTCACAACGTGCACTTTTGTTGGGGGGGAGTGGGGGTCGAGAGAAGGCAAAACATGTCTGTTCATTCGAGCATTTTAACCTGAAACCAAAAAGATATTACCCTTGAGAATCTTTACCCCCTGAGATAGATGACAGAGAGACAGAGAGGGACAATACGTGATTTTGAAGTAAAGCAATGAATAACACATTTTACTTTACGCAACAGCATGTGCAGACTAATGTTTGAAGAAGTGCCTTTAGGTCACAGCTGTGAAGGTACTAAGAGACTGTGCAGTTCTAATGCTGGTGAGCTGTTCAGCAACGAGGAGAGGAGCTGCAGACGAAACAAACTGGGTCTTCGGCTGAAACAGCCTGCCAGTGGCAGAAAGCGGAGAGAGAACCCAGACGGCTGGTTCTGAGAGAATACATGTTTGCTCAACAATAAACCCGAGACATTCAGAGACTGAACATACACACATGGCCAATATGCAGTCAACTGCATTTTTTAAACAACCAGTGAGAGTGAAAAAACATTGCCGTGATGTATTCTATCACATTATTTTTATTTTTTATCTTCACATGGGCCTTCCATTAAAGATGAAGAGCTTGGGATGTGATGTATGAAACCCTGCTCTTCGTTTGAAGAGCTGGTTCTAGCAGGTTGATACCTTTAACCTGGGATGAAGAACTTTCCCCCCCCCCCCCCCCTCTCTTTACTTGACAATGGAGATGCAACAAATGCATATGTTGGCAGACTGGCCCTTGGGACTGCATGATTTTCTCCCATTGTAAAGTTGTTGTCATAAAAGTGCCCACCTTCACTACCCTGTATGTTTGCCCAGATCCTGTCAAAATCTACCCATAACACTTTCAGTCCTGTTGTCCGGTCAGTCAGACAGACAGACAGACAGACAGAAAGGACACCGGAGCGAAGGAGCGATAACATAACATTCGCTCCACCTACTGGTGGCAGAGGTTTAGTATTTCATCATTAAACCGCTGGTGTGATTTTTGCAGACATATAATATACTAAATATATAAAAAAAAGTTCTGAAGTCATCAAGGAAGGTATTTTCAGCATGCCACGGCAGCTCAGTATCCAAATAATAAAACAGAAATGGTTCACACTGACCTGTGCGTATTGACCTGAAATGGGTACCCGATTCATAAACAGTCATCCTGCCTAGAGGACTCATGTTCTAAAAGTGAGTCAAACAAGGTTACAGCTCAGTGCCTGTCACAGCTTACCAAAGGCAAATACATTACTCCTTACACCCCTCAGATAACTGCTACATATCGCTTGAAATTAATGAAAACTTTTCTAGAAAATAGCATGAGAAAATTTTAGGAATAAGAATTCTGGGAGAGTTAATATGGATGTCACGTACTAAGCGCATCTAATGGTTGATGGTCCTTAAGTGCCTCATTTGTGTGTTAAGTCCGTATAATCATACACTTCTCCAGTTTTTTTTCCCTCATTGAACAACCTAAGTGCACGGTATCTTTAAGTTCCCCTGGTATTTGACGACTGTGATTTACATAATTTACTTTATGGAGTTTAAAATGACGAGGCAGGTAAGCAGCATCAATGTCTGAATTGAGTAACTGTAACTCTGGGACTATATTACTGACATCATCTGCGACTCACTAAATGTACATTATCTTATATTTTTCAATGCCATTTTCCTGAACCCCACCTAGAGTTATGAGCCATTTACAGTACAAATAGCTGATTGAGAACAATGTGAATGAAGGACCAAAAAATGGACAAATAATGTTTCTGCATGACAATGATGAAACACAACTACATACTTCTATCAATAACAAGACAAGCTAGGCTTGCCCTGAGTAAGAGAGGGGGCTGTTGCTGTCCTGTAATAGCACTCTCAAAATAAAAGCAAGCACAGAAAAGCAGAGACACAATGCATAACCTCTCCTCTGGCTCCCCTTGCCTTCTTAGAAGTCTGCTGTTTGCACTTGGCAAACGAGCCAGTTGCACAACTGCAGTGCTATTCAAACTGTTCCCACACAGGCTGTTGTAAATATTAGTCCAAAGATGAGCAGCGCGGCTTTCGCAAAAATCTGCCCCGGCGGTTTCGTAAAGCCCCCATGTTAGAGACACTTTCTCTGCTAGGTTTCTCTGCTTAGCCGAAAGCTTTCACACAATGTGTAACACTGCTTGCGATATCCTTGGTGGCAGCTGTGGGAGAGTTACTGTAAGCCCCACAAACTCAAGGGCTTCACAAGAGCTTGGTAAAACCACAAACTCATGACGAGATGCTTTTTTCTCCCCGTTTGACAGAGCAGGCCTTCGCGTTGAGTTGCAGCCCTGCGATAAGCGTGTAGGTGATTGCTATTATGTTTGAATCCGGGAACCAGCCCCTGTCCTCCACTGTATCTGATCAGATGGACAAAAGGGGTCCGTGTCAACAACGCCTCATTGGCAACGTTGACTTGCACTGATGTCAGTCTGCACACTGGCCTACTTCACAGGGATGTATGGCTCGGGTTACATAAGGCCATACTGCCTGTTGTTTTAACACAAAGGCGAGAGGTTGTTTTTAGTAAAGGCTGGACGGTACCCCTGTTTTCAAGGTACAACATTGTGTTGTATTTATCAGCCAAAGCTTAGATTAAGAAGGAATTTTACAATAAGAAACACTCTCTGAGGGACCTCATTGGTAGAGATGAAGCACTTTCTCCCCCCCTTCAGAAACTTTGTCCCTTCTTGACACGACTCAAGGAGTTCTTCGAAACAGACCCATCCCCAAGTCCCTTTAGGATAAAACAAACAAAAAAAGTTTTTGACAATGAGAAATGTACAAGCCATTGTTGCGACCAATTCTTTAGGAGCCTTTGTGCTGCCGGAACATCTTTTTGATTGCCCATTCAGGGATCTGAGAGATAAAGGCACCGACGTGCGTATTTTGTCTGGTGTCTGCGCCACAAAAGGCAAGCGGGAGCGGGAATCAATATCTGAACACAATGCAGATGGGATCTGAGAGAACTACAACAAAAGCCTACACTGCACCTTCTCTTGGCTAATTTAAATTTTTTTCTCCCATGTCGCTTGACTGAAGAGCCATCTTAGGACAGGTATTGTGAAACTTTAAACAGTGGCACATTTTGTTTAATGAACTAACCGCAGAGGTATTGGGAAACTATTGTGCAATCAATGCCCTCAGCTAATTATTATGAGATCAAATAGTAGTAGCCATAGCAACGAGTCCCTGTTTTCCAAAACAAGTGTACACTTTCTGTGTTTACATATATATCTTTGTGACACGTAAGCTGCATGTGTGTATGGCAGTGCAGGCGGGGTTGACCCATGCCTGGAGTGGAAACAGCGTCTGTTAGGAGTCGGATGTTAGTAACATTCTCTGCCCAGTGTAGGTGATATTCAATATTTGCTTTTGGAAAACTCTTATAATCTGTTTTACAGTTAAAAATAGAGTTCACAAGTAGGCATCTGATGCCTCTTCTGCAACAACTTTTAAAATTCATACAAGTGTTATCAATGTTGGCCATTTTATTGTGAGCATTGTGCCTTCTTGTAATGCTAACGGCACACACCAACACTGCTATCTCACAAGACAATCAGAAGCGTCCGGAACATCAGTAACTGGACAGAAAACCACACCAGCCTCATGCCATATCTGTGCATTATGCTCCACCTTTAACCAACAATGTCAAAAATGCATCTTGCCAATTTGATTAGATCAGTAGCCAGGTGACATTTTGACTGTGATTTGCCTTGTAAATCCAACTCCCAGGGGGACCAAACCAATTCCATAGACACCTGTACTGTGAGTATGTACACAGTAAGACTAGAGCACTGTATGAAATTAAGTAAAAATTGACTTTAGCTTACAAATGGGGAAGACAACAAAACTTCCTTTTTTGCATGAATATTTAGTTGCCACCGATCACTGTGGTCTTCCACAAGGCAACTGCAAGCTGATACTGAACTGCACAGCTATCATCACCCTTCAAAAAATGAGGACACGATATATAATACAGCGAATCCTATTAGGCTTGCCTGGACTCGACTGCTATCAGCAAGAATTCCACAAAAATTGATGGGGAAATTCATCACACTGATGAATTCCTGAATTTAGCTTGAGTGATCATTGTGAAATCATTATAGCCTTAAAAAAAAAAACTGAAATCCATATGTGGACCGCTTGCATTGTCAGAGTTATGGGCATAGCGTATGCATAGTAGCTACCATTAAAAATGTGTCATGAAACAGTAGGTGGAAAACAAAGTCAAGAAGTCGAATCATACCAACAACTCAAATACAGCGATCCAGCAAATAATTATTTGACCCGCAATTTGCAAATAAACTAAAGTTTTCGTAATGAAGATTGGTCATGTTTTCATATAACAATAATATATGGTAAAGCCAGCTATATTTTTTATTTTTTTTATTATTATTTATTTGGTGCTCTAAAGCATGTGTCTCACAGTGTATAAAGTCAGGTCAAGAAACAACAACAAAAAATTTAATGGAAGCTACAGATTTTCCACAAGACGTGGTCCCATTAATGATGTTTAGAGGAAATTCCAGTGGATGCAGCCCAATGGCTGCTGCTGTAGGCAAACCGTCACTGGTAGCGATTACTGGCCCAGATTGGTGACAGTTGGAAGATAAAGTACAGCGGTTTTCATCCATCTGACAATGTTGGGGTGATAATCCATAATAGGGCATTTGTCGCTCTCAATTCACTTCTATGGGCAGCTAAAACGGTCTCAAAAAGACACTTCTAGTACGTATACGACTGCAAAAGAAGTGGATTCTGTCAATACAAACAATAACCGGTCCTCGTACATAGTTTTTTTAAATTTGTATTTATTTTTTATTAAATGGCCCTTTTTCTTGCTTTTTCGTATTTTATTTGCAACGTAGATCCGGTAGGTAGGGCCAGAAACAGCGTTAATGCACCGATGTGTCAGAAACCACTCATTGGTCCAAATTTCCACAGAAGCAAATGTTCCTAGTACTAGTATATATCTATGGTCCAACCTGCCGACATTTTGGTAGTCTTTTTGTGGCAGCTTGCCAACAACATTGAAGAAAATAGTACTTTATAAATAATTTTAATTACACAAAAAATACGTACAATGACTGGTTATTTTTTGTATTGACAGAATCCGCTTCTTTCGTGGTCGTATACGTGCTAGAAGTGTCATTTTGAGACCGTTTTAGCTGCCCCATAGAAGCGAATGGAGTACAACACATAGCTAACGCTGCCCTATTCTGGATTATCACCCCAGGGGAGCAGAGCAACTAACGAACATACAGTTGGAAGTTTACATACCACTCCACAGATTTCATATTAGCAAACTATAGTGTTGGCAAGTCAGTTAGGACATCTACTTTGTGCATGACAAGTAATTTTTCCAACAATTGTTTTACAGACAGATTATTTCACTTTTAATTCACTATATCACGATTCCAGTGGGTCAGAAGTTTATATACACTAAGTTTACTGTGCCTTTAAATTTTTTATACTTCGCAAATCCTTTGCATGCCATGACTTCCTGATATCTGTGACCCAACGACATCAAAAGACTCTTGATCTTATTTTCTGGTACTGTTATAAGCGATACTATAACTTTAAGGGTTGTTTCTATTGACAAATTTTCCTATTGAACTCTATGGAAAAATAAGTCAGGAGAAGAAACCCTTCAAGTTATCCATCCATATCTACTGTATTTCTGGCAGCATAGTAATGATTTAAGGCTTGTTTGATACGTCAGACCCTTGATGACTTTGAGCCATTTAGCCAACCATGTGTTTTCATACTGTTCCAGTGTAATTTACAGCTAAATCTAGTCCCACCCCCCAATTCCCATAGAGATCCATTCAAATGCAGAGACGTTACAGTATCACTTGTAAGAGTATCAGCAAATAAGATATCAAGAGTCTTTTGATGTTGTTGGGTCACAGACATCAGGAAATCATGACATGCAAAGCATATGTGACCAAATATTAAAGATTTAAAGGCACAGTCAACTTAGTGCATGTAAACTTCTGACCCACTGGAATTGTGATATAGTGAATTAAAAGTGAAATAATCTGTCTGTAAACAATTGTTGGAAAAAATTACTTGTGTCATGCACAAAGTAGATGTCCTAACTGACTTGCCAACACTATAGTTTGCAAACATAAAATCTGTGGTGTGGTCAAAAATGAGTTTTAATGACTTCAACCTAAGTGTATGTAAACTTCCGACTTCAACTGTATTTCGCCACTATTTGGACTCATATCATGGCCAGGTAACTAGACAACCCAAACTTCTACCAAAGTTTAGTTGTGCTTTAAGAGGAACGTTTTTATCGCTATATGTGCAATAAGAGTGAATGTATGCAACAAGTTTGTCAGAAAGAATACAGTACCCCTGGGAACACAGTGCAGTATAATAACAGCCATAATCAATTAAAACATAAATAAATACAGGAATTAGCCTAACATAAAAAAGAAAAAAGACAACGAACAATAAATGCAAAGTATACATTTTTCTTGCTTGGGGGATTTATTTCAAAGTCAGATTGGACTGCTATATGATCCACAAAATGGTTGATTGGCTTTTTAATAGGTTCCTGCACGCATTGCTTGCGAAAGCCCTGAAATTAGCAACTCGCCATACACGATGGTGCGATTTGCACCATAAACGTGGTCTCAACTGGCGGGCAGTACAAGCGCAAATCGCAGTCTAATCTTACCCCAAAATTGCATTCCGCTGCACTAAAATTTTACTGGGCTGCTCCCTGTTGAAGGACACACCCCCCAACAGGGGCTTCCCTCCCACTTCAGCGCAAGGCGAGTTCACCAAATTACCAAACGGGCTCATACGCGTGCAAATCCGTGACAAAATTGGAACTTCGCCATGGATGGCTCGCCAGCGGCAGGAAAACAGAGCCTCAAATTTGCACGTTCGTTGCTCAATCTGGACTGACACACCTCCACCAATGACTCTCCTCCCACTTCGGTGCACGGCAAGGCAAACGGGCTCAGGACCATGTAAATACATGGGGAAAATGATGCGCTGGCTCGCCACCCCGCCATGCGCCAGCCAGAAAATAGAGCCCTAAATGTTATCTGGTTACATCATTTCTTGCACAAGCTACATGAGAAAACATTTTCTTCAGCGACTATATTACGCACTTGCGCCATACATGTAGTAGTATTTAACACAGACTTTTAAAAAAATTATAACTTGTTATTATTAAAAACCTAAAATCAAAGGTTTAGTCATATTTTTGCATTTTCAACATCCTTTCTTATGACCACCCAAATACATATTATAAGCAACTAAGGAACTGTAGTAATGCACTGTGTAATCAGAATACCAATTACTGATTATGAAAATACCCTGTAAACTACAGCTAAATCAAAAGATGAAATTTCACTAGCGGTGAGGTGCTGTCTAATGTGTGGTTTTTCAAAAGCAGATACTGTATGAACAGAGCGGCGCACATACTAATTGTTCATAATCCATTACAAGATATTTTGCACTTTATACATGTGCACCGTAATTTCTCTGGCTGTATTCTTATATACACATCCAACCTTAGCTGTTATAAAATTGGGTCAAAATTAAAGACATAATATATAATAATAAAAAAGCAGACTGTGTACAGAATGTGTGGTCACAAATTGTTGGCTTCGGTTTTTTTTTTTTTTTTTTGTTTGGTTATGTAAACCACATGGGATTTTCCCAATTAATATCCTCTTTACAGGTAGGTGGGAAGAATGCTGTCGTAACACAGACCTCAAATGTAATTATCGGGTCTCTCGAGTGCGGTCTGCAGTTGGATCTCGCTTTCACAAACCCCACCACCAAAATGCCTGCTCTGGCGTGTTTCGCTGCTCATGGGAGGCGGGGGGCAGGCGGATTCAGGAAGTCTGCACACCTTGTAATTGATTCTGCTCGAGCCGTCGGCTGTGTTTCGGCAGAGCTCTCACGGCTGGGCTTTGGCTCAGTCACCGTGCCTTTCACACGCACGTGCAGTGAGAGCGCGAGCCGCCGCCGCCGCGGTTTAGATCACGCTGAGATTCCTGCTGTTGTCTCAGACCTTACTGCAGATTATGCGCCGGCGTGGATTTGAGTCTTGCCTTGGCAAAACCGCAGGCGGGTGGAAGGAGCATCTCTCAGGAGGCTGACAGGACAGGGATAGGCCGGGAACCTATCCACGCTGCGTGAGCTTCCTGAAGATACCCGTGTGGTCGGCGCTTAACGAATCACTGGTCCACATCACTATTCAATTAACAGCTCACTCAAACCACATTAATAAAGATCTTAGCTGGAGCAAAAACCAGGCCACACAAAGGGGGCCAGTCCATGACCGGATTGGCAAATTAAAGAACCGATCAGATCCACAAACAGCAATTCCCATCTATAGCACCACTGTGCAAAAACCCTGTAAAACCCTTGTAAACCAGGGGTGTCCAATCTTAATCTGAAGAGGGTCGGTGTGGGTGCAGGTTTTTGTTTAATCCCAGCACTAAGACACCTGATTCTATTCATCAAGGTCTTGAATGGAGACCAAGATTAGTTAATTTGCTGAATCAGGTGTCATAGTGCTGGGCTAAAATAAAAACCTGCACCAACACCGGCCCTTTTCGGATAAGATAGGACACCATTGCCTGTAATGCAATAATTCTGTTTTCATTGTCTCTTCCATCAAGACAGTTACAGGTCTCCCAAACCAAAGTTTTCCTGTTTTCATTCTCTGTGATGAGTGAAACAACCACAGACACACACCCTCATGTTTTCACTTTGGAAGGTGCCGTTTCTCCTCAACATCCCACAGCAGGGGGTCTCCTCAAAGAAACAAACAGTGTCGCTGGCCCCCTTCCACTCCCGGCTCATACCACCATCATGGTACATTTCAAAGCAGGGGTTTTCCGGATAAATAAAAAATTCCAATCGCCCGTTTTTTAATGTTTCTTTTACACAAGACTGTGACAGCTCTCCTAACCCAAAGTTATCAACTCATCTGTGTGTACGCACAAGGTCACAGAGAGACCTGGTCACCCTCTCCACTGGGGTTTGGTATATGTCACAATCCTCTGTCACAAAGCATGGTCAGAGAACTGGCCTTGCTTGGGTATACGTATCAGTAACGGCAGTTGGCCATGATTGGCTGTATTTATTTATTTTTTTTAAAAGATGAAGAAGAAAGCTTCCGCATTGGTTCACACCAGATTCATATACTTGCTCGTGCAACACTTTCTGCCACAACCTGCTTTCGCAGATGGAATGTGACGGTCATTACCAAAACATCCAGTGCTTTTGGCAATGACTGGCAACTAAAGTGCAAGAACAGGGGAGGGGGTCCTGCAGAATGCGTCTCTTTCTCTGCTCCACATAATAAAACTAGTTAATTATTCTGAATTATGTTCTGTGCGAGAGATCACCTCCATGTGGGAGAGACGTGCAGGGAGATAGCCAGCAGAGCACAAATAACAGGTTCTCAACACACTAAATGCAGATTCCATAAATGGCCTGTCAGGGGGAAAAGCACAGTTTACACAATTTAGAAGGAATTTAGTGACGATATTATCATACCTGATGTGCCGTTGGAGTAGTGTGCGTTAACTCAGCAGACCTCCTAGCACACAGCTTGCATTTACACACTGTTGAGCATGCAGCCAGTAGAGCTGCCACACATTGGAGGCGGGTGAGGTGAGCTTCACCCATTTAACACTCTTTGAGATCATGTGAAAACTCCGTAAACTATATAAATGCAATCCATCATAATATTTTTGCCATTTCAATTGGACTAAAACAGGTGTGAATAAATCTGCAGGCCGGATGCCTGTGGCTACTGTTATTTCTCCCTGGACAAACTACCAGTTTGCAAAAGCAAAAAAAAAAAATGACTAGCCATTTCTGTTGGATGAACTGCAGTTGGTTTTCCTTCACAGAATTTCTGACTGCAAACTGCTGATCAGTATTTTGATGAGGAGTTTGAAATCCTAAATCCCTTTACCAGCTCACGCTCATATCTCTGTGTTCACTTATTTTTCACACAAGTTAATTAATAGTTATCATTGTCTTTACGGAGCCACTCGATGAACTAATCTAATTTAAGTGTAAAGGTAGAAGTCTACTTGGCTGGAAAATAGCATTGTTAACCTAGACAGCAAACGGGTTGGTACATGACAACATTAGCTGGTTTCTGTTTTAACCTGCCCAATGACTATGAATGAAAATGAGCGCAATAGCTAACTCTGGCATGTTTACGTGAATTGTTTACGTGAATGTGAAAACTGAAATGCTGAAGAATGTGCATTATGCCTGTTCAGTAAATTGCAGAAAGTTACGAAACACAAAATGAAACAAATAAAAATACAACTTTCCCAGATTATAGCGAGGGTAGTGATGGCGAAGGAAGCTATGTTGACATTTGCGGTTTGTGTCTCCAGCGATCGCAGTTCACACACATTCACGATCAGTGTGCCTTTTTAAAAAAAGAAAATCTGATTACACCAGGTAATAGATAAGTTCAAAGTCAGAGGTTTTTTGTTTTTTAAACTCTATGTCACAAGTAACTTTGCCATATCCAGGCACATACAGGAAAAAAACCATAACATTGAACCCTCCATAACCAGAGAGGGTAGAGGGGCGAACCTTCACTTCAAACTAGGGATGTTGATAACCGATAGTTTTGCAACCGGTTAGCCAACATCATTATTCGGTTAATTAACGGTTAGAAATGCCGAAACGTTCTACAGTTATGACCCACATAATACCCAACCAAAAACCCCCGAATTAAAAATGCATGCATAGACAGAATGGACGTTTCTCAGAATGGTATTTATTGCTTTCAAAATGTAACATTCAACATAACAAATAATAAGTTGTAATATACATTGTATAGCCTACAAATAGCAGCCTACGTTGTCGCCCTAATTATTTTTAAATGGACATCGGCACATGCTAGCCTATGCTATAGCCGGATCTCTTGAAGGGAAAAAAAAAATCTAATTAGGCTATGACGTGCACTAGGCTAAACTAAATCAAATTTAGTCTAGTTATTAGCTAGCCTACACGTTTTTGTTCAGGAAGATTAACATGTTGACATGTTCTGGTGTTAATCTGTGCATATGCTAGTCTGTTTACGGTACTGTTCGCCGCCACACCCGCTCCTGGGGCACGGATGTCCCCGGCACACTCAGATGGCGTCTGGCTAAAGCTGGGGACACATTACATGACTTTTCCAATCGTAAGCGACAATGACAATAATGAGTACCACACATTTAACAAATGTCATATGCAGATTTTCAGTCTCTTGTGTCGCACACACATAACGACGGCTGTTTTTTCACATGGCTTCTCATACCATAGCTATGCTGATGATACTCAACTCTTCCTCTCTTTCCCTCCCTCTACCCCACAGGTTAAGGAGAGGATATCTGCTTCTCTGACTGACATCTCTGAGTGGATGGCTACCCATCACCTGAAGCTCAACCTTGACAAGACAGAGCTCCTCTTCATGCCGTACAAGACCTCCCCACTACATGACCTCTCCATCACCGTTGATGGGACTGTGGTGGCTGCCTCCCGCTCTGCAAGGAACCTGGGGGTGGTCCTGGACGACCGGCTGGACTTCAAAGAGCACATCAGGGCGACGACACGGTCCTGCAGGTTCCTCCTGTACAACATCAGGAGGATTCGACCGTACCTGACCACCTACTCCACCCAGCTTCTTGTCCAGACCATGGTCACCTCACGCCTGGACTACTGCAACTCCCTGCTCGCAAGCCTACCGGCCTGCACCATTCTGCCTCTTCAACTGATCCAGAATGCAGCTGCCCGGCTTGTGTTCAACCTCCCGAAATCTTCCCATGTAACCCCGCTGCTGAGGTCACTCCACTGGCTGCCAGTTGCAGCCAGGATCAGGTTCAAAGTTCTGACCCTGGCCTACACTGCAGCCAATAGGACAGGCCCCGCCTACCTGCAGGACTTAATCCAGAACTACGTTCGTGCTCGACCACTTCGCTCTTCTACAGCAGGGCGACTCGCACTTCCCCCCCTCCGTGTCAACGGCTCTCGCTCGTCCCGACTGCGGAGCTTTTCCACCTTAGCTCCTCAGTGGTGGAATGAACTTCCCATTCCCCTACGTTCTACTCGAACCCTGCCTGCATTCCGTCGAGGCCTGAAGACACACCTCTTCAGACTCCACCTTGACTGATGTCCTAACCTAGGAATATCAGTTCCCTGTGTTTTTCCTGTCTGTTTGTTATAGTTTATAATAATATTTAGAATAGAAATGTAGTATAGCTGATTTACCCACAGCTTACTGTGAACTACAGTCAACATTCATTACTAGGGGTAGCTGCTATATTATGGGAAGGATGTGCTTTGTCTTGTCTGTTCTGTAGTGATCTTGATGATGTCTCTGTATGCACTTATTGTACGTCGCTTTGGATAAAAGCATCTGCTAAATGAATGCAATGTAATGTAATGTAATGTTTTTCAGGAGCACAAATCTAAAAGACAGACAATTTACGCAGACGGATGCAGTTCTCTGACCGATGCAGAACATGATTTCTCGTGGTAGACCTGCACTCTCGTGGGAGCCCATACAGCTTGCAACTTTGTCAGTACTGTTGTGGTAACTTGCAGAGTTGCCGTTATACAGACAGACACGCTCATGTGTCTGCCACAAATCGCTCCTAATTTGTAGTATTCCAAAAAACATATTTATTCGGCTCAGCCATCCGCACGTTGGATTTGATGTTTACTTCCGTATTTTTCCACCTCTGCCTTCCTCTGTCGCAAACTCACTTTTAATTGGCTATTGAAAATTCCCGTATCGATTTCAGTCTTTGGCCAGCGCAACATGATTATG
Source organism: Synaphobranchus kaupii (assembly GCA_029718625.1). NCBI lineage: Eukaryota > Metazoa > Chordata > Actinopteri > Anguilliformes > Synaphobranchidae > Synaphobranchus > Synaphobranchus kaupii. Next base: position 41,421,587 of record CM056382.1, read on the forward strand.
CAAAGACTAACCCCGATAAAATCAAGCGTGTCTGATAAAATCATGGCGTTCCTGACTGGGATCGTAGGAGACAAGACTAGCAGTTGTGACTTTAGAGCGCAACTAGCCTGTATTAGCCTGAACTGCCCTGGACTACCACAGACTCTGCCCGACCTCAAATCGTTGCCAAATCGGGCTAAAAATAGTGTAATGTGTCCCCAGCTTTAAGGTAGCCAGTCTGGGGAATCGGAATCTGTTTGGACGCACGTGTGCCTGTATTTTAAAGGATTCAACATGTTGCTCGTGCTGCTACTCTATTTGAGCACCATTTTGCATAATTTACACTGAACTTTGTCATCCCTCTTCTTTGTAAAATTATTCAATTATTCTTATATTATTATATTATTATTCATGCAAATTAACCGATAAGCCGTTAAGCATATTCGGATATTTTTATTTTTACGGCTATCCGGCTAACCGTTGACATCCCTACTTCAAACGGCACAGTGAGCAGCAATAGCATCAGCAGATACAATGCCCAAAGGCACACTATTATACAACTTCATAATAAAAACAGAATTGAAGGGGTACCTGCAGAGGAAGGACCATAATGCATTGCAACTTAGTTACAGACGTGGTTCCCTCGTCACTTGGGTTCGGTCATCCCTGCTTGCTGCATTACTAGCTACATGGTGTTCCAAAGCTAACAAATGGCTGGGATAATTGCTGTTGTTAGAGCTTGCCAAATATTTCAATTGAAATATTAGCCGACTTGCAAAATTCCTAGCAAAATTCTAGCTGCTTTTTGGGGACTTCAGTAATTTTAAAATGTTGCTTGTCTTTAATGCAATATTACACCAATGTATACAGAAGTAGGCAGCACTATTAAAGTTACTGATGTAATTTTCTTGCCAACGGATTTTTTTTACAACAGGTATGGATACATATACACTGATATGGCAGTACATACTTCTAGCCAAAAACTTGGATGGGCTACCAGACTTGGCTTCTTGATAGCTCAGGGGACTACCACATCGATTTATAATGTGCCCACCACTGCTAAGGCAACTCCGTAAACTTGCTAAAGAGCACAAAGGCAGGGCCCTGACTCAGAACATGCAACCACCTGGATATGGGTCTCACTCCGAAACCCCTCTGTACTACAGTTGTTGCTGTTGCTCCTGTATTAATAGCACAGCACGTGCATGAAATACAGTGCGCTGCATTCACAGATGTTTCAGGGTACGGTGGCAGAGCATCTGTTAGCTTGAACAGGACATGAGGAAATGCAGTTAAGATTCCTGGAACTGGGTGAGCACAATTCTATTCAACAGCTGCTGGGAAAAAAAAGAGAGCTTACTGAAGGGTGTGCAGAGGCCAAGAGTTTAAATGGGATAACTGTGTGTGTAACTTCATGAGGACCATTTCAACAGAGAAATCCCGAGAAGGAATCAGGGTTGACTTTTCCCTGAATGCACTGACATGGTGCTCTGGGCACTGGGGGCTGTGGGTCTGCGAGCCTTCCCTGTGATTCTCTCGCTCGCTCCCTCTCTCTCTTAATGACTCACCCTCTCTGACTCACGCTCCAGCTATTCCGGCCCTTTAAGTGCTGCCAGGCGTTGGGTTAATGTTCAACGCACTGGGAGCGCAGTGGCTCATGAAAACACTGGTTTCCATGGATGTCCACATGAATGACCCGGATTGTAAAAAGAGCCAGATACCCGTCCACCTCAGCCAGACTGGGAAAAATGGGAATCCTAAAAAATTATTTTCTAGTTGCAAATTGTAAGCAAGTCATAAACATGCATTATATGATTGGTTTGTTAAAAAAATAAATTACAATGATATTTTCTCATTTCAGCATGTTTTTGTCTATTTTACACCCAACAAATTGCTATTTGCAAACACACAGCTCAATTGGATGCATTACACAATAACAACCAGTGCACATTCAAGGGTATTTAAAACAGATCCTAAATTCCCTTCACAGGATATTGAATTTTTGAAAGCGACCAGGGTGGAGATTTTGGGTAAAGCCTACGTAAACAGGGAGGGCTTTTCATCCCTGCTGGCATTAATTTAAACATTGATCTGTTCCCTAAAGCCAGGGCCCCCCCTCATCAACGTGTCTGATCCGTGTGGGAAATAGGACTCTGGATCTTCTTGGGTCATAAGCCGAAACCCTCACATTTACAAAATGGGCCCTGCTGTTGACTGCAGCAGGTAATGAGCCAGTCGGAGGAACGAGGACAAATGGGAGAGACAGCAAATCAAAGAGGTCAACTCTACCGATACAAAGCAACTGGCCTGCATCGGCTCTGTTGAGCTCAGGTTCCTGGGACAGCACCATTTCCAAAATGAGTTGCCCCCAAGTGGCAGCAAGAAGAATAGTTCTTACGCAAAACTAAAAGGAAATTTCTTATGCAAAATAACCTAAATAAGCAAGCTCATGTATACTACCATTGGTCAAGTGGGTCAACCACAGGGATATTCTAGAATGAATTTAACATTCAGAAACGAGCCTGTTCAAATAAAAAGGTATATCTTCATCAGAGGCTGCAGTGCTTTTTTAATGTCAGGTTGTAACTGCTGCTCATGTCGGTTTATGATACCGGATTGGGTGGAACAAATGTACGCATGTCAAAAAGACCTTTCCAACCAATCAAGTCAATAGGATCAACAAAGATTCAACACAATGTAGGAAATACCACAGCTGCACTCTGTAGAGGAACAATTCATTCTTCTCACCCAATTGAGCAGTGCGAATATAATAAGTGTGGCTTAGACCTGAATGACCTTGCGTTAGCAGGGGCCACAGCTCGACGGGTGGGGCTCTCACCTTGCGTCCGTGAATTCCTGATGCTCTCGTTGAAGCTCACGACTTTACTGTGCCTGTGCAAGTCTGAGTCGGCGAAGCTGCCCTGAAGCCTGGCAAACTGCTCCCTCACCTGGTTTTGCAGGGTGAACATGGCCTCCGGCTGCTGCTGTCTGGCCTGGTGGCCGGAGAGACGGGGAGAGGGTAGACGCGTCAGCACTAGGGCAATGGAACTAGGTACGAACATGAATGAACCAGAGGTGTCATTGAGTACCCGTGCTTAAAGCATCAAGTGGGAATGGGAATTTGGCACCTGAGGGAATTTCAATAGAGTACCAACTGTAGTACTCCTTTTCATTTGGAATGTAGCTAGGTGGGGGTGTGCAGAGAGTCAGAGACAACACTATCTCTACCTGTCCAACCAACTAAATTTTTTGAATGTCTCTTGTTCATTTGGCTTTATAAAGACCAATAAGTGCTCCCTCGTTCACATACATAGCACAGGTTAAATGCTTGAGGATGCCCATACAGTGGTTGGAGAATTCCAGGATTGTAGAGCCAGAACTTTGCACATTTCAATGTTACCTGCTCAATCAGAACCTGATTTGCATCTGGACTGGTACCAAAGGCGTGTTGAATTTCTGTGCAAATAATCGCTTCAAAAGACTTCTAGACTTGTGGCCAAAAACAATTTACTCTTGTCATTTGCCTCACCTAATTTACCATCAGCATTGGAAACAATCCTATTGTGTACTACATACATGCCAAAGAGTGAAATGTCATTTCCCACACTGGAGAGATTCAGACAATAGTGAATCAGCCATAGTGACATACCGCTATGGAACTGCATGGCCCACGGGCGCTCTCCTCTCTTTCTCTGCCACAAAGAACAAGTGCGGCTGACTGTCGGGCCACCCTACATATCCTACGCCTTTGGTTTGCTCAAGAATCATGGGAAACTGGTTGGGCCTGCTCATGAGTCACAGATGGAGAATCTCTGTGACTCACACAGGCAGCACAGTGCTGATGAGTCACAGCTGGCCATTCAGGTCCATGTGATACAGCCAGCACACCAAAGTCAACATTCTGTGTGTGTGTGTGTGTGTGTATGTACAGTCATTTCTCAGATCTCATTATCACCCTCTCCAGAGATGACAAGTCCTTTGAGAATTTTTCTTGACGTCTTATCTGAAATAGCTGTTTTACATAGAGGCAGAATCCTTTTAAACAGGATTGCACAAGCCCTGCTCAGAAAAGGTCAGAGCAGGGCATGCACACATGGCATTCGTTGGTGGTGTCATCTGTCTAATCCACCGTACACACTGGCATGCATGACTGACAGTAGCTCCTGGGGGGTTTGAATGATATGCACCCAATGTTAGCATCCAGGACAGAGAAAGTATCCCACCTGTGCAGTCACTTGCTCAACAACTTCAACAAAGCAATTAATCTCTCTGTCCAGTCTCGCGCAGTCCAGCATCATCTCCTCCAGTTTCTTCATGTCCTCCTCATTTCCTGTAATGAAGTGACTTTTAACGGCAAAGCCCCCCGTCTAACCAGCCACACCATCTGTGCAGAGAAAACTGGAATGTCTTGATGGGTTATTTAAATATCTTGGTATTGAGTGACTCACACATGCAGTAAGGCTATACAGCTTTGCTTTAAGCTAAAGCTGATATACAGGCTTAGTTGACTTTACTTCGCTGGCTTACATTAGTATAGCAACAGCAGCCTCGGAACAAGACACGGAGGCAAGGTTGTAATGCAACGCTCTATACAACATGAAATCTGTTATTTATTTATTAAATGCAAAATGTTCAATTAAATGCTGTATGAAGACGCACTCAATGGCAACGAAAGAATAACACATCTGATCGTTGTTATCCCTTGTACCTTCAGTTTCTACCAGGTCGAGAGCTACGTCTGTGACGATCTCCATTCCCGTGCCGATATCGTTCTGACAGGCTTTCAGAGCAGAAAGCGTGGTATTCACCACACTCATTGACATTGTGCCGCACGTCTCGGGCCAGTCTAGAAGTACATTCATAAAAATGGAAACCCATCTTAGCACTACAATTTAGCATCGCACAAGACACACATTTAGCTAGGTGGCTGGTTTTCAACAAGAAAATCGCCAAATTTGCTCGCCAAACAGAGAGTAAACCGTGTAAAATGGATAATCTGGCTAACACCAAAAACACGAAACTAGTTAGCTAACAAGCTCTCGCACGATTATTAGCTAGCTATAACGTTAGCACTAGCAACATTTGAACCAGCTAACATTAGCCACGATAAATGGCTGTTTACTGAAATTATCTTACTGGCAAGATAACGTCACATATCGTCGATCTGGGGGTAATCAGTTATATTTCAATTAATTACAAGTTTTGCACTTGACTTTGCCATTTGTTAGCAAAGTTGCCAAGCTAAATACAGCGTGAGGGGAGGAAGGCTAACGTTAGCCAACTTAACTATCTTCCGTAAAGTTAGTTGTATCGGTTGCAGAATAACTAGTATGCACCAAGATCAAGAAATCTCAATACCTAAAGAAATCGTTCTGTACGAATTATCACCAAATAGAACGTACAACATACGCGCTATATCCCAATGCTGTTCAAAATTTCCGGCAAAACAATACGCCAAACTCCCCTTCCTCGTGTTGAACTGTGGGACTTGTAGTGGGCACTGGTGGTCCTCCATTGCGCTCCATTGTGGTGTTCAGCATCCAAAATAACTGCATATCCCATGATGCAATGCATACATTTTATTGGAGCTGTCATGACCTCATGACTCATGTGAGCAATGCCATGAGCCACCATGTGTTAAGAACTTCACCCAGAATACAAGTTTATAACACTTAAAAAAAAATTATAGTAAGTATAAAAAGATTATAATTTACTTTCAGAAAAAACAGTATCTTCATTTTTGCTATTTTGATCCATTTTGACTAGATAAATAGTGGTTGCATTAAAAAAAAGTCCTCCCGCTCCCTGAGATACACACTATTCGCATGACAAAAAAAATGCATTCTTGGAATGCTGACCTCTGCCACCAAAACAAATAACAAACAAAAAAAAAACACTATCTACTGGGATGGTAACACTGGATCAAATGCACATTACATAAGTTGAAGGGCAACTAAGACTAGGGGACAGAGCAACAGAGCATACACAATGCACCTTCATTATTACAACTCCAGTCAATATAGATACCAACTCCTGAATTAATTTTCCTTACTGGGTTAGGATACAGTAAGTAATAACAACGCCTGTACAAACATAATATGCTCCTGCTAAGTCTTATAATTTATTAGTTGTACTAGATATGCATTACCATCACAGTTACATTGTTGCAATTATACATGAAATAATTAAGTTTAGTTAAATTCTAGCTGGCTTTGTTTCACCATAAGAGTCAAATCTCAGTTAGTTATAAACCCTCATCAGTTATCAAAAGGGGACAATTTACAACAGTAGTTACAATGGCGTTTATTCACAAAATTATTTTAATTTAATTGTTTATGGATACAGACAGAGACATATTACTGCACATGAGCCTATACTAATATATTCAAAAAATGTAAAAATTTAACATTTTTAGTAATTGAATTAGTGCATTAAGACATTGAAGGCCAAATCAAAGATGGTGAATTTGTCTTCAGTTTGGTAAAAAAAAGAGGAACTGTTGTCAAACTCCATTCATCCCCCAAACATCACAGGACTGTCCTAAACTCGTCAAAGATGAAACTTGGAACGTGGGCTTCAGCAACCTGAGGTGAAAAACAGAAAACACAACATGCTTGGAAAATTAAAAAAAAAACTCCTTTTTTTTATTATTAAATTTTATTTAAATAAAATTTGTTTCTGATTTCCCCCCCCATTTTCTCCCAATTTGGTAGCCAATTGTAACCCCATGTAATTCAATTTCCCGTGTAGCAACTGCTTGAGAATTCGCCGCTACAACCCCGTCAGCCGGTAGTAGGAAGGAGGGCACCGCGTCTTCTTCAGGGCGCGACTCTTTGAGCGCGACTCTTCCCAGCACCAGTGATTCCAGCTCGCCCGGCCCGCCCGGGGCCGCATGTATGCGACGATACTCCCGAGTCCCTTCCCCCACCCCGGGAGCAGCGCCAATTGCTGCTCCCTCAAGGCACCGGCCATACTCGGATCTGGCAGGACCGGGGATTGAACCCCCGACTGCTCAGACTGAAAGTCTTCGCTCTTATCGCTGCACCACCATGGCGGCATGCAGGGAAACGGTACTGGTTTAGTCTCACCTTGCGGGGAAGTTTTGTGTAGTGCACATAATCTTCCAGGAACATCAATGCTCCCACCACATCTGAGGGCATCTCTGGAATACGTTGACTGTAAAGATGATATTACCAATCGTTATTTTATTGACTACTCAAATAAAGCCTTTTTCACTACTGACATGGCTCACAAGGGCTATTTTCATAACATATTATTGGCATCACAAATGAATGCAAAACCACTCCCCAGAGAAGACATAATGTTTGAAGAATGTTTGTCTATAAGGTTGGACTTTTGAGGGAGGATAAAATCCAATGAATAGTGAAATTACATGAAAATCAGTACTGGTTGTAGAAACGTGAATAAAATTCTGGATGTACTGGTTGCATTAAACAAATTTCCTCTAAAATGAGGTCACATTGTGAATATGGCTGAAGTTCACATGATTGGTGGGTCACAGCTGTGACAGCACTGAGAGCAAGTGGTTGAGACAGGGTAGTGTACCTGGTGCATTGCTCCATGATGGAACGGATGAACTGGCCAATCAGAGCCAGGAATTGCTCTGTGTATCTGGAGTGGAACTGCTTGAGCAAGGTCAGCAGGCCCAACACGAGGGGGGGCCAGTCCACCGGGTCAGTGGCCTTCCTGCAGGTCATTCCTGAATGGGATAATGAAAAACATGTTAAGTTCTCCTGTGTACAGTCACAAAATTTTGCAGAGAAATGCTATTCTCATGGCATGATAGAATTTTACCTTGGTTTTTGCTGTACTGCAGTTTGGGTAGCTGAGCGATGAGGAAGAGGAAGTTCACAATGGGGAAGTAAGGTAGCCGCTTGGTTGTGATATAGATCTGCAAGTAGACAGGCACAGAGGGCAGACTTCAGTGTGGAGCTGTCTGAAGGGAGTTCTCCCACCATGTGACAGAGCTAACGTTCTACCAGAGCTAACACTGTTATCATTTGCACATTAACGCAAGGCCACTGCTAACTGTAGACTGCAGGATGTTTAGCCTCGAAGCCTTTACTTTGGTTCATTTTAAGACTGACATCGGATTCAAGCAGACATTTTTTGTCAGCAGAACAAAACCTTTCTTTTAGTTGCCATGTTGAAGAACAGACACTGTTTTTATCTGAGCTTGTTTGCTTCAACATTTTACATGAAGCAGTGAGACATTGGGTACGTTTTGCTACAGAATACACATATTTAAAACTAAAATGACTTTTATTAACTCATGTATTATGTTGGAAGAAAAATAATTAAAAATAAATTACTAAGGGGCATAAATAGATTGTGCATTCTATGAATATTTTATGTTTTCTCTGAATCATTTCAAATTATTATTGCATGCACAGTATTCAGACTGCATTTGAAAAGGAACAATTCCCTCCAAGGCATTTTCTTCACTACATCTGGGTTACTCAATATTCTTACAAGCAGATTGCACTCTACTGGACGCAGTGCCCTTAGTATCAATCAATATAACAATAAAAATGAAAGGCTCTTACATCAAAGTGATAAACAAAGAAAGTAGCATAATTGTAGCTGTAACTGTAAAACATCAGTTCCAAAGCTGCTATAAACGCAAGTGGTTTGAGATATAGGAGATTAAGAACTGCCTGAAAAGGTGTTTTTTTTAAAAAAAACTTTTGTTTCAGTTAACACCAAAGATGAACTGAAAACAAAAACTAATAGAAAGAGGACTGACTTTATTGAGAGGGTTTTGGATTCCAGCAGCCTCCAGGTAGGCGGTGATCTCATACAGGAGGGTGTTGTCCTCTTTGGGATAGGGCAAGGTTGGGTCCTGGTAGTGTGCTTCAATATCAGCTAGCAAAGACCTGTTGAAATATCGTGTTATTTGTGTCTTCCTATATTTTAGGTTTAAGTGAATGTTAAAAGTACAAAAGGCAGTGTATGGATATATGACTGACTTGTTCAAGTTGTCCAGAGCGGCAGCAAGGTGTTTCGAATCAAATTTGCAGGAGTAGTTCAACTCATTGGCAATCTGTTGCCTCAGAATCTGCATCTGTCCAACCTGAGGCATTTAGAAAATGGGTAGATTTGACGCTGTGTTGAGAGGAACAACTAACTGGTTTAACACTACATTGATAACTTCTCAGTCAAGCTTTCCAAGGTTCTTTAAAAAATAAGGGTTGCTATACCTTCAGAATTGCATCCAAATAGGCCGGCCAGATTTTTTGCGTTTTGGCAACTGCGTTGGCGTAGACCTTACTGGCATTTGCTGAAACGGAGAAAACATGTAGTAACATTACACAATGTCCATCCTGTCTGAGAACACAGCCACTGTTCGGAAGGTTCTGAGAACTCACCCACAATTCCTTTCACCGGATTCACAATATTCAACAGGGCTTTGAAAACATCCACCACGGCCCTATCTCGGAGAATTGTCTTCTGCAGCACAGTCAGGAAGTTCTGCCAGTGAAAAGATTACACAGAAGAACCACCATTTTAAATGTCCATTTAGTGTGCACATCCACCACAAAGCTAAGGTCTATTTATACATGTACATAATGCACATTTTTATCCCTATTTTCTTGCCTCAGTCATGCCCAATGGTATTCTTAGGCCCATCCCATAACTACAAACATTATTTGTAAATTTGTGATAGCAGCAAGAAGTACATGTCTCCTGCTAGCCACCATTTTTTTTCACTCTACAATCCGAGCGGTCTCTGCATTGGACTGTCCAATAGACCCTTCCACAGGGGTACACACAGAACTATGCATTCTCCTATGGGGCTGCTGTCCACAGTCATAGTCAGGATTCAATACCAGACTGACATATCTACAGATAAGCGCCTTTACAACACAAAATAGCGTGCGTAAATATTCAGTCTAAAATATTCCTACAGTTCAAACCAAGATGTCTGGAGTATAGATCTGTCCAGGGGTTTCAGTGAATTTAAATGCACTGAAAGACAAAAACCTTAAATCAGTTACCTGCAACTCCTTTACGATCATGAAACAGAGCAGTCGGTCGAGACCATTCAGTCCGAAAGTCCCCAGCGTATCCTGAATCTCAGAGAACAGCCTGTTGTTTGTCACCTCCTGGTGCGTCTTTATGTCGTACCAAGTGTTCATCTGATCAATGTAACAGGTGATTCTGAAACAAGGAGCCAAACGGATGAATTACCACCAGATTTAAATTTAAAGTCAGCTATTGACCTTTTCGAGGCTCACACCTGCAACCTTGGCCTCCGGATGTTTAGCACATAGGCTTCATCCTGCATTTGTGGCAAATGCTTTAATCAGCTGAACCACTTCGGAGCCCAGAGGTGAAGTCTTGCTGGAGCAACTGATGATAAATGCATTTTCTGAAGATGCATCAATAAAGTTCAAGGTCTGTAATCCTATATTTTATGCTCTGCATTTTCTGCAGTTTGATTCTGTAGCCTGCAGTTTTAATACACCAAGAATCTAACTGCAGCCACTCTTTCTTAATACTTTATGAGCAAGGTAATTGACTGTGACATAGCTGTGATTAATTCAAGTTGGAGAGACTAACCACAAGTTGGGAGGCTGTATTGGCATCTCGCTGCGGGAGGACTGAATTAAAGGCTAAAGCGATGAGGCTGAAAAAACCGTGTGGCCTTCCCTATATTACGCACTCCTTCCTGCCTGCTGAGACTTACTTGGGGTCAGTGATCCTCAGGATCTCTCTGCAGAGACGCCCGATGAAGGTGGCAGACTCATCCACAGAGGGGTACTTGGGAATAGGGATGTGGGTGGACTGGTACACACTCTGCCAATCTTGGATCTGGAAATAGGGAGCAAATTGATTCAGTTAGTGGTGCAATACAACAAAGTACACTAGCCGTCTGCGCCGTTGCTACTTTTTACACACAGCTACAGTCTGAGTAGTGAATTTTGAAAAAGCCGACATTTTGCAACGAGGTACGGAAATCTTTGCTGACTGAAAGCCTTCCCCCGGGTGATGCAGAGGGAAATTACATGTGGAAGGCAGTGTAGTATAATGGTTAAGGAACTGGCCTTGTAACCGAAAGGTTAGGACACTGCTGTACCCTTGAACAAGGTACTTAACCTGAATTGCTCCAGTATATATCCGGCTGTATAAATGAATAATATGTTAAAAAAAAAGCTAAAAAGTTGTGTAAGTCGCTCTGGATAAGAGCATCTGCTAAATGCCTGTAATGTAATGTAATGTAATATGTTGCTCTGGGGGCCTCCAGGTCATAGTTGGCATTGGCGCGGGCAGGATTGGATTGCAGAACGTGAGGTGCAGCGCTGCACTGTGAACCAGCGCTTTACATGGTAGCACCGCCTGAGATGCCACTTAAAGTGGAACACCTGACTGACCTTTGTCCTGAGGAAGCTGTTGCACTCTTGCTCGACGTTGTAGTTGATGATGCGGGACACTTCCTCCTGCCAGATCTTCAGCCCATAGATGCTGACGTAGTCCTGGATGTACTCGAAGGAGCGGTAGAATCCATCCATGGTGGCTGCCATCTCCTTCAATTTTGGCATCAGCTCGCTAGTCTTCAAAAAAGGCAATACAATATTATTATTATTAAAATGTTTTCCTCTCCTACAAAAAGCTTCTGTAAGAGAAGGTTTCACTATCCATTTTCAGTTTTTGACAGAGGTTTCACCTTGGCTTTGGGGTTGAAGATCAGGCCCTTGTGGAGGGCATAGGCCACCCTCCTAACCAGCTCCTTCCGTATGCCATCCTCCAAGAGCTGCTTGGGATCCACCTATAGCACGCAGAACACCACTACCATGGCTATCATGTCATTTCAAAAAGAAACAAATCTGCGCAGCAAAGACTCAAATGGCAATTGGTGAATTAATGCAGGAAACCCCCTGTTTATTTTAGCCAAATCGTAACTGTCACTGACACTGTCGCCAGTTATGAAAACTGATTTCACTTATCTCTGTTTATTTGTGTCCAAGCATATGCATAAAGGTAAAAAGAATCACTATAAACAGAATTTCAGTATAAAAGCTACGTAAACTTATTAATTTTATTTTAATTATTTAACCTTTATTTATACAGGGAAAGCTGATTGAGCACACATGCTCTTTTACAGCAACCCCCCCCCCCCCCAATTACCCCAACTTGCAAACTTTGGATTGTGGGTATTGTCCAAGAAAGTAGTGCAACAGCATAAAAAATAGAAGCTTGTGTTTTTTTTGTTTGTTTTTTTAGTTACCTTGATGATCCCAACAAGAGTGGTCTTCATCATCAGGATTCCCTCCGTGAAAATTGAAATGGCATGGGTGAGTTTGGCAACCTATGAGAAGAGAGAGAGGGGATGAACATATTTTCGAGTAATTTTTTGAATACACCATAAGAAGCAGATGAGAGGTCTTGAAGGAGTAAATTATTCTGCCACACTGCAGAAAGTGGCCAAGAGATTGGGCACTAAAATGATGGGGATGCTGGACAGAGATATCATACCTATTAGCTATATTACGAGAATCATGACATCAACAACAACAACAACTTCAACAACAACGGTTCCATTAGTTCCTACTAATGGACTGGGGAAAGCCTTTGGAAAAGCACTTGATTTATTGTCACATTATTCGGAATTGCACCAGAATATTGAACATTGGTCATACATCTCTAAAGACAGAGCCTCTGAAGTGTAATATTTTAAAGAGATTTCACGATTTCCTTGAGCGTAATTGTTTTTAAGCAGTGACCCTGGTAACTGATTATGCACACAGGTAACTAAAGACTGCCTTATGGGAAGACGATATTTAGCTATTTTTATCCAGCGTGTTACTCAATAATATTTTGTTTATGCTTTAGATCAGCCATTTTGATCAAGTACAGTGAATGTTTATGCATTAATTGTTAGCTAATCCCATATAATTACGTAATTCGTCCGCAAAAGCCTTTATTGCGGCAATTCTCTCAGAGAGGCCCTACCCCCCACCTCATATCGTGCTCCCAGCTGGGCGTAGTCCTTCAGCTTGTCCTTGTCCAGCCGGGTGGGCACCTCCATGATGTCATGGATCTGCAACTTGATGATTTTGGCCAAGGAGGTGAACATGCTCTCTGGAATGATCTGCAGGACCTGTGGAAGAACATGAATGGAAATGAACTCTCTATTATAACCGTTATAAAATTTTAATTTATGCAACACCACCGTACTCCATCCCTCTGATGCAAAACGTTCACGGTACCTTCCTAACGTATGCCACCAGTTCGCCAGAGTAGAACTGGGAGACGCTGAGCAGGTCTGGGCTGTTAGCCTGGTTGATACGCAGCAGGGGCAGGTCCAGAGCAGAGGCCAGCTGTTCACAGGGAATATGGTGACAGTTTATACTGCAGTGTGACCCTGGATAAGCCTGTCTGCTGATCAGTTGAATAAATAAGAGAAATAATAATAACAATAACAACAACAACAACAACAACAGTAACCGCCTCCGTTGTTTACCTTCAGGAATGTTGCTCGCAGTTTTGTCACCATTGATGGGTTAACCCTAATACTCTCCTGCATGATAGATGTGAAGCTACAAATTAAAGGGAAAAAGGTGTCATAAAATGGCTACCGATCCTACAATCCATTATATCAGTGTCAGAAAAAATCCAAGCCACTAAATACTATATGTTGCTATGCTGCCTTACCCACAATGCAATTCTACCGTACGTATGACTGATGCCCCGCTGTACTGTAGCGTGTTCAGAGTGTTTATGTACATTACACTGTTTGTCAAGGTTGAGCAACCATGTCTTGACTGCCAGTGACCATTCCGGTGACAGTTACCTGTCAATTAGCTGCCAGGCATAGGACAGGTCCCCCACGATCTGCATGGTGATCAGCACCTCCTCCTTGATGTTGATGGTGCGGATCATCTGGTGTAGGAACTTGCGGGTGTCGGCCAGGAACTGGCACACCTGCAAGTTCGACTCAAGCTGGTGGAACTCTTGCACCTGCACAAAAAAGCAAAAAGAATGCCCCAAAAATGCTAATAAAACACCCTAATGAACAAGTTGGGTAAAAATACTCTCCTTCTCAAAAAACCATCTCACGAATAGGAACGCCTTGACTTTCTTCATCATTTTTTGGTTACAGCTTCAAAGAGCACACCCTTCTTAATTTTTGTTTTTCCACTTTAATAAAAATTTTTTTTAAAGTATTCCTGTAGTTTTGCTTCTCATAAGCTGTATTTTCTCTCTCAGGATTGCAACTCTCACCTCCACCAGGGCCTGAATCAGCTGCACTGTCTTCCTCCCAGCTGCTGTGGAATCCTCATAGTTCAAGGACTCGATCTGCTTGGAGATCTCCCTGAACCAGGCCTGCAGGTTCTCTGTGGATCACATGCACCACATAGACAACCATTGGCTACTTGTAGATTTAAACACAAACTACATTTTGTTGAGTATTATAGAACTAATATTAAGATCTGAGGAGAAATGATGCACAATATGGACAATTTGGGGCCGATATGAACACCAGGTATTTATCTGGCCATATTGGCCAACGCCGCTGCCAATCTCCCTGTTTTACATTATAGCACAAATTCAATCTGCAAGCAAAGTTTCCACATTCATGGAAGTAGAGGAGCACAAACATCAACTCATGAAGGAAATTTTTAACTAAAATTTTATTTGTATAACAAAATACTTCAACTTGCTTACTTATTCAGCAGATGGCGTCTAGAGAGCTAGCGAGAATAGCTACCGAGAGTTTGACCGATATAAATAAGAAGTGAAAAATAAATAATACATAAATGTAGTTCAGATGACTATGATAAGCCCACTTTTTGAGCACATTTTCACACAATTTATAGCATCAGCACTGTATCAGATGTGTCACATCTGGTGCATGTACAGTGCATCCAGAAAGTATTCACAGCGCTTCACTTTTTCCACATTTTGTTCTGTTACAGCCTTATTCCAAAATTGATTAAATTCATTTTTTTCCCTCAAAATTCTACACACAACACCCCATAATGACAATGTGAAAAAAGTTTTTTTGAGATTTTTGCAAATATATTAAAAATAAAAAACTTAAATTTCTCATTTACATAAGTATTCATACCCTTTGCTTTAACGTATTTTTAAAGTATCATATTTCATATTTGGTCGCATATCCTTTACATGCTGTTACTTCCTGAAGTCTGTGACCATCAACATCAAAAAACTGTCGATATCTTATTTTCAGGTACTGTTACAAGCGATACTATAACCTCTCTGCATTTGAATGGATCTCTATGGAAATTGGGGGGTGAGACTAGATTCAGCTGTAAATTACACTGGTACAGTATGGAACACATGGCTGGCTAAATGGTTGTAAAATGGTTGCTAAATGGTTGTACCAGTGTAATTTACAGCTGAATCTAGTCTCACCCCCCAATTTCCATAGAGATCCATTCAAATGCAGAGAGGTTATAGTATCGCTTGTAACAGTACCTGAAAATAAGATATCAACAGTTTTTTTGATGTTGATGGTCACAGACTTCAGGAAGTAACAGCATGTAAAGGATATGCGACCAAATATGAAATATGATACTTAAAAAATATGTTAAAGCAAAGGGTATGAATACTTATGTAAATGAGAAATTTTAGTTTTTTATTTTTAATAAATTTGCAAAAATCTCAAAAAAACTTTTTTCACATTGTCATTATGGGGTGTTGTGTGTAGAATTTTGAGGGAAAAAATGAATTTAATCAATTTTGGAATAAGGCTGTAACAGAACAAAATGTGGAAAAAGTGAAGCGCTGTGAATACTTTCCGGATGCACTGTACATGGCATCATCATATTGGCCCATTATAACACCAGGCTAATACTGGTAAGTTTATTTTAAGCTATGAATGGTTGATACCGATATGGCTCTGATATTACTGTGCCATATCAGGAGATGAAGTTCAATAGGAGATGAAGTTCTTGGTTCAGCTATGGAGAGGTAAAGGCTAAATGAGGCTTGACTGTGGAAGGGGGCAGTATTTAAGCATTTGTTACCATTTTTCTCCACCCTGGTAAGGGGTTTGACCCCAGAGAAGACCTCTGCCAGCTCCATCATCCTCTCCGATCCCTCTCTCCTGTAGCTCTCCCATTTGAGCTGCTTTTCGGACAACATCTGTTTGAACATCTGGAAGAGAGGCACAGACGTGTGATTCAGAAAGGGCACATACTTCCCACCTCCACCTTTTGCTTTGAACAAGCGCATGCACATTACATTTGCCATAAAATTTTTAAGTCTCCTGGAAACCTGGAAGATAACAGGTGTCTGAAATCAAACCCACAGAAAGGTGTTTGTTTCACATCTCACAGGAGGCATTGAAATTCCAACCTTTTTCCCCTTCTGAAATATGACTTAGGTGCAAAATTAGATGTGAAATTTTTTTGTCAAAATTGAATCCATTTCACTGCCATCAACATATGCAATGTACGATCCCTACTGAACTACATTTTCCTGCAGCCAAATGATTATTTTGCATGCTTTTGTTCATACGGGCCTCAGTAGATGTTGCTACACTGCAAGGTCACATTACAACCAATTTGAACTTGGTTATAGATCCTCTTTGCTTTTACATTAGCGACAGTAATCACCATCTGAGCACAAAGGAGGCCAATATTGGTGGTATATGTGAAAGGAAGTGCTTTTAAGTCAATGTCAAGGCACATACATAAATGGCTAGTCCATCCAACCCACATGTTCTTCCTCTCTTTTGATGCACTTACTTAAAATGCACTTGGGCATTTGGACTGCTGGGCTCACTCACCTCTTTCAGAATGAACTCAAACTGAGCAGTATCCAGCAGCAGCTGGAAGAGGATCTTGGGGTTGTACTTGGAGTCGTTGAGCACCTGGTCCTTGATCTGACGCAACCTCTTGTTGTTTACATCATAGGCTGAAAGATAACATAGTGCACAGAGGGTTGCATGAAAGAGAATCCCAAATTCCTCCTGCTCATCAACAAGAACCACCAAAACCAAACATTCCCAAAAATGTCAGTGATTTGCGAAGCCTGTTCAGATCTTGATTCATTTTTGCCGTTACTACCCCGGAGTACTGAGGGGAATTTGTGCCATATTTAAATGCAATCATCAGTGGAACAACCTGAAATGCAATGGACACATGACATTACTTTTCAATGGTGACGTGTGAAAAACAAGCCAAAATGAAAAGCAAAACCTTCATTACATTGTTTTCATGTCGCTTCATCTCTATACTGACAAACAATGAGTGGGGATTTGCTTTTAAAGACAGTGTAACGGGTCACTTCTCCGCCATTGTTGGTGAATTTTCTAGCAGGTGAATGCGCAAGGTCAATCTCAATGTTGATTGGTTAGCGACGTGAACCCGCCTATTTCTTCGATTGGTTTACGTCATGAGCCACTTTGTTTTGAAAACAAAATTTTGGGCCGAATCGCTGGTTTTAGAATGCAGAATTTGAGGGTATAAACACAGTGTATGGTGCTGGATTTATCTCACAACAGTTCTTTCTATGATTTCATGACTGTTCCCCGATATTTTTCAACAAAAAAAAAAGTTGTGTACTCCAGCTTTAATACATTAGAGCAATAATAGTAGGCTACTAATGTAAAAGTGTAGTGACATCACCACACAACGCACAGGGCTCATGAAGGCGCAATGCACATAGAACATTTAAAGGCCCCACACAATGAAAATTAACCTCTTTTAAGTGATGAAATGGTTAGCTGTAGTTTAATTACTTCAAGAACATGATGTAGACCAAAAAATATATTTTTATTATTTAAAGTTGATATTTGCACAGCTAAATATTTCCCTCACTTCTTCTTGTAGCCTAAACGGCTGAGAGACGTTTTGGTGACGCGTACCTGTACTGGCAGGCAGTGGAAAAAAGTTTTTCCTCCAATTACATTGCTCGATTTTCATTTTGTCCTCAATGTCAATGTGACAGCTAGATTAGAGTAATTTAGGTTGCTCACGGTAGCAAGTTGTCAGTGCGTGAGTGCGAACTGCAAACAAAATGGGACGAAAGTTCTTGTTTGGGTGTGAGACTCCTCACACGCTATTTAGTTTCCCCATAAATGCATGGCTACGGAAAAAATGGCTAGAATTTGGCCACATGAAGGAGGCTGCAATCTGCTCGAGCTCAAGGATCTGTAATTTGCATTTCGAGAATTATTTATTCATGAATGCAATTGCTATCCAGATGGGATTTTGGAGCTTCTACTCCCTCACTGAGTGGGCCATTCCCACCATCCACTACAATGGTCCCTCACTCCCTTTGAAAGTAAGTAACTAATTAGCATTTCTGTATAACGTTATATTTAATTCACCAATGGAAATAGCAAAGTTAGCTATAACTCCTTATATATCATCTTTCTATGCAGCCAGAAACGAGAGAGGTTGCATGTCAGTGTGAGACTGAATGGGTTACATCGCCGTCAACCACCAGCAGATCCACACAAGTAGGTCTGAAACTGAGGCAGGTGCCTAGGTCCTAGGCTAGGAGAAGTGAAGGTAGGCTAATAATGTTAGCTCAGCTGAAATTCTTATTTATAATGGTTGTTTTTCGTTCATTTCTGTCGTTCGAGGTAACTTAGGCACGTCTGCAAATAAAGTTTGGGCGCGTCTGCTTTCTTTTACTAACGTTACCGCTACGCTAGGCTAGCTGGGAGGGAGCTGCTGCGTCTAAGTTAGGTGTAACGTCAGCTGTAGCTTGCATTGCTTGTTTTGTTGTTGATTAATTAAATAAACTGTAGCTATCTAGTTATGTAACGTTAGCTATATTATCTACACTTCAAGAACTGCGGTTTCTTCCTTGTAAGAAAGATGGAGAATTTGGGCGCCAGGGTGGGATTTGACCACCGGAATTGAGCAGGCAGCGGCTGCGGTTTCTCTCTTGTAAGAAAGACAGGATTTTGGCACCAAGGTGGGATTTGACCGCTGCCGTTTTTCGACTCCCCTGCAGATCTCAACCCCCTTTGCTTTGCCAGGTCATGCTAGCTTTGACAGTCAATACTAATATCTACTGATAGTCCACAGACTTTAGTTTAAAATGATAGATGTTATGATTTGTTAACAGCTAAACAGTAGTTGTTGCTGTCCAGCAATTTGCACACAGCTATCCTGTTATTGCGGTAATGGTAACATAACGTTAATAGAAAAACACAACAGGATTCCGGATTCTAGGCAAATATTTATTACAGATGTTGACGTTACATACGACATTTGCATATGTTACATACGGCATTTTCTGCAGCTCCGGCAGCAGCAGCAACAGGGGGTGGCTCAAACATATAGGGCCGCAATGGAGCGAAGCCGCCCCCATACTCGTAGTGATCTCCCTCCCTCCCGGTACCATCCTCGTCCTCATCTCCCTCTTCATTCTCATCCTCCTGCCCCTCATTGTCCCACAGAAACGACGCTTCCTCCTCCTCAACAGAGGGGGATAGAGGAGGAGAGTGATCCTCAATTTGAGACACAATGTCTTCCATTTTGGCTAACGCATTAGCTTTGTTTTGAGCACTGCTATCCAGAAGCTAACTAGCTAGCCACAGCAACAGCCCACCCATTAAAAAAAAAAAAAAAAAAAGTCCCGCCCCAACTTCCATTTTGACGAGGAAGCCTTCTGAAAAGCATTAGGAAAAAATGTGATCTGACTTCCGTTGTGTGGGGCCTTTAAAGGGGAATTACACCGAAAAACAACATTAACCCAAGGGGCCAAGACTGGGCTTTCGTTCTGAAGCACTTGCTGGTGCTGTTGCTCACTAGCGCCACTGCGGTTGGCTCCAGTATAGGTCTTTCCCCATTTAAGTCAATGGCAGCAATGTGGTCAAAATACTCAAAAAAATGTAATTGCAATAGGTGCCTTTCCTTCATCTAATGCCTGTGCATGTGCTGATTTTTTTAAATATTGTGTCGTTTGGACAGGGTATTAACATTTGTTCAGGACCAATCAGAGGGACAGGTTGAGTCTTGGGATCACTGGCATAGATAGGTTCTATATGGTTCTCACTGCCAGGACCAATCAGAGAGACAGGTTGAGTCCTCTTCGGCTCCACGGAGCAGGCGCAGTTTGTACAAACGGGCGGCGAAAAAGACTTCCGAGCTTCAATTCAGTTTTTAGGCCGTGGAAAGGCAATGGGTGACGTCACAGTGGCTTTGTCCATATTTTTATACAGTCTATGCATTAACCTCATTTAACAGATCAAGGCATAACTGATTAAGTCTCTCTTTGTGGCTGGTCAAAACAATCTCTGAACAGAAATATTGGCAGCGAAATAAGTTATTTTGGTCGTAGTATACATCATAATGAGGTACACCTATTCCCTTCCTCATTTTTGAAGAACTATAACGGGTGGGTAAATTGAATTTGGCCGAAAGTGCCCGCTACATACTCAAACATTCTTTAGCTGTGTCTCAGGTGTATCTGGAGGATATTTAGCATTCCCTCCTCTGGCGGTAGCCGGTAAAAATAAATTCCTTCCTTCACCGACCCTTGCAATTTGCCACACTACAGCGAAGCAGCATTTTCTTTTCAGTAGAACTTAAGCATGAAAGTAAAATGAACTGAACACCATACATGTAGATTTTCTTTCTTTAGTAGCTAGCTTGCCAGTGAGTAGAAGAACGTCCATGCTAAGTAACACCCAGCCCCTCCGTTTGCATTCAGTAGAAGTGGAAACCTGTGACTGGCATTGTCGGACTTCCGCCCGTAGATGAAGCGTCCGCCCCGTTAGTAAAGCAGGTACCTGGAGCATACGCAGTAGTAGTTTGGGGCTATATCTCTGCACTCACTACAGGAGTTGGCTGAGAGCTACTCTTCTACAAATGAAATATTATTTTTCACTTTAAATTTCCCTTTAAAGTGCATTCCAACTAGGAGTAAAGGAGTAAATTAAAATTTAAAATGTAAGTTTAGTTATTATACAGCACTGATGAAATGATTCCACATCTACTGGGACTAACTACTGTCCTGAAGCAGTGTCCCTGCCCCCTAGTGGATCGGTATCAATTTCCTGCAGGGACTACTCATGGACAACAATTTATTGCATGTCGCACACTGTGCAGTTTAAAACGCCATTCCCAAGCACGCCATGAGATGAGGTCAGTAAGCAGTGCGATCTTCAGGTGCGCGTGTGGTGTATAAATCCAGCTTACCGGACTCGGCGGTGTGGAGCATCAGCCAGCGGATGGCCACATTGCAGTCCCGCAGGCAGTTGAGCAGCTTGGGGATGTTATCCAGGACAATCTCCTCCCGCAGAAACCCCTCCTTCAGGAGCTGCTGCACCTGCGACTTCAGGGTGTCCAGGCTGGCCGCATACCGACAGGCCTGTGGAGGCGGAGTTCAGGGTGGGTGAGGCACACTTACACGTGGATGAGGCGGAGTTACAGGGAGCGGAAGTAGAGTTACCATTGAGGGAGGTGTCACCACCATAAAAAAGTCATACTCCTCATTGCCGTGTCACACCACATACCTGCTCTCTGATGTTGGCCGTGTCCAGCGTGTAGTTGAGAGCGATCTTGGCTGCTTTGTAAGGCTCCCAGGCCTCCATCAGATTTACAGTGATCCCCATGTAGATGCTGATGACCTAATGTGTGAGGAGATGAAAGTCTAGCATAGAGTACTTTACAGCACAAAAGCTAATGACTGAAGAGGCCTTGGTAAAGCAAACTAGTCCTATTTATTTATTTTAATACAACTTCAATGTTTGGGGAAAAACTGTGTTTTTGTTTTTTTTGTGGTAGGATTTTGTTTTGGTTAGAGAGCCCAGTTTAACTATGCTGTCTAACCACTGCTATACGTTTGTAAATTACAAGCTTCTGCTACGCTTGTCTTGAGCAGAATTTTCCACTCATAATCAATAGGAGAGAAACAACTCCCATCAATGAAAACAACTAATCTGTAAGCGGAGTAACCACAGTCAACTTAAACCGCCCAACCCCTGCCGGGAAAAAGCAAACGGTGTTCCACTGCTGTGGACTCATGTCATGGTCAGTTAATGACATAGTCTACAACTTACATCAACCTGTGGTCAATGGAAATGCCTTCACCATACGAGCCACATGGGGGCCCTAAAAACTGTATTTTTAATTACTATCATGAACTTATGTAAAATAGCGTACAGCTTAATGAAAACCTCTGTGGTCAATGTCTGACCCGTGTACAAGTCTACGTCCTGTTTTTTTCTCACCCAGTTATCAGGAAAGTACTTGTCCACAATCTCCCTCATCTTGGCTTGTTGAGTCTGCAGGATGGAGGGGGTGAAGAAGAGGCACACGTACAGCATGGCTGCCTGGTTGGCCAGAGCGGTGCTGCGGTGCTCGGGCAGTGGATATGCAGACACCTGGCAGATGTAGAAATACACTGAGAACACATCGCTGTCTTGCTCCAAACAGTCAAATGTAATATGACTCACTCAACTCATCAACATTAAGGTTATATTCATTTAGATCAACTCTGCAGACCTTCCCTCTATATCTGTATCTAAAAGAGCCAGAATTCACAATCAGACAGAGAAATGTCTACCCATTTCTCTGTAGTACATCCTATTAGAGTTCCCCATCTTTTCAAAATATCCTGCAATGCCAATTAAGCATGCAGCAATGTAAACAAAAGCATGATTACATTAATTTGGGGCTTCTACTCAGGACTTGAACAGATACTTTGATAAATGCATGTCAATCAAATATTAACCACGCACAGTCTTGCCTAACTGATTGCAAATATGGGAAATCTCTTTGTGTGTATAGAGGTCAAGGCTAGGGTTAGGGATGAGGTCTGTATAAGTGTCAAATGTGGGGTTTGGGTCAGGGCCAGCGTCACAGATATTATGTGGGTTTTGGTGATGGTTTAGTTGTTGAGTTGGGGGTGTGGTCAAAGTCTAGGGTAGCGTTAGGGCCAGAGCCTGGGTCAGGACAGCGGGTTGCCAGGTTCTTGCCTGGTTATAGATGTCATCAGAGCGGAGGCGTCCAATGACCATGCTGATAAATGTGGGGCTGATAGGCACTCTTTGAAAGTAACTCTCAGGGTAGTTAGGGGGACGTTTGGCCCCTGGTTGGCTTGAGTAGCCCGTACTACGTAGGAGCTTGCAGATGTCGTCCAGGTTGGAGTCAGCCGAAGAGCGGGCAGCACTGTCAATCAAGCCAAGTCAACATTTTATCTTTGAATGCAGTGAAACTGCTGCAATAATAATAATAATACATTTGTGCTGACAGACATTCATTATGGAACGAATTAATTTGGCTCAAGTATTTACCCCGAAGGGTAAATGTGGAAGCCAAAAGAATCTGTTGCGTAATTAATGCCTTTTAGATAACAGAAGTATAACAAAAAGCCTCACCTGTATCTATAATAAGAGACCAACATTCGTTCTCTGACTTCCCCTTCGATCTTTTGGTCAATGACCAACAGCATGACTCCATACAGATACAGAGCTTCACACTGTGGTTAGAGGGACACAGAATTACATATTTCCAGTGTTTCAACATGTTTTTCAGGAAAAACAAATTGATATTTACAGGTAACACATAATTAATGAGGTGAAATAATTAATTCAGCTGCTTTAAATGTAACAGAATTACCAAGAGCTGTTTCCCATCTTCATTTAACAGTACAGTTTCCAAAGTCTGCTGAATGTATACTCCCTCATTAAGGTCATCGAGATACCTAGAAGGAAAAATATAATGAATAGGTGCGATACTACTGACGCAGCAAGTCGAGTCAAATGAACCATCACAAGGCTATACTCATCTATACTCAAAAAAAAGAGTTGCTAGTCCAAATCGTATGCTAGTGGCAGACCCTTTTGTTCTGTTCTAGTTTCTCTGCATTGGCTATGTCTTTTAGAATTGATTTTAAGGTTCTTTAATTGGTATTTAAAACATTTAATGGTTCAGCACCTGATTACATTGAGGACTGTGTATCAGCCTCTGCAAACATGATCTTATGCACACTACCTTTTTAGTTTTTCCTACTGTTTAAACTTAAACACAGAGGGGAGGCTGCTTTCGGTTTTTACGCACCAAAATTATGGAACTGCTTACCACAGTCAATACTTGAGTAGTTTTAAATCTCATCTTAAGACTTTTACCAACTACTGATCATCGTATTTATTATCATTTATCATCATTCATTTATAATACCTTAATTATGTATATTTGCCTTTTATCAGTGCCTTTTCATTTTACTCTATTTTACGGTATATGGCTTCGGAAGCATCTGATACATTAAGGTGCTATACCAATAAAGCTATTGCTATTATTACTTATTATTATTCATGTTTATTGACGTTATACTGTTAAATTACCCAAAACACACATTCAATTACCTTATTAGATCCACAATGTACTTATGGACACTTTCAAATGCCAGGTAGAATCGTGACAGTATTTCAATGTTATTTTCCCGGAATTCCTCATCCAGATCCTGAAGGTCTGGCTTGGCCTCTAACTTGCTCTCATAGTATTCTTGACCCTGAAAGGCAGCAACCCACAAAATGACCGTGAAGACATACCAGCAAATATACAGTGTCTAATTAATACAAATAAAAAATAATTTACACTATGTTACCTTGAAGTAACTGAAGTCGCAAATGATGTCTCCATATTTCTGATGATCAGTCTTGTCTTTGAGCCTAAAGACGGCGGGGATAAATTCGGAGAGACGCAGGAGTTCGGCAATGATGGCATTTCCCCGGGATACAATCCTGAGGATAGCCTGGCCACACAAATTATTCTCTGCTAGAAAGTCCACCATGCCAGCAAACAACACAAGGCTCCCAAGAGAACCTTCAGAACTGCAGGAGCGGGTGGTCCACCTCACTGGCTCTGTCGGGTCCCGATAGGAGAAGTGGGGAGTTGTTAGCAGAGTGGAACCTCACCCAACATGAGATCCGGTCCTAACGATAGAAAGTGAATGCAATGTAACCCGGTGACAAACCACTATGCAATGATATTCTACATAAAAAATGTTACCATTGTACGTTTCATTGTGTTATGTCATATTATGACATTGGCTGCTTAATCTGGACTAATATGAGGGAGGAATTACACGCATAAATGTGTAATCAACATTTGGGGTAACGGTGTACTGTGCAGCATCTGTAGCTGAAAATGTGCCCTTACAACACACCTCACCCTTCCTAGGTGGAGGTGTAATCGAGCAGGAAGACAAGCTCCTATATCAAAACAAATCAGAGGACATCATCTTAATTAAGCATGTCAAAACAGCCTACGATCCAACACTCCAGTCTGCTTTCATCACCTAGTCACAATCTGAGTTTTCTGGCCCATTTTGCTTCGAGACACACACTATACTTCCTAGTGTGTAGGCTATTAGTCAACAAAAATATCTTGAGCAGTGCGGGTTTTTAGCCTGGATAGGACACACAAAGAGGTATCTGCAAAACTAGTAAATAGATGCTTATTCTCTGTTTTCTTCACAAGGGAGATACTGCCACAGATAAAAAATGATTGCGCTTGAACTGTTTGCATTGCTGGTGAAGGTAATACACAACTGTTTAATGCCCAACGTGCTGTGTTGAGAACACAGGTAGACAGACTGACATTATTGGATGTAACAAAAAAGATTTAGTTTTTTCCCAATTCTAACATACAGCTTGATAACTACGTGGTTATCCGGCTGGCTACTACAAGTAGCCTAATTACCTTAATACAACACCGCATGCAACAATAATTCCTTACAACACGATTCTCAACCCTAATTTGGTGACTTCGTGCAAAAGGGAAGTTTACAAAAGCTGGAGACATGTTTGGAAGTCAGTGGTTTAGTTATGTGGCACAATACATTCAGTATAATGTACACCAAGTTTTAAATACGTTTTTAGTTTGGAGAACCGATGATCAGATAACTTGCAACTGCAAAGCATTCGCAGAGATGTCAGCGGTTGCCCGCTAATAGCAGACCGTAACATAACGTTATATCTAATTCTAAATACCAGGCCAGCACAACAATTCAATTTGTTTTACATTTAATATGTGTTTCGCTGCATTATAACAACATAGCCTATTAAAATATCGAGAATGTTCAAGGTGTTTTTGTGGGAGAAAATAGATGAACCGGACGTATCAACGCACAAGGCAAGTCCTCATTCCTTCGTCAGGCAAAAAAGTAGCCTAATTAATCCAGATATCTTGTAAAATATATTTACTATCCAACTCAAGAAATGTGTAACGTAAAAATGATATATAACGCATTGATCAAGCAGGCTCATTTTCACCTACCTATTCAGCCTCTTCAATTCCTGTTCACTTGGTCACATGACAGTGTATCACATGAGTTCCTCGCTTGTATAAATAGTGCGCCACCTATCTTTGACAGCAGAAACATGCATTCACTTGTTTCAAACCATATCACGAGATGTCGCTAGATAGCTTCTTTAGACCGAGTGACAAGTGTCTTGACTAGAATAGTCCAGTGCAGGATTTCTATCACACTTTATCTCATTAACACAATGAGTCGAAATTAAAGTGAGTAAAAATATATCGGTTTTGTTTCAGCTCTAGAACTATAACTTGTCAATCGATTGTTTTATAGTTAAAATACATTTGCTATTCGACGTACATGTCATACAATTATTGGTTTTCTACAAGTAGGCTATGCAAGAGTAACTTTAAGTTATGAACATGGTTGGACTTTTCAGGACCTGACTTAAACAAATAAAACAGTGAGCCTCAATTCATAGTTTATGTTCCAGACACCCCCTTGTCATTATCTTCTTTTCATTGTAGTCATTGCAAAATGTATACTCCTCCCTTCATAAGTTTGTTACTCTGGCAGCAGCAACACTGATGACTGATTCATCACTAAAAGCACACAGCTCCCAGCTTGCCTTCAGTGAGTCAGAGAGACCAGGCATTGATGAAACAAACACAGAACTTGGCTGAGAGCCCCCCCCCCCCATTTATTTTTTCACCAGAGGAGCATACGGCTTTAAGAAAACAAAAAAACTCCTCAAGACTTGTTTTAACTTTATACTGTAACCTTGGACTCAGATTTAGATTTCCATAACCTGCACATATTTCTCAGTCTTGACTCTTTGGTGGCTCTACCTATGTGGTCTTCTGCTCCGTTGGGTCGTAGCTCCAGGTGGAGAAGTCGTGGATATATGTGTGTAACATGAGTCAACAGGAAGAGCAGAGTAGGGGGACGCACTGAGCTCTTGATAACAATTACTGGAGGCAGAAAATGAGGTCAAACAGTGAGGGCAGGAGAGTGAAAAAATTGTATTAGGGTGCCGTGTTACGTCCTGTACACCCATACCCTCAGGGCTGTAGGGTGCAATCCTGCTTGCCAGTGCTCAGAGATAATCTCCTTATTGTGTCATCTTTCCTCTCCCTCTCATCTCTTCTCCCCTCTCCCGTTTTAGTCTTCCTTGTGGAAGACGGGAACCAGTCCAGGAACACAGCCCAGTGTCAGATGTTTGAGGGAAACAATAGCACCAATGCAGGGAGAAAACCGAGAGTTTTTTCAACACCTGCCTTTTGGCTAGGTTCTGTCAACACCCAACACCTCCTGCCCTTTGCAGGAGGGGGGTTGAGGTAGGGGGAAGAACAAACACATTAACAAAAAAGGAGGATATTGCGCAATAAAATATTGTCCAAATTAGTTAACTTGTTGTATAAGATAATTTGCCCAATGGTAAGACCATGTGGTCAGTTATAATTGAGACCATATATGTGTGTTTATTTCATGAATGGTTAGATAGAGCAATATGCTTTGCTTTATAATGTTTTCATTAGTTCATTCATGCATCTGGAAATTTGGTGAAAGAAGCAAACATGCTTACATGCTTACACTGGCAATTCAGCGTTCCAAAATTTGGAATAAAGAAATAAGCAAACAAGCAAACATGCTTACACTGGCAATTCAGCATTCCAAAATTTGGAATAAAGAAATAAATACATAAAAGATTCAAGTATTTTTGCCACTAAAGTGCCAGTGTAAGCATGTTCCATTGCTACAACATACAACTGGAAAAATGCAGACTAGCAAGCACATGGTCTACCCAGCTGAGCTACAAAGAAAAGATATTTAATGTTTTACCTTATCAACTTTATTGATTTTTGTAAATATACACTAATTCCGAATTTGATGCCTGCAACACATTACAAAAAAGTTGGGACAGGGGCAAAAAAAAGACTGGGAAGTTCAAAAAACACCTGTTTGGAACATTCCACAGGTAAACAGGTGATGCTATCATGACTGGGTATAAAAAGATATCAAAAGACTCTTGATATCTTATTTTCAGGTACTCTTACAAGCGATACTATAACCTCTCTGCATTTGAATGGATCTCTATGGGAATTAGGTGGTGGGACTAGACTAAATATTCAGATTACTAATATATAGTAACTGACAGTTACTACTGTAAAATGAGTATAAGGTTTTCATACTTTTGATAAGGTTTGGGGAACAGGGTCGGAGCTGGGGCTGAACTACATTTACTTCAACAGATTGTAGAGAAAAACTATTATTATTCTCGTATGATGAAAAACATAAACTGATGCAGGCCTCCAGAGACACAAAGGGCCCAATGAATAATAAACATAAAAAATAAATAAAATATTTCCATAAAATGTCAATACAATTATGTTTAAATCTTTTGAAAAACATTCAAAGAGAAGTAGCAAAAATCACACTTCTCTCCTTCTCCGCAACTGAAGGTTTGAGAACCCAACCTCTTTTCTCAGCTTTTGAGCAGAGAACATTCCTCATAAATTATAAATTTGGGGCCTGTGCTGCATTGCATGTAGGAGTTCATTCTTGCTTCAGGCTGCCTTAATTTGCCTTTAAAAATTCAAATCATTGGCCTCTCCAGTTCCATATCCAGTTGAGGCCAATGTCTTTAGGGAAGTCCTGTGTCGTGCAGTTCGATATAAAGAATGGTATATTTCTAAATTTGGAAATGGGAATTAAATGGTAGTGGCAACATTTTGGCTAACCACAGAGATCTATATCAAATGGCATTTCCTGGTTACAGACCTCTTGCATACATACTGCAGATATGTAGAGAAATCCACCCAGAAATCCTTCCTGAGCATTTCAGGAAGCCAGCCTTACTGTGAATGAGCATGGAAAATTTGTCAATATTTTCAACAAAACAGCAGCAAAATGTCAGTGCCAATTGTATCTGTTAACAGACAAGAGAAAATGCCAGAACAAAGACAGTTTGAATAAAGACAAGTGTTTAATATAGGTCCATGATATGTGGCGCAGAACAGAAATTCACACACCATCAGCAAGAGAAGATAAAGCCACTGATTGAAATAAGTACCGCTACAAGCTCTGGAGTTTATTCCCTTTAATCAGTATTAGGGCAAGCTCTGTGCAGATTCGTTGAACGTTATGTAAACTACATGGGCTGGTAGTGGATACTGATGACTAGGTTGAGGTATTAATGTAATATAAATATTAGTGTAAATCTGCATTGGCCTATCTTAAAGGCATGCCAATGAAGAAGACAGTTGACGTAAATTTCAATATCTAACTAAGAGAAGTAAATTGCAATATCTAACTAACACAATGTTTTGTGTAAGTGCAGATGATATTTGCAGCTTACATGACAGTCAGGCAAATCCCAAGCTAATTTCTTGAATTACCGGTTTCACATGTGTAGTTACTAAATACATTGGGATATGTCTAAAAAATGACACGTCTATTCATTTAAACAACTTAAGTTTACAGTTCAAGGCAATGTGTGCATGTGTGAAATAGCAGAACTAGTATGCAGCTGCATGTGTCAATCCTAAGATTTGCAACATAGCGACATACAGTAGATATACAGACAGACACACAATGGAATGATTTACATTGTTTTTTTACATACATATCTTGTGCTAGTGGATATTTTCTGAAACAAATCAACACACATGGGATGAACACCCACAATGATATATTGTCCCACCATCAAATTCTATTTAGCATACATATCACAATTGGTGCTTAGCATGTCAACTCAGACATTGGATTCCATTCAATGTGAATCATGCAAAACTTGACACACAACCAAATTTAAAATGTACTTTTTTTATTATTATTGTTCTGGTTTTTCTCCATTATCTCTGGATATCTACTCAGACAGGGATATTTTGTTGAAAGACTACTTCTTTGTAGTGTACTCCTTACAGGAATTTCTAAACATTACAGTTCTGTCTACTTCAATATGCATGCGACTCTGATCAAATATACTGACCAAAGCAAATGTACATTCCTGTGATTATGAACAATATATTTCCTAAATCTTTTAAGGTAAAATTTATAATAACTAGACATGCACATTATTTATGGATACTTCACAATGCAAAGGATTAAACTACAGTATACTGTAGATACATATTGTTCCTGACCTGAATATTTCAAAGTGGAAAAAAGATCTCATTATAATTCATTGCCTGTACATACAATAGAAAAGTTAAAAAAAGATGCCAGAGTGGTATACAGCCTCAGTAAATCGAATATAAAGGCTACAGTCAGCTATTAAAGGTGAACGTTTGGAGTCAGAACACCGACATTTCATATGCTTGCGTTGCAAATCTGAATCAGTAGTTATCAAACTCATTCTGGGTCTGCACTCATATTGTTCATGAACATTCACTGCCCAGTTTTTGGGTGTGGTGCTCTTTTCTTTGCACACATCATGCATATCTCCAATTGGCCCAACTCTGTTACATGGGACAACTATGCCAATCTGAAAAGGTCCCATGCACAAAAAGAAAAGGAACATGGCCCTAATGTATCCGACTATAACGTCCAGTGCTTATTTGTAGGAGGACATATTATTTTGGAAAAAATCTGTATGTCAGACAATATACACTCTATAGAAAACTCTGGGTTCAGCAGTGCATTGGTTTTGGCAGAGTATGTAAACATCTTATAATATAAAGTATAGCCCTTGTTTTTAACTTCATCATGTAATATAGCATTTTCTACAACTGTCAACAGAAAAAAAGGTTATGACCGCATGCATGTTTGGCGAGGAATGTGATAAAATAATCTTCAGCAACATGTATTCAGAGGCTATTGCAAGAAAATTACTTTCGTCTTCTCTTTCCTCTTCCTCTTCTTTCAGCTATCTATGGCAATCAAAGGCGATGCAAGCAGCTATGGTAACAAGTTGGTACATTGGCAAAGGCTACTGTGAAAAAGTTAAATATTAAGAAACTCTAAAAATAATGTACTGTTAGATAAATGTAGAGGTTTATATCTACACATTTAAAACAAAACCTTCCTGAGAGCCAATTCTTCAGATAGGCAAATAAACAAAACAAAATAACTGAAGCACAAAGTGGCTGCCATCACATTGCAAACCACAAAGAGAACTTTAGACAGGGTTAAGTCACAGCTTTTAAGCCAGTGAATAAAGCAGTAGTATCAATCGTTTCTCTCGCTTGGCACACACAGTGTGTGAACTCTTGTCAAGTTTTACATCCTCACAGTCCAACCCGCTGAACGACCGTGTCATGAACAAAACATCAGCCGTAGCATGAACACAGCACTTACGCAGGATCTGACTTAAAAAGATTTGTAAAGCAAAAAAACAAAAAAGAACAAAGACAACCGGCACTTCTTGCATATACAAAATGATGCGTTGCCTTTCATAATAACTTTTCTAACATGTTAAAAAAATACACTGTGCAATTTACAACAAAGCAATTTGGCAGAAAGCCACATTAAATTGGTAGACAATGCATATATTTATGCTGTTACATATATTTATACATAAATAGATAGCTTAGATGATTCGCATACCTAAGCATGGCATTAAAATCCAATGGGAACATTTGCCAGGGAATACATTCCCCCTGCTGTAATTTCCCTGTGGAGGGAGTCCAGCATCTCATAGAGGGTGTCAGAGATGGGGGCCCCTCAGTGTGTGTGACCCACTCTACAGCAGCTGCAGATCCAGAAAGGGGCCCCCAAGGTGCACATGGCCCCTGTCTTGTAGAGGCTGCTTGGCTGACAGTAAAGCTGGGAGGGTCATGAGGGCATCGCTGCTGCTGGGCTGTCCACAGAGACTATTCAAAAGAGCCATAGATTCAGGAGGACTCTGAACAGAAAGAGACAGGACAGGAAGGAGGAGAGGGTCAGAGTTTGGGATGGGATGTACCTACGTCAAGATGGACGACTGTATCCCAGCACCACAGAAGGAGGTTGGGAACCCTCCCCTAACCCATCACCTTTGTGTGGCCTACTGCGCGCCACACCCACAACCAGCTACAGCACCACCTAACGACCAACGCCACTCCTGTTCAAGGAAGCTGTGATTCAATGAATCCCCACTGTTGCTTTTGCCAAAAAGGAAAGCAACGTGCTCAACTGTGTTCTTTGAAGTGCCAAAAGGCCTGAAGTTCCTGCTGCCAGAAACTCCCCATTAAGCACAGTTTGGGCGGGGTCATTTATTGTTGTTTCGGGTGTGTTCCAAATTAGGTGCATAAGTGCTCTCTGCAGAAAACAACCAGCACAGCATACCTGAACAGGAAACGCAAAGCGCAAATCAAGAGCTACACTGAGTGGGACTGAAACCTAGCATCAGTTTATCCACCGAAAAGCCCGCACCGCTGGAGTTTCCCCAGGTAGGACGGTGAGAAAGGCGACCCTCTGACCCCCGTTGGTGCGACTGTGTGGAAGCCTTACCTTCCGTCTCCTCTCAGAGCAGAGCTGTGTCTGACAGGGCCTCTTTAAATACAAACCCACTCTTTGGGATGAGCGAGTAATGTCCTGGCTTGGTCATGTGAGTGCACAAGTCCATCTTCAGATGCATACTACGGTGTAAGTTTGAACAGAAATATTGCACTGAATGACAAATATAGTCTAGAATCTCCACAGTGGTGCTCCAATGCACACACCTATTAAATATATTGCTGCCAGTGGGCAACAGAAGCAAATAAACCAGTGACCATATGGTAATTTAAAGGGTACATATCTAAATGGTTTTCTGCAATGAAGAGCTATTCTATGATGCAGTATGGTGTCTTTTATTGTATGTATCGTAAAATGGAGGGTTTACTTCGAAATAAAGGGTTTCAATAAATATTTGACAGTTTTGAAAGGAACCCTAAGAGTGTTCAGTTCAATGGACGATGAACACGTAAGTTGCAGATTTACAAACACTTGTTACATCAAACCAAACTTTTCCCACAGAAAAACCCTTTGAGTTATTTTAAAGACCTTTCTAAAGTACTGGGCCATTACATTAGTTTATCCCAAAATTACAATTTGCCCTCCAGTGGACTACTCTCAAAATCCTTCCTTATTGAATATTACCAATTATGTGGGATTTTCTCACAAAGACCATTTCAAAAATACACTTTCTTCAACACCTGATACATTAATACCGTATATGTATTCATCATATAAATACAAGTTAAATTGGCAGCTGTGTTATTTTCGTCACTAAACCAAAGCGTGTTATGAAATCATGCCCACACAAGCTAGTTTGTACAGCACTGTGCTCCACCCTAGATAATAGCTGGACAAGTAGAAGTAGGAGACCTGGCAGAGAAAACCTGTTTTGCAACAGCAAAGAAGCACAAATATGATGATGGAAGGACTCTATAGATTTACAGGTTGTAAATTTCTGATCTTTTTTTTGCCTTCAATATACCACAGAAATGGGTTTACTGTATACACAGCAGCATGTTAGCTACTGCATAAAGTCATACTGACAGCGAAAAGATCTCTTGTGCACATTATGACGGTGCCTTTTTGGTTATGCAACCACGTTACACATTTTCTTTGTCAGTGTACATTTTTAGCACAGACTGGTCTGAGAGCATTTCAGATTTTGTTGAGCGGGCTTTTCTGCAGCAACTGTTTAGCCTGTTTGTTCTTTTCCTACTGTCTGTTCTCCTCTTCCTGCAGTACCTTGGTTGCAATGTTAAAATAAGACTTGAAACTTGTTGAAATGTTTGCCCCAACAGACTGCACTACCACCAGTGACAGTGCGCAATTTTTGATTAAAATTGACAGCCAAAGCAGTCTTCACCCCTGGATGTGCAATTTCTTGATTGTAGAGCGAGTATTTACAATTAATCTTAGCAGTTTGGTAGTCAGCAAAACACAAACCTGGTAGCCTTGGACGATGTTTAGGATCTCTTTGACTCCATTGTTGTAGGCCAGACCGTGCATCCTGACCAAGGCTCCGGGTTGGGCCCCCAAGGTGGGAGCACTGGCGGGGGAGGGGAAGTAGTTCAGGCCGTTTGGTGAGCCGGGAGGACTGTGGAGGGGGTTGGGGTTGGCGGGGAAAAGGACAAAATAAAGGGTCACCAAAATGAACCTACATCATGACCATTCTTCTGGTTCGCAAGGTGTTGGCACAGAGCACATTATCAAATGCCTTCACAGACCACTCTGCATCATTCCTCTTTCCAAATGCCTTCACAGACCACTCTGCATCATTCCTCTTTCCAAATGCCTTCACAGACCACTCTGCATCATTCCTCTTTCCAAATGCCTTCACAGACCACTCTGCATCATTCCTCTTTTTTGCTGAGTCCACTTACTTGGGGTCTCTTTGGCCCGCATAATGATTCAGTCAGCACTGATGGAAGACAGTTCTGTAGTAGATACAATAGGTCTACACCAGCCATCAGCCATCAGAAATGATAGCAGTAAATCATGTCTTAGCACCTGCTCAGACTCAGAAACAACGCAACACCACAGCTCTCTGGTGGGAGCAGAAACATGTCTGCTTGGTAAGAGTAGTAGGTGCATGAAATTATGACATATATGTCAAATACAGCTAATCCCACATTTCCCAAGGGGATGGGTACATTTTAAAATAGCTGGCGGATGAGGAGGAAACTTTCCAACATGAATGAAGTGTGTTCATTCCTGAAAAGCAGGTGATCTTATATCTGCGTTTGCATTGCATTTGCATGGCCAAAGGAGGAACATCCTCGCAGCCAATGCAAATAACATTTTGCCAGGCTGACCAGTTTCTTAGCAAGGATCTCCCCAGCCCAATGGTACAAGGAGCAAGGCCAGCTGAGTAATCTGAAGTGACAGTTTGGCCACTCTTATGCATTGTAATATAGCACTATATTACCATGACATGGCACGATTACCAAACTCATAACCAGTACAGGGTTATTATCGTAAACTAAAACTCAAACTAGGTGTGAAAAACGTTATCATAAACTGAAATAAAAATAAAAAGAGTTTTTGAAAAAAATGGAAACCAAACGAAAACTAGCAAACCCGCTTTTGAAACTAACTAAAATAAAATAAAAGTACACATCAAATGTTTTTAGTATTCGTCTTTTTGGTCATTTATGTGACAGGTAAGGAAGAGATTATGTCGAGACTTCTTTATGATGAACGCTACTTCACAAGATGGTGATGATATCCAACAAATCAGTCCGCTCGTGTTCACGCTTCGGCGAATGAGGAAATGCCCGCGTGCATTCCAGAGTTAGCTTTGAAACATGTCAAAATATTGAGTACAAAACTAACATTACAGCCATCCTTTCTCTACTGAAACTTGCTTATAAATAATGTCACAGCTTTATCATGCATTCATTTTTGTACCAACGCTGGCTTACCAATAACTAACCTAAACCTTACAGCTGGATCATTCATTTCTACCGACTAACGTCTGAATCGGTTTGACATATTTAGCCTACCCGTAAGATAAAACAGCTATTTACTGAGGTAACATTGAAAAGATACCTATTTTGCAAACTCAGCTACCTTTATTTATTGCAAACAAGTTAAGCGACTGAGGGCCTGATTTACTAAGGCCTTTAGCATGTACAAAACCTTTTAGCACGTGCAAAACCAAAAACATAATGATTGGTCATGGTATTTGTTTTGCACCAATCGTTGGTTGTGTTGTTAGTTTCGCATGTGCAAAAAGGTTTTGCACACGCTAAAGGTCTTAGTAAATCAGGCCCTTAAGAGAATGAATCTATATAATATTAGCTGACTATTACTGCAATAATTGTTTTATCCCCAGTTGAACTGTGCATCTCACCTCAAAATTCTAAATCCCCAGGCAAAGAAGTCATCCACGATTTCAAACGCATCTGCAATTGTTTGAAACGGCTCAGGAAGATGACCTTGTCCATAATATGGCGCCGGCGATTGGCAGATTTTCATATTTAATAAAGGAATAACATTTTTTTAAACCAGCGCCAGATTGGCTTTTTAATGCAAATAGCCTGTATAATCTCCTTTAGAAAGTGGTTATAGGCAGCCTATTTATTTTCGCAGCTGGGCCAGTGGAAATGTAGCCTACCTGGGAAGTAGAACACTGACCTCCTGCAACCGTCACAGACACACGTGCGGCGTGTTTGTCGATGTCCACATACAGTGCATTGTTGTTAAGTCCTCACATTTTCACTCAATCATTCAAGGCTTCCAGCAAAAAATTCAGATGGTTTGCAAAATTAATTTAAATAAATGTTAAACGTAATTTGACTTATTGTTTGTGTTACACAATACCTGGTTTAAACGTGTACACAATACCTGTTCTAAACCTCTAAAACATTACCCCTAAGTAATAAGCTCATAACTCCCCATTGAAATGATCAAGTAAAGGAATAAGTTTGGACACAGGTCAGCTCAATATACGCAGACTGAGAGGTGACTGTCATGTTTACCAGCACAGGCCTGCGCCTCTCTTGGCCAGTTGGCCACTGGGTCAGCCATTGAGTCAGCTTGACCTTCAGGGTGGTGGCGGAGGTCGCAGAGTGTCTGGAGGACATCAGAGTCTCCCCTACTGTTTACACACGGTTCAGATACCACACTGCAGCTCAGTCATTAACTACCCTTACTGCACGCCCTTTCCAACCCACAAACTTCTAAGTGGGACCCGCAGTAACACACACCATTCCTTTATCTAGCAAGGTAATTCATTTAGCTTTGTTTTCAGCAGGTGTATGCCTGAGCCAGTTAAAAACCAAGTTACATTTCAAAGATTGAAAATATAAACATTACATTGTTGACAAATTACATGCTAAAAAAATCCCATGGTGACTATATTGTGGATACATATATTTGATGCAAATACTATATTTAAACAAGAAATTAATGAAATGCACTTTTGTCCATTAAATTGTAACTTGCAAGCCATTTTTGAAATGTCAAGCGGTCTCTTAAAATTTCTGGACAAACCAGTTATTTCACTAAAGCTGGGCTTTTCTCGAAATGCCTGAAAAAGTCCCCACTGCTAGGCCTTAGACTGACACACGGCTCTGGGTTTGCGCAGTGCTGGTTGTGTTATGTCATGACAGAATGCACCACTGCCTACCATACTGCAGCTATCCAATCCAAGAAATATTTTAGAAAATGGTAATGTCAAACCTGTACACTGTACCAGCACACACACTTCCCTCTAAAGGCAACGTGGCACTTTTTTAACATGCATTTCAAAACTAAAAATCCTCATAAAATATGTTTCCAGTTTACCTGGGGTAATAGGCGGTGTAGTTCATGAAGAGCTGGGCGCTGGCAGGGTAGAAGGCAGGGGTAGGCTGCATGGGGCGGGGGTTCAGCAGAACCTGGGGCTGGTAGAGGGCTGTGGCATCCGCAGGCATGACTGCCGTCGGGGGAGGGAAGGTGTAGGATGGGGGGGAGAGGCCTGGGGTGGGACAGAGGGGTCAAAATGTCAGATTCCAGGGCACTCCAGTGCTGCCCTGGGTTAGCTGGTTTATCAGGCTTTTTGATGCGCTTTGCCCCCAGGAGACGTGATTATAAATGGCAGATGTTTTAAAGATGAAGCAAGAGAAAGTTCAAACACCTGCAAATCATTTCATTCCCCTTTCAGCAAAGAGTACATTTTGGCAAGTCACTTTCTGCAAGTCACACAGTGTGGATTATGCATCAATTTCTAATTAGTTCCAAATATCTTGAAAAGATATGGTCTATTATATCTATAATTTCACGGTTTCATGAACAAACTACATATGGGTTAGTGAAATGAAATCCATAGTGTGTGGAGTGCATTTCTGTACTAAAGTCGAAATTAGAAAGTGACCATCCTTTTACACTTGGTTCATTGTTTGTATCCGGGTGAAGCTCATGCAAGAAAGACTCTCACAATGGAAAGAACCAGTACCCACAAACAATGAAGGCACATTTCAGTGCAGGTCTTTCCAACTGTAAAAGAGTGTGGGGGATTCCTGTAAGTCCTGTTCTACGTACAAATGAGTGTTTGTCAGCTAGTGCATTTCCCCTTGTAAAGCACACCGGCGTGGCAAAACCTTCCCCCTTAATCCCCCTTCCTTAAGCCCAGGGCCTCCAAAAGAAGCCCCGCCCTCACCAGACACCCGCCCATAACCCTTAGGCATGAGACCAGTGTCACCATGATTCCGCTACACACATCAGAGCCCAGGTTTGCTTGCCTTTCTAAAAGCTACAATAGCCACAAGCAACTGCTTCGCTTCTGCCAATGTGCAAATTTAGCTTTGTGATCCAGCATAAAATTGCTCCAAATCTGCAATTTTACCTTATTTTCACAAGGTAACATTTAAGACGTGCTTGTCACTATTGCGGTTACAAAAGGCAAGCTCCCTGGTTTTTTTTATTCACTAAGAGAATTGAATGAGAAGTACACCTAAACCAAACAAAACAGAAGTTACTCTTGAAAATCTGCTTTCAGGCTTTTTATGTATTACCAATCACTATGAGAAGTTTTTAAAATACAAAATATTTATGGAATCATGACTATCAAGTCATGATTACATTTAATAAACAAATAGGTGTAAAATTAAATGGGGGGGGGGGGGGGTCGGTACCGTTAGTTAGAACTTAACCGATTTTGACAGATTTTCTTAAAAAGCCATTTTTAACAGGCGAAAGCATCAAAGTAACTTAAAGGTTTTTTTTTCCCCCACAGAAACACAAACACATCCCAGAATCCTACTGATCTGTAGAGAGACATTTTTCACCCTGGTAATGTTCTGAATCAAAAAGAACCCGGAAAAATGAAGGATTTCCAAAAAGAGGGTAGCTCCAACACCTACCAGCATGTAGCTCAGAGAAGCGCCAAGACCCCCAGCAAAACTTACGTCGTAACTTACATGGCGGTGGGGACAAGCCATTCCTGTTCAATGTGCCCCCCATTAACACAATGTTCATCTCCTCGGCAGAGCATTGGAACACCTCCACGTAGCGGTCCTTCATGGTCCTCTTGTGGCACTTCTGGGCCGTCATGAAGGCCCTCTCCGCTGACTTCATCTGTATGAAGGAGTCCCCGGAAGGCCGGCCCTGTGATAAAAGGAACACGCACAGGGAATGGTCAAGTGGGGGCTACCTCCTCAGCACAAGCTCCAGATATTGGTGGTTGATGTTGGCATCCTTTTAGTTATTGTTCCCCTCCCACAAATGGTCTGCTGCGGCTATTCCTAAGAAGCATGTTTGAAATCTCGACTTAAAGAACCACCCCAGTCTGCAGCATTGCAGCTCTCCCAGAAAATCATTATGACTATGAGCTGTTGTTCAGCTGTAAAACACTTGCCAGCAAACTTTGGTATGAGGCTCAAGTCTCGACAATACCTAATTTTGCAAAAATATGTCAGACATCTTAATATTTCCTACAGCAATAAGGTTTTGACTTTGAACACCTCCGGGAGAGGCTGGTCATTGATTTAACAATAAAAGTGACGCAATCAGCTCCAGGCAGGTGCTCACCCTAAAGCTGCTCTTACATTCTTAAACGGTCCCAGCAGGAAAACAAGTCCCTGACTAAACCGTAGCGTGATATGTGAGCGACTGAAGAGCTCTTGCATGTTAGGACCAATCAGTATTAAGAATTTGTCCAACTGCTGTACATGAATAAATGAAGAGGGGGGGGGGGGGGGGGGGGGGGGGGTACCTGCTGGTTCAACACCATGTGGACGCCGTGGGGCCTGATATCAGCAGTGAACTCCCCCAGGAACTCCAGGATGTCTTCGATGGTGGCGATGTAGGGGAGCCCCCTCAGACGGACGCAGTCCCGCATGCCCGGTGGGGGGACGAAGGTGGGCTGAGGTAGCAGAGGTATAATGGGAGCAGGGGCAATGGGAATGAGGGGGGCCGATGTGTACCTGTTCAATACCTGGAGAGGAACGTACAAAGCGTGCATTGAGGAGCTGTGAATCTCAATCCCTTTGCCAGTTCTTCACTGCCATTATCCATCATCATATCTTGCCAAATTCACATCCGAATAGAATAAATTTATAAATAAGGGTTCAAAACAGGTGATCTGAGGTACTGCAGTGATCTGGCTGATGCTGACTCAGGAAACAGTGAACCGTTGCCAACAGGACATTTAATTGTTTGCTGTCCTGGAAAAAGACAATAAAAACTACCACAGATGGTTTTGCTCGCTCCCTCCCCATTTCTTCTTTCTAGTACGTTTGGAATATAGGGACATTGAGACTTGTCCACAGCATACAATTTCCGACAAATACATGCGATAAGGGAAAAGGCATTTATTTTCTATTCTGTGAGGTTTACACAACTATAATTCAAACATGAGGCATTATGAGGTCTATTATCTGCTCTTAAGTGGACTGAAATAAAAATATTACAACAGTCAAAAGAAATTATAATCAAATGCTTGGGTGAACAGGGTGATTCGGGGAAATGTGTTTATTAGCGGCCAGGAGCTAATCTTTTACAGCCTTCAGTGGTGGAAGTTGTTTGCACAATATTCCTCAACGACAATCCAGAAGGTCAACAAACACTGAGGTAAAGTAAATAAAACCCTCAATGCGCTGATCCTTTTTTTACACTTAATTTGCTCTATTATGAAGGGAATGACTAAACACGAGGTATTCGAATGCCTGCACTGTAAATGTGTGTTGGCGTTTAAGCACACAAGTACCGGTTAACACAAAACTGGACTACCGGAATGACTTCAGGCAGCAAGCTGAAAACTTGCTTTTTATTCATAGTCATTAAACATATGACAACCAATCCCATTCAAAGCCAAAGACATCCTGTTTCACAACCCTGCCTCAGTATTGCCTAATAACCACCTGTCCACCTGAGTCAGTTCGGTCTGATGAGATCAGGAAGCAACTACATCAACAGTTCTGTCGATGCATATCAGATGGAGTGACAAGCAGGTGAGGATCTTCACTCAACTGAAGCATAAACTATAAATGGCTACAAACAAAACTGGCAATTTTTCCTTCAAATTTTGCTTAGAAGCTTCATTAAAATGCAAATCAGATGGAGTCACAAGCAGGTGAGGATCTTCACTCAACTGAAGCATAATTTATAAATGGCTGCAAACAAAACAGGCAATTTCTTCCTTCTAATGTTGCTTAGAAGCTTCATTAAAGTTACTCTCTGGAAAAGAGATATCCTCCCCGTG
Organism: Synaphobranchus kaupii; assembly: GCA_029718625.1. Classification (NCBI taxonomy): domain Eukaryota; kingdom Metazoa; phylum Chordata; class Actinopteri; order Anguilliformes; family Synaphobranchidae; genus Synaphobranchus; species Synaphobranchus kaupii. The sequence continues at coordinate 41,462,886 of CM056382.1, forward strand.
TGCTGCCAGTCTGATCAAAAATTAACTTAAACCTGCAGGAGTCCCCCACCCCATCAGGCCTGGTGGCTGCAGGTTCTGTTTCAGCTGAGGTGGCCAACCATTTACCCAGAGGCCATTGTGCCTGCTTGTTTGTCTTGTCACTCAGCACTTAATTGCTCAATTAACACAGTGGACTGTTAGCTCATCTCACTTAGTTTATTTGGTCTAATTTGGGTTGAGTGTACCCCCCTCTTGCATTATAGAGTAACTGTTGAGGTCATTTTACTCAAATCCAGAACATGATGGGTCAAAATCCCATCCTAGGAACTTGAACAAATAAAGTTCTGCTCATCAAGCCTTCCTCACCTGTTGCACCTCTGCCGCCGTGCTCTTGAACAGCTCGATGTAGCGTTTCCCCAGGATCTCCTTGTGCTTCTTGAGAGCGTTCTGGGCGTACTCCTCGCAGGAGAAGAGCACGAAGGCGTCCCCGGTGGGCCGGCCATCGGGGTACTTGACGAAGAGGATGCCGTCCTTGCCCCCGGTGATGGGGCAAGAGGGAGAGAAGAACAGCAGCACGTCCTCTGCCGTTGCGGTGAAGGGGAGGCCTCGCATGCGCACAATGATCTGGTTCTCCTTGGACAGGAAGTGGGCCACCTCGTTTGACGTGCCTGTGGAAAGACAGAGGACAGCATTCAACAAATTGCTGTCGTCTTTGTCGTTACAGATATGGTGCATGGATTTAGGAATCTGATGAGGTTAGGATGAAGCACTGATGTCTGACAGGAAGCTACAAAGGGAACACGGAATCAGAAGAACAGAATAAAACTGAACAGAATGCATAATTACTCATATTTTTCCCTTGAGTAAAAGCTCTACATCTTGCAAAAAATGATTAACTTTAAGAAAAAAAAATCAGTCGTTACCTCCAGCTATTTTAAGAAAGTCTTCACCAGTGGCCTTGTATACCTGCAACAGCAATTAAGTTACTAAAGTTATTAACAGTTACTAAAAGTTAATTTGACATTCTAAAACCTTAAAACAAGACAGAAATAGATTCAATAACTTTATCAATTTAAATAAAAATGCCTCATGAAACGCAAATGTTGCTCCTTATTTATTTTATTTAAAATGATATCACGCTCAGGAAAATCAGTCTTTCAATTTGCCAATGTAACACAAATCCCATCAAGGATTTCACCAACATCTTATAGACATCATAAACAGACTTTAGAATGAACTATAGGAGCTTCACGCAAAGGAAATGTGAAAATGGACGTGTACACTTTCTTTCAAGATAAAGTTTTAAAAAATATGAATATCATATTAACATTAATAACTTTCTGGACTGAAAGAGGACAAGTACCCAAGTATGATTAATTATAAAATCGTCCATATAATGACATGTTGCCAAAAGCATGAATGTTGATGCACATATAAACTTTGTATTAACATGAGTTCTACCCAGCTATGTCATCAGGAGTATTTTAACTTTTATGAGCAGTGTGTTTTTCTGTTTATATTCTATCCTGCAACCCGCAGCATTAATGTTTACAAATGGAAAAGCAAATCATACGCTTTAACAAAGGTTATAGCTCGCGCTGAAATAATCCAAGTAATGGGATGATGTTTCCATTCCGTTCATTTGTGAAGAAATCAGAACTATGATGTTAGAGTGTGTGTCTGTATTGTAACTGAACATGACTTCCAGAAAAAGGATTGGAATCGAAAGCAGTGGCAGATGGACAGACCTCTATGTATCGGGTCCCCATGTGGTGCTTGTGCCTCTGTAGAGCCAGGTCTCTGTGCTCCTCGTTCACAAACCGAACCAGGGCTTCTCCATTCCTCCGGCCCTGGGCATTAAGACACAGTGCTGCTCCCCCTCTGGAAATCACAAACACACACATCATGTCAGAGAGGCTCCATTGGAGGGAAGACACTTGGGTCTAGGAGGGCGGTGTGGTAGACAGAGAGTAATGACATTGAGAAAACCCACTTTGCGATGTTGAGGCCCCTGAAGAAACGGGCAATGTCCTGGTCTGAGGACTGCCAGGGGAGGCCACGAGCCCGGATTACCGTGTTGTCATCCACTCTCTCCATCTTACTGCTGTGGGAGTCAGACACAGCACACAGGCATCACTACATGTATCCGCAACCACACACTTCCCATAACATGCCTGATATTTCACAACACTCTGTATGATTGTCTCCATTGCTTATCTATCAGGCTGTCAGAGGAGTCTACAATTGCTCTACACACATCAGCACATAGCACTAAAATGGTTTGATCTTTTGTCACTTTTTCAAAAATCTGAATTTCGGCTATTGAGTTTTATTGAATGATGCAGAAATGACAAAGGATTTGGTTCCTTTATCGTTTACAATGACTAGTGAATCACATGGTCAAAAAAAAGGTTTTTTGTCTTACCAAGTGCCAGTTTCAAATTTTTCATTGACTCTCTCAGGGTGGGTGAAATTGTAACCTGTGGTAAAACAACAAAGAAAAGGTCGGAGGAGGAATTAAAACTGAAAGATGGTTAAACACAAGCCCAGCCCAATATAGATATGAATGTATGACAGTCTCAACTTAAGAACTTACAGACTGGGTCTGAGATAAGTGCAAGGACGATGGCGGCCATATTCTGGACATTGAGCGATGCAGATGTGTTGGCTGATGAGTCTGAGGTTATATTCAGATCTGACAGTGATGCTGGTTAAGGAATGTGGGTAGGTGGGAAGAGGAAGAAATTCCTAGTTTTTTTTTTTGCAGGATATGAAACATCAATCTCCTTAATTCATTCATCATTTTGACCTTTTAAAACGTGTTATGTACTACATATTAATGGAAAGCAGCAAGTTAGAGTTACATTTAACTGGCATAATAAACAGCAGGAAATCTAAGAAGTGTGGCTGTTGAAATCCAAAATGTAAAGGAAACACAGTTAGAAACACAGTTCCTTATTATCTATAAAAAAAACTCAACAGGTAAAAAAGTGTTTTTTCCCCTACAAATAAGGCCAATGAATCTTTAAATCAAAACTGTAATGGTACCCAGTCATCAACTTAGTAATGAAATCCTGAGTAATCAATCGCACGTCCTTGTGAATTTGGCAGTCAATTGCTGTAAGTGAAAACATTGCATAATTACACAATTTAAATCAAAACAGCACGGTGTTCGGCTTGAACCCATCTCTCTATGAGAAGCAGGGTTATAGTTCTAGATCTTGTTCTGGTTATGAATATAGAGTAAGTCATGCTCCTGTTGAGGCCCTGCATCCAGGCCTCATTTGGTCAGCACAGTCAGCAGAGAGTGTTAGCCAACCTGTGGTGGTTATTATATGGTGGGAGTGAAGGGCTTGTTGGCTAAACACACTTGGCTTTGAAACAGCTTTCTTTATTTGCATTTCAAACCCCCCACCCCCTCCTCCATGAGCCAACACCCTGTGTGTAATTCAGTCTTCTTCTCCTGACCAGCACCTGAAGGCCCGATACTACACAAGGATAAAGACACGCTCAGTGCCAGAGGGCGATTCCCATCCCCTTATCTTTCTCAATAACAGGTCTTAAAAAGCAAGAACCGCAGAACAGAACAAACACATAGCCCTGGCCCAATTTCTTAAAAAAAAAAATATTTTCTAGGATATTGTACCTGAAATGGAGGTGAAACATCAAGTAGTCATTTTATGTCATCGTATGCAGCACAAGTAAGCACATTCTCTTGTAACGTGACCTGTTAATGAACCTTCTCATAGCATTGGATCTGAACAAATATAAAATCCACAAATACAAAACACCAAAAGGCTGTTTTATATGCAGCATTGCAGAGCAAGTTGATTTTCACTTTGTGTGACCCATTTGTTCACCTTTTCACTGAACAGGAAAGCCCAACAGGAAAAGTTCACATTATTTAAATTTGAGAATAAAATTAAAATGTGTACACATGGGAGCCTTAACACCTGGAGCATATGTACGTGCATATCTAAGTAAAAGAACATATCATTCTTTCCACAGGACAAGGATACAATTTGCCATGACTTGAATGTCTAGGTCCTTCAAATCTTCTGACGAAGGGAAGTTTTTCTTGAATTCTTTTCGCAGGTCGAAGAAGGAATAGAAACATTCTGGTAGCATGATATTCTGTAATGAAATAAATCAATGAAGCAAACTGAAAAACTTACCAGAATCTTGGCCATCTGTTATAATAGCTTAACATGAATTCAAAATAATAATAAATACAATTATAATATGCTATTAATAATCACTGTTGGTTAATAATAAAGGAATAATTAATAAGTAATTTTATGGCTAAAATATAGCTCTGTTCTGAATCATATTTTACCATATTCATTCTTTTTGCTCTTTTAATTCTGAATTATTATTATAGTTAAGAATACAGTTTATTTAAGTATATTAAAAGATTGTGATATGCAATATGCAGAGGAAAGAAGTGCCACACTGTGGAACATTAGGGAGTGAATCGATTAAAGTGCAGTGATGCCTGGCAGAGTTGATGTGCCTAGCGTTTACCTTGCTTGAAGCTTCGGGGTGAATAACTTGACGAATATGAAGCTGACCATCAGTGCATAAACAGAGGGCGGCCCCATTCACTTCAGTAATGAGCCTTTGATTAAACTGCAAACCACAGAGAGAAGGGGCTTTCTGTTACTCCTGGAATGCACATGCATGCTTTCTGCATCAAGCCTCGACACAACAAAATAAAAAGCTAAAATACTCACAGGGTAGGCTACCGCATTTGTAAACATGTTACCTGTTAATATGACATCTAAAACATTTTGCACATTTATAATTTTTAATAATAATAATACTACTAATAATAATAATAAAGCTGAGGAAAATGTGTTGAAAGATCTGATAATATAGTTCTGCACATTTAGGCTTCATGTTAGTTTCTGTTCCACGGAGGCTTCCAGAAAGGCCCTTAAGCAAAGCACAATGGCTGCTCATCTTCACATTATTCAAATTCAAATATTTGCCTTCAACTCTTGATCCATTGCTTCACATGACCTCACTGCCTTTACTAAGAGTGACAGTTCCTTCACAGTAAAACTGAACTGACATCCTTCACAGTGAAATATTCTTGTAAATATTTTTGTTATATTGTCGAAGATATTATAAATTGCCATTTATCTTTATGCACAATTACTTTGTGAGAGTAAAATAATAGTTGTCAAACTTAATTGTGATGAACTGTCACGAAATCACCTCGCAACAATCCACTAGTTAGCCTATAGGTAAAACAGTAAATGTATATATTTACATGAAGCGCTCAGTTAACCAAGGTTATTCCAAAATGTTTTCCAGATTAATTCATTCTCATGAATAAATAAAATACGTGCAATGAATTCCAAAACATGGGAGCGGTCTCGCATCAAGGGTGGTTCTGTTTTCTAATTATTATTAGTGCATTTTTAATGAGTTAGGCTGTATGATAATTACTTTTTTTTAAAATTAATATTCACCTGATTTAACGCATTTTCCAAAGGTTCGGCTGAAGAGATGGTTTCCTCGTCAACCCCACTTTCTTCTTTACATTCGTCCGTCAATTCCAAATGTTTAGGTCTGATGAAAACTTCATTCAGTTTCCCAGTCTAAATAAAATAATTTAAAATACATCATCTCCAGACAATATGGGCTGTATAAAGACGGGGGATTTCCGTGTGGCCCTCAAAAGAGAAAAGTATCATATGAATCCAGATTATATGGATATTTAAAAAATACTTCCGATACAAAATCCATTTCAGACTGGTTATGCCGTTGAAAATACAATAAACCGGCACGTGCAGAATATGCGTTTTGTGAAATACGCCTGATTTGATTAAGACATTCGGAACAACAAAGGAGAACAGATTTCAGAAATACCTGCTTGTTCGCCAGGTCCACAACTTGCCACACCAACTGAATGAGTTCCTTTTCGTCTGACCCCAGTAAATCCCCACTGGCACCAGATGTTGTGGCAAATAACACCACCAAGTTGTCTATATTCGTCGTCATGTTAAGGATAGAAAGGAAAAACTACTCTAAACGCACCTCGAATAAAGAAATCCACCCTAAAGGAACAGCAATCCAGAAAACAAAACCACCAAAAAAAACAGGCAACCCACACCTACAGACACCTACGTCCAAAGCTAGGTGTGTTTCACTGGCTACAGGTATTTAGTGACTTTTTTGATTGCGTGAGAACCTATGCAAAACAGGTAGCACCCAGCCTCGTAATGGCTGAATGTTCCTTATTTTTGTGTGCACCTACCTGTCTGCCACCCACGTGACTCAGGTAACAGATACCTGCCCTGTTCTGGGTCCTCTTCTATTGGTGCTTATAAACAGGGACGTGGCATTGCACATGGAGAAATCCATCATTGGTTGAAGGACTTCTTTCTTGCTTTCTGGCTTAACAATTCAAACGCCTTAAAAAGGTTGGGCCTGTCCAATTTATTATTTTTTATAACCTTACAGTAGGCTAAATTTGACTTGACGCAGTCTTTCCGATTTCTGGTGGAATCAATTTATTACGCTGACGTGTTTTTGTTAGACTTTATGTTGCATTTGTAGTTAGCATTTCGACGTTAGAATTTTGTGATTTTCATAACAATTTTTAAGTAGGCCTATCTACGTCCGATATGAGGTAGGCTATAGGCTAATATATTGCCTTCTCTCCTTTCTCAGTGATAGGCTATCTTTCATCCTTTCTTTGCGCACAGTTGCATTTATTACATAAGCATATAGGCTACTTCAAAAATAATTCCTATGGAAATATATTATGATTATTATTATTATTATTATTATCACTACAGGTAAATCGTGGGGCAAGGGCATGTTACAATTTAGAATGTTTCCAAAAATACCTAAAATGAATAACTGAAACGTTGCCTATTCCATATATTTCTTATACACAAAAAATGTAACTGTCTCTGTGGTTGTACCTTTATTTTTTAAATAAAAAATTCTGCAAAGTTTTAAGTTTATTTTATAGCGCAGCCTTAATTTGACAAAATGATGCACTGATGGAGGCTACGTGAAAAATAAAAAACATAACAATAGCCTAATTTGAAAATCTTTTTCAACTAATAAAAAATGCATTATAAATGCGGGTCATAAACTAGGAAAATCTAGCCTAGCCAACATGATGAGGTGAGGCCATCGATACCTAAATGAACACATTGCATAGCTAATTAAGCTGTGACAAAACAGTAGGCTGAATCTTCTCGGGCTTTGCTATTGTTCTCTCGTTTTTTGGAAACACATTGTCTAACTTAAATTAAAGTAAAGTTCTTTTACTTGGCATGCAGTAAAGTCATTAGCTATATTGGCGGGTAGCCTATTCAACAAAATGTAATTCCCATTACCTTTCTTTATTGAAAAAAATATTTGGGATGCAATTAGCTAGCAGCATAACGTCTGATTGTGCACAAGCAAGCTACTGCACAACTAAAGCTAGCATTGCCTTTGTATTCTTAAATCACAATTTGGCCTAGGCTACTTTATTTGCAGACATTTTAGGCTACACAATTTAATTTATGGATAGCTATAAATAACAATGTCTGGATATAAATAACCAAGGCCAGTTTAAAGTCTTTCTTAATTTTCTTAGAATAGAACAGCGGCTGCACCTAATGTGGACCTCCACGTTGCATATTTTCATCATTTTAATTTCCCTATTGGCAACATATAGCCTAGCCAAGTTTATATAGATTCACACTATTTAATCTTTCAACATTTATGTAGTTTGTTGGTTACTGCGATATCCATGTAGCCTACTGTGAGTAAATTACGGATATTACTACCGTAGGCTACTGCCAGCAAATGTAGCCAATAACGTTACCAGTTTACCTCGAAGTAAGCTTGACAATACAGGTGTTAGCCTATATCAACCCAGGAAACAATAACCTTTCAAGGTACAGTCGCGGTGACTGTAATTACACTTGCGTCCATGCCAAAATCATCCGCAGCTTCTCAATACATTTCACTATAGTAAACGCTAACATAACACATATCTGCAGGACTTGTGTCATCAAAATTAATTTTTTATTTATTTTTCCCATCAAAAATTGGCACTGATATTTTGAATATATTGTTGACCGGAAGTGATTTTCCTCACCCGGAAGTTTATGCCAATGCGAACAAGCAAGATGGCGGGGGATTCCTCAACGGAGCTCCTGTTTCTGGATACTTTCAAACATCAAAGCGCAGAGGTAAAATATAAGGGTTTAATGTGTGCTGTTCTGTTATTGTATATAGATGTTGCATAGACACAGGGCATATTGTTTGTTACCGGTTTTTAATTAGTTGAAAGAGATCCCTTCCGCATCTTGCGGAACGGTTCAGCTGTTGTTGCACTGCAGCTAGCTTGCTATTGCTGGCAGTAGCGAGCTGCCTTACATTACGCCTGCAGTCACGACACAAGCTGGCTCAGCATTTAATTCTCACAAGCACAACAATGCCGTTAAATACGAAATCCAAATTTTCAAATCAAACACCAAATCATACCGTATTGGCCAATACCATTCATTCCGCTAACCGTTAGCTAGCCAACTATGGACCGTCCACGTAGATGGAAGAGTTCGCTTGAAGGCTAATAAATACGTGGACCGTTAGCTTGTTGAGTGTCTGTTTAGATCCCAAATTGGCTAACTAGGTACCTGTCTTGTAACTTTCTCAATGTACAACTGAGCGGATAGGCATGTAGTTGGCTGAGAAATATTTGTTGTTGGCAATATAATTTATTAGGTAGGCTTACGCCGGCTGCGTTCACTCTGTAGCCAACCTTATTACAAGGGTATACATAAGTAAAATAAATGCCGTGCATCCAACCTACATTACATATTAGAAGAAAAAAAAAATGAAAGTACTGCCCTATTACTTCAGACATAAGTTATGCACCTAATGTTACGTGGGTTTCTAGACTTTGATTCTTGTTCTAAAATACAAAATAAATTCTCCGCATGTTGTGAAACGCCATGCAATGTAATATTTTGGACCCACTGTGTGTGTGTATATAGAGCCTGTAGATAGGAAGTGAGTGTTGCTGCCCAGTTAGGCTACTACTAGGCAACAATGTACTGGTTTTGTTTGTAGGGGGACCTTGGTTTAAGCAACCAACTTTTGCCTGCAATCACCGATCATTTGGCTTCTCCTAAATCTTTTAAGAGTAAATATTTCCTGTCAAACTTGGCCTGACATTTTTACTTTCGTGATTGAGTGTTGACTGCCAAGGCAACTGTCACTGTCACACCGCTTCATTGAAAACCCCACCCATGTGTCAGTCAGTCACTTATATCCAATGCCCTTTAAAAATGGGTGTAAATCTAGCATGAGCAGAATAGTTCAGAAATATATTTGAGATATACAGTCAAGCCGGAAAGTCTCCACACCCCTTTCACCTTCTCCACGTTTTATTACGTTACAGACTTATACTACAATAGATTGAGTTCATTTTTTGCCTCAAACATCTACACACAATAGCCAATAATGACGAAGTGAAAACAGGTTTTTAGAAAATATGCTATTTTATTTTACTGACAAAAATAGGTTATTTAGGGGTTACATATCTGTACACACCCTTAGCCTAATACTGGGTTGCTACACCTTTGGCAGCGAAATGGTGTCTTGGGAAAGAAGCTACGAGCTTGGCACACTTGTTTCTGGACATTTTTGCCCATTCCTCTTGGCATATCCTTGCAAGCTCCGTCAGGTTGGATGGGGAGCGTCAGTACACAGCCATTTTCAGCTCTTTCCACAGATGTTCAATTGGATTCATGTCTGGGCTCTGGCTGGGCCCCTCAAGGACATGCACAGACTTTCTCCGAAGCCACTCCATTGTTCTCTTGGCTGTGTGCTTCGGGTCGTTGTCATGTTGGAAGGTAAATCTTCGCCCCAGTCTGAGGTCCAGAGCGCTCTGGAGCAGGTTTTCTTCAAGGATCTCGGTGTACTTAGCTGCATTCATCTTTCCCTCTATCAGGACTAGTCGCCCCGTTCCCGCTGCTGAAAAACATCCCCACATCATGATGCTGCCACCGCCATGCTTCACTGTAGGGATGGTATTAGCCAGGTGATGAGCGGTGCCTGGTTTCCTCCAGATGTGACGCTTGGTATTCAGGCCAAAAAGTTCAATTTTGGTTTCATCAGACCAGAGAATCTTGATTCTTATGGTTTGAGAGTCCTCTAGGTGCCTTTTGGAAAACTCCAAGCGGGCTGTGATGTGCCTTTTACTAAGGAGGGGCTTCCGTCTGGCCACTCTACCATAAAGGCCTGAATGGTGGAGTGCTGCCTGGATGGTTGATCTTCTGAAAGGTTCTCCCATCTCCACAAGGATACGCTGGAGCTCTGTCAGAGTGACCCTCGGGTTCCTGCTCACCTCCCTGGCCAAGGCCCGTCTTCCCCGATTGCTCAGTTTGGCCGGGCGGCCAGGTCTAGGAAGATTCTTGGTGGTTCCAAACTTCTTCCATTTACGAATGATGGTGGCCACTGTGCTCTTTGGGACCTGTAAAGCTGCAGAGATTTTTCCGTACCCTTCTCCAGATCTATGCCTTGACACAATCCTGTTTCTGAGGTCTGCAGATAATTCCTTTGACCCCATGGCTTGGAGTTTGCTCGACATGCACTGTCAACGGTGGGACCTTATATAGGCAGGTGTTGGCAATCCCCAATCATGTCCAATCAATTGAATTTATCACAGGTGGACTCCAATTAAGTTGCAGAAACATCTCAAGCAGTATCAGTGGAAACAAAATGCACCTCAGCTCACTTTTGGGTGTCATATCGAAGGGTGTGCACACTTGCGTACATATGATATTTTTACATTTTGATTTTTTAATAAATTAGCACAAATGTCTAAAAACCTGTTTTCACTTTGTCATTATGGGCTATTTTGTGTAGAATTCTGAGACAAAAAATGAACTCAATCTATTGTAGAATATGTCTGTAACGTAATAAAACGTGGAGAAGGTGAAAGGGATGTGCAGACTTTCCGGCTTGACTGTACCTTCTGCACCCATATCCTATTGTAACCCACTTGAAGTAATGGATTAGCCATGACACTGTCTACGATTCGTAGGTTTAGGCAAGTATACGTAAACCCATGGACCTGTGTTTAGCGAGTGTTTTATAAAAATTTGTCAATCTGTGACACTTAATTTGGTTACTTAACTCTCTGTTGTGTGCTTCCAGTGTTTCTTGGTTTGTGTGAAACCCTGTAGAAAGAAGCTTATTTTTTTATTGTGGGTAATTTTCGGAAATGGAGTTTAAATTGCACTGAGAGGGAATCTGCACACTTGTTTCTTGTGTGTTCATTGTATAATTTGCACCAGTAGTGTTTTAACTGCCCCAGATAATGCAACATTACAGAGCTTGAACCCACCATGCTGCCACATTAAGGTAAAGGTCACAGATGTATGTGAGTAAAAATATACAAGAAAATATCTCATGAGTTTAAATATACAATAAGCCCTATTCAACAGTTGTAGATAATGACTGCAGTTCAGAAGCTCTTTTTTGACTGCGTCATATGAATCATGGTGTACTTAAAAACTGTCTTTTCAAGGTTTTAGCATGGGTTGCAGTGGACAGTTGTAATGATTAAAGGGATAGTTCACTTTTTTAATGTCATTTTCAGTTTAGCACTTGTGATTGACCCAGACAGTTAAATCAGTTTTATGATTGCCAATATAGGGATACACACACACACACACACACACACACACACACACACACACACACACACACACACACACACACACACACACACACACACACACACACACACACACACACACACACACACTCCAAACTCCAAAGCAGCTTCTAATGACAGTAATGACTCCACAGGCTATATGAGCATGTTACTTTAATCTATTCACAATTATAAACATAAAATCATTTTTTATATTGTTTTTCTATCAGTTTTATACCTACAGCAATGCCTGCATTGTTGCATGCCTATTAGTGTTAGCCATGCTACTTACAATTTGAAATTTAATCTACAATTATGTCTGACATATTGAACTGGAAAAGTTTCAGTTGCATTGCCAAACCTTAATTATTCAAGCTCAAATTTATGCATGAGGAGGTGCAATGGATAGAGGCTGAGAGGTCGAAGAGGGTCATTAAATTTGACGTGATGACATTCCATTTGTGGACAACTAGCCATGTTTTAAATTGTCTGGAAGTAACTGGTGAAAGTGACAGGGAGACTGTTTTTGACCATTTTTTCCCTTGCAAGCTGGAATTACACAAGCCCAAATCATTTTCAGTCTTGTTGATTTGTTGCTTTGAGCTTGCCTCAGTAATTTGCTTCAATCCACATGTAGTACTGTTGATATTATTTGCACTGATAGATCCCTCATTATATTTCTGTTACCCTCTATAGCCACACATTGGGGAGTTTTTTTCGCAACCATTTGAGTGGGAGGTTTTTATTTTTTTCCTCAATTGCTCACTTTTTGGGGGTTCAGGTATGGGGTTTTTTTTGTGCCAAATTTTCTTTCTGTTTCCTCTGTAAACTTTCTTCGTGACAGTGTCTCTGTATAAAGTGCTGTACCAATTGAATTGAATTGGTACAGGAAGCCATGCCACAGTGGTAGTTCTTTTATTGACCTTAGCTACTGTTACTATAAAACTGTAAAGAGTAGCACCCTTTTCTGGGTGTATCAGTGTGGTGCAGATGCAAACATTAGACCTAGGAGTGCAGGATGGTCATTACTTTATTTATTTTATTGTTTGTTGAATGCTGTCGTCAAGACAGCACTTCCCAGTTGATCCTTGCCAAAAATGACTATATTATAGTATGCCTTTTAGTCATAAAATAGTCTGTAGTTTTCTTTTTTTTGTTTTGTTGAGCCATATAGACCTGAAATTGACATCCCATAAAGTTCAAATTGAGCAGTGTATGGATAGGGGCTACCCACAAATGATCCTTTAATTGGTCTTAACGTGTGTATTTTGCACCCTGTTTCTCTCCAGCTCACAAATATTGACGTGGTCCGCTTCCCGTGTGGGGTACTGATCACAGAAGTCCGTGTCATTCCTCCTGGGATCAAGGCCCACAGCAGCCTCCCAGACAGCCGAGCCTTTGGGTGAGAGCTGCTTTACTTTACCTCTCCGGTTGTCTCAGCCCGTATTTGTAGTGCTCCTGGAAAGGGAAGTTACAGTTTGTGAAATCCAGCAGTCTGACTGATTCTAGAAGACTTTCAGCATAGAGTTATAGCTGATTGGTTGAATTGACTTGAATTGCCACCTCCAATAGGAGCTCCACTTACACTAGATTATGATTAATCAGAATAAGTAACCGACCATTGGTTTATTAGTAAAGCACATCCCTGTAACTTTGGTGGACGTGTCTCATATCGGAGGTTAATTCTGGTCAGGGTCTGAGTACCAAAAGGTTCAGTCTGACAAGTGGAGCTGCCTCTCTGGGTAATCTCCCTTAGCCATTTTCAAAAGAAACATTCCAGAACAAATGAAATGGCACATCTTAAGCAGACAATGTGTCTGCTTAAGATGTGCGCTTGTGTCTGCTTACGTTCACAAGCGCAGTTAACAAGGCAGCTTCCTTGTCACTGTAGGACAATACAGGTCGCCTTTTTAACAAACTGTTTTATTTTGTTAATAAAAGTTGAGAACCTTCCTTCCAGGTTCTTCTTTTTTAACTGATGCATCAGAAATGTGTGCGTAGATAAAAAATTAAAATGGCACTTTTTATAGCACCCAGATGTTATTGAATACATTGAATTTGTGTAGTGAAAAAAAAAAAAAATATTTCATACCTGTTCTGAACTTATGAATGCTAACCATACCCTCACTGGGACCTGAGAATGAACCTTTGTGTAGCCTACTCAAGTTTGGTAACGTCTTGTGTAATGGGCGTAGGGAATCGCCTGTAGTCGTCTCCCGTCTTGTTATTTTTGAGCTTTTAGGTAGCTATGTTAGAGATTAAATGGAGGGCCTGCGGGGGCGTCGTTTCTTTACCTGCTCGTCGCCCTCTGCTTTCAGGGAGACCTCGCCCCACGCTTTCCAGCTGGACCTGTTCTTCAACAACGTCACAAAGCCCAGTGCCCCTGTCTTCGACCGGCTCGGCAGGTGAGTACATCAACGTGGCTGCTCCACTTTTAGCATGCAACCTGCACACTCAGCACACACTCTTAAATAGAACACAGTACTTTTCCACCTGACACCTCTGCATGAGCAAGGTAGTGCAGTGGGAGTGGTTTGATTTCACAGTAGAAGAGCTGGGTGGGATTAATGACTCAAACCAGGCCTGCTGCTCTCAACGCTGCACCTGACTCCTGTCCCTAGTGTACTAAACTGTTGAGCTAATAGCACGGCGCAGTGCCTTTGCTTAGCAAACACACTTTGAACATAATGCACCTCATTGGGCAGTAGCAATGATTACATTTTAATCATCTATGAAATGTTATTTATTTGCTAGCGTCTTTTTTTTGTGCAACACATAGATTTAGCTGTTTTTAAAACATTTTTTCCCCTGAAATGACATGTTACACATCTCAGCATTACTCAATGCATAAGATTTGACCAGACCTTATTTCATAACCGAGGTATGTGTTGTAGTTGTCTTTTGTTTCGTCATATCATTGTGTCATTGCGAAATCAACATTTAGGAAATCGGAAATGACTACAGGAAAAAAAAGTGCTTTAGCAAAATGTTGTTTGTTATGCTTACTCTATTATGCTTAAATGTTGTATGTTAGTGATTGCACTAGTTAGGTTTCAAATGTGGTGGAACAGCTTTTCAGTATTTTAAATTGGTGCTAAATTCTTTTATAGTCTTGATATTATTCCTTCAAAAATCCTTAGCTGTCAAAATCTTGTGACTGTAATGTTATGGGTACTTCAAATGCATGTGATTGAGGTAACATACTTTTCAGAATAAAATTTAAAAAAACTTATTTTTAAAGTGGTTCCATATGCATTTGGTTTATTGCTGTTATCATGTTGGTAAATAAAATGGAAACAAAAGAAGCCAAGATAAAATAAAATAAACATTTTGTTCGATGTGCACTGAATTGTCTGGGAAGATGCATACAAAAGGGGAAAGTTTTTGATATATCCAGTTTTCGGGGAAAACAATAACGTCAATACAAAATACATTAATCTGTTAATAATTAAACAGGCTGGTTATACTTGATTGTGTGTAAAAGTTCACTTTGCACTTATTGTAAAATAAAATATATAATTAAAATGACTATTTACTCATCGAGACATCCATAGTGCTGATTATCAGGAAGTAGATTTTGAAGGAAGCTTAAGACAAGCAATCATACGTGTGTTTGTCAGTGATAACTGAGAATTTCGCCTAAATCATGTATGCAGTGTTTGTTGTTAATACATTTTATTATTTAAATGTTTGTTGTTTATTTGATAGGGACAATTAGTTTACATAGAGAATTGCAAAGCAATTATCCAATGCATTAATGCATCACAGGCAGCAATTGTAGCTTCTAATTTCCACTGCCCATACCCATTTTATTTTTACAGATGATGAGTGTGATCTGGTAGATTAAAAATGACTGCCAAGTCATCCGCTTTTAATTCATTGTAGTCTTTGACCGTCTGCATGTTTTGACTTCCTTGCACCAGCATCACAATACCTGGGCCCACACTTGCTGCCTGTTGGAAATGCAGACCACTCTGTTAGACTCAATCTGATTTTATTACACTCAATTTATTTACTCAATTTACTTTCAGATAATGTACTCGATTATAGTTAAAGCCAATAAATATGTCCACCTTCTCTCCCGCAGCCTGGAATACGATGAAAACAAATCCATAATTTTCAGACCCAATGGAAAGGTAAGCCTTTTGATGGATTAGTTTTCTTATTGTTATCATCATCAAATTAATTTAATCTCCATTTCAATTGGATATATTTGAAGATCTGATATGATTAAGATGTGCAAGAAGTTGGAGACAATGTCATACTCGCCTACAAACTACTGTATGTGGTGTAGCTTTACCTGTTATGCTGGGTTTTTTTGTATTTTTTTACGTGCTCTTTTCTGTCTTTCTGTTTCAAGTAATGCACTACGAAATAAAGATTTCCCTGAGATTGAGCAATATATATAATATATATATGAAGCACAAAGTATGTTCTTTTAGGTATGAGTGATTTGCACGTTTCAGGGGTGAGGTGGTTGTATCCCTGACAGGAACAGACAGGTCGCCCCAGGGCTTCTGGGTAAGGTAGAGGGACTACCACACCCACCCGAGCACGCAAAGTACGAGCACGAACGCACACACCCCAACCCAACAGCCAACTGAACCCAACAGTCACATTCACCCACTTTTTAAATGCTCATTGGCCGATCCCAAAGTCAGGCCCCCCCTTCCGAGCCAAGCACAGCATTAGGATGATTCATATCTGATGCACATGCAGATACCATTTTCATGTCTTTTCTTCGTAGGAAGTATCAGCTGCTTACTGGAAATTGGGAATAGCAGTCGGACTCAATTGTGCTCATATAGTTGGCCTCTGTGGTGGCACTCCGGCGTCATGCCGTAATCATTGGCTACCACGCCTCATGTTGAAAACGGGTGGAGTCATGCGAAAGACATGTTTATGGTTTGCACTGATTTATGGAGGTGGATTAGCAATGTACTTGGTTTAATAGAAATGTCCTCTTTTGTTTTTTACACCAATGCTTTGTTTTGGCATTGCGTTCTTTTCAGGGCCTTCACATGCATGCGACTGCAAGTCTGTAAACAGGATTGGGAAAGTTCATATGTAGTAGCAAAGTTCCATTCAAATTCCGTTTTAGAACGGGGGGGGTGGGTGGGGGTGGTGTAACTGAGTGTGTTCAAAAATAAGGACCAGAGAGAATATTATTTTACGAATTCATAATTTTTTTTTACAATCATTACACAACCACTTTTCAAGCAACTTGCATATGTATTAATCCTAAAAAGATGCATGCTTGCTGCTTTAGCCCTGCGGCTCCACCATGAGAGAAGCCCTCCTTCCTGCTTTTTTCTTTTGTACAGTGCCCTGTACAAAAGAGCAGTACATACAATCTGACTAGAGCAAATAGGTATGTCACTTTAGTATGGAATTATCGAAACTTGGCAAATCTCTTCTGTGGTATGTGGTTCGTGATTTGGCTATGAGTTGTGTGGTGATTCTGTCTCATTGTTTGGCTGGCAGTTGTCTGGGTATACATCGTTTATCGTTTGCCCAGGAGTTGTTTAGGTGTACAGAGTTTATTGTTAGGTCAGCAGTTGTCTTGAGTGTACTTAGTTTATTGTTTGGCCAGGAGTTGTCAGGATTCACATGTTGTTTTCGTCTGGCCAGCACTGGTGAAATAGTTCAGGGTCATTGACAGGGAATTGTATGATTGCAGAGCACTTGCTCACAGTCTGGCCGGAGCTTCTAGGGCTCTCGGTCTCCAGTGCTGCCAGTGACACCAGCCGCTCTGCTGTTGCCAGGTGAATACAGACGGACTGGTCCTGCGGGGATGGTACACCAGCCTGACGGTGGCGGTGTATGGCACGGCAGAAAGGTCACATGGGCACGACCGGGACTCGCCTCCCCCACCCCCGCCCCCTCCACCCCAGCAGCAGCCCAGCCTGAAGAGAAACATTAAACACGGTTTGCAGAACCATTTCCTACTGCCTAATGATTTATGCCATCTCGGGCTGATTTAATGTGGTCACTCAAAAGTTGTCACTGCCTCTTTGCATTTCCGTAGTCATAAATGATTACAATGTTCTTGGGTGCTTCTGCAATTGAGATATTGCCGCTGCTAAAATGCGCTTCTTGTGAATGGCTTTCTTTAGAATGGGAAAAAGAGGATCAGTACAATGGCAGCCCCCCCAGGCCACAGCCCAGAGGCCCCAGAACCCCCCCAGGGCCCCCACCTCCTGACGACGATGAGGAAGAAGCCGTCCCAGTGGCGGGTAAGAGCTCCTCCACCCCAGGGCCAGACAACCCCCCACCGCCCTCAAAAAAAGACATTTCAATTATGTCAATTCAGGAAGTGAATTGAAATCCCATAGAATATAAATGCCCATTTTCAATTCAATTCCAATTTCAGTTCATTCTCTGAATTGACTGCATTGAATTGGGATTGACCCCAATGCTTACTTACACATTCCTCTGAGGATCTTTGTGATGTTTCAGTAGGCACAGCGAAGGAGGAGGGCACAGAGGGGCGGGACGACTACCTGGAGCCCATCTCCCCGGAGCGCGGCTCCCTGCCCTTGGAGGAGCCATACTCTGACGAGGCAGAGCCCGAGGAGGAGGGTGAGGAGGAGGAAGAGGCCGGGCCAGAGGAGGAAGAGGATGAAGAGGACGTGCGAACAGAGGGCAGCTTGGTGGAAGACGAGGACGAAGACGAAGACGAAGAAGAGGGTGAGGAGGAGGAGGAGGAGGAAGGAGAAGGTAGGGGGGCGGGGCCAGGGGAGGGGATGGGAGTGCGACTGCCGCTAGCGCCCGCGCAGCCAGGCCTCTTACCGTCTCTCTCCTGCGTCCGGTGCATCCCAGCATGTAGTGTCAGCTCCCTCCGACTTCATGGTATTCTTTTACGTCTTACTACCTGTGACTTTCTGTTGCTAATAGTAAGTAGCCTATAAATGCATTACATGCACACTGCATGTGAAACAAGTAATCATGCATGCAGCCAGTGATCTTATTCTGTGTGTGTGTGTGTGTGTGTGTGTGTGTGTGTGTGTGTGTGTGTGTGTGTGTGTGTGTGTGTGTGTGTGTGTGCGTGCGTGCGCGCAAGAATTGGGCTGAGCAGAAGTAATGATCATTGATTGAATGCGCGTTTTTTCAGTTTTAATAATAATAATAAAATTTATGTTGTTTTTTTTTCAAACTGTTTAAACTGGGTCTTGCAGGAGATGATGGCTATGAGCAGATCTCCAGCGATGAGGAGGACCTGGAGAATGGGAGCTTCAAGCTCCCCAGCTTTGACATTGACTACACGGCAGAGGACCTGGCGGCCGTGCCCACCGTGCAGTATGACCCCTACGAGCGTGAGATCCGGCCGCTGCTCTACTTCAGCGCCCCCTACAGGACTAAATTCGAGCTGGAGGTGAGCAGGCTGAGGGACTCTGACCCTCAGGACGAGGTGGCGAGCGAGTCTGCCGCCAAGCTGACGGAGCTCCTGGAGGCGTACAGGGAAGACCGGGGGGCCAAGTGGGTGACGGCCCTGGAGGAGGCCCCGGGTTTGCTGGTGAAGGGGCTCAGCTACCTGGCCGCCAAGCAGGCAGAGGAGGCCCCACTCAGGCAGCTGGCGGACTGGACTTCCCAGGCGCTCTGTCTCCAGGTGGCGCTCTCACAGCCCATCGCGCTCAACATGCGGCAGCTAAAGGCGGGCGCCAAGCTGGCATCGGCGCTGACGGAGTGCGGCGCCCGGGCACCGGCTGCCCTGCTGGATGGCGGGGTGGTGGGACGACTCCTGGAGCTCCTCTTCGCGGAGCACGTGTCCTCTTCACTGAAGCTCAACACCCTGCGCTCGCTGGACTCACTGATCAGCATGTCGGAGGGCATGGAGGCCTTCCTGGACACCGCGGCAACACCGGATGGAGAGGGGAAGAGCGCCTACCAGCGCCTGGTAGAGCTCATCCTCCTGGACCAGACAGTGCGCGTAATCACTGCCGGCACTGCCATTGTTCAGAAGGGCCACTTCTATGAGGTGCTGATTGACCTACAGAAGACCGCTGGACTGTGGGCCGAGAGGCTTCCGCCCCTGGCGACTGCCGTTGCGATGGAGGGCGACCCAGAGGCAGAGCCTGCACAGGAGAAGGCGGGAAAAGAGGACGAGGCAGAGCTGGAGAGCCCCATGGACATGGACCACTTGCTGGCCTCCTCGGACGTCAGTGAGGGAGACCTGGAGAAGCTGGCCGGCCTGCTGGATGAGCTCCTCCACCTGCTGGAGACGGCACCGCACGGCATGGTCCAGCCCCCAGTCAAGTCCTTCCCCACCACCGCCCGCATCACCGGACCCCTGGAGAGGGATGACCCCTACCCCGTCCTCTTCAGGTGAGTGTCCCGTTTCCTCTGTCCAGCACCTTATCAGCCTGGCTGATGCTCCAGGAGACACAAGCTTCTCTTTTGTTCTCTTTTTAACTTTTACCTGCTAGTATCTGAGTTATTAGCTTGCCTGTCCAATAGTATCTACAGCTTGATACATAATCCAAGCAACGGTTCCCTGCAAACTACTTGTGTAATTGAATGCACTTCTGGTCGCATATGGTTTTGCTTTGAAGTGTGTGTGTGTTTTTGTGAATTTGGAGTTGTTATTGTCCTCTGATTGGCCTTTGTGTTGGACCACCTTAATATGTGGCTGCTCCTCTGCAGGTACATGCACACGCTGCACTTCTTGGAGTCTTTGACAGTGGTGCTGTCCACGCCTGCAGCCAGTGCCCACCCGGGCGTTCTGCAGGCTGTGAAGGACCTTCTCCGCTTCCTGGCCCAGACCCAACAGGGTCTCCTCTTCCTCATGTCCGAACACGAGGCCACCAACCTGCTGGTGCGCGTACTGACCCAGATATCTGAGGCAGATGCAGAGGCAGAGCCTGGGGCGGGGCTGGGCGGGGCTGGTGGGCCGGGCGACGCCCCCGGTGAGGATGGCTTTGCCGTGTGGCTGATGCAGGTGCTGCACGCCCTACAAGGGGTGGCCGAGCTGCTGACGCACTGCGGGGCCGAGGGGGGGCTGGAGGAGGGGGACAACGCGGAGGTGCTGGGGACCCTGCACGCCCTCTACCTCATCACCTTCAGCTCCACCGGCCGCGCCGCCATCTCTCATGTCTTCAGCCTGGAGCACAACTTCTCCTGCCTGGTCACGCTTATGGAGCATTACTCCAAGGAGGGACAGGGGTGAGTGCTTGTGGGAAGTGTCCCCATGCACGCCATGGAGGACCATTCTGTGTGCATGTGTGTGTGACTGTGTGTGTGTGCGTTCTCCATTTTATTTAAAATCCTGCACGTGCCAGTTCAATTTTACTTGAAACAGCCCAAATGGACTGGCTGACTGGGTCATAACATTAATTATAGAACGTAATATTAATTCACAAAAAATAAAACGGATACTTTCAGTTCCAGATTGCTGATTGGTCAAACATTGTTGTCTAAAATTGCCAATATAGTAACAGTTATGTTACCTGTTCACTGTGCTGTCTGAGTGCAATATATTAACAGTAAAGTAGCAAGGACTCCTTTACCACAGTAGCCAGCGTCAAATGCCATGCTTATTTTAATTTACCAGTTTGTCCAACCTTTCATATTGACTGGGTTTTGTGGCTTGCTTTATTCAGCTTATTGTAGGGTTGTTAAACCTAGTTTTTAATTGATAATAAGGTGTTTGCGAAATGCAGTATACTTTATGTATAACTACCAAAATATTTCTGCCGTCACTGTAAAATAAACTGTAGTATTCTATTTTTGTTTTATAGAAAATCTTTTATATATGGGTGATTTGTGATTTGAATTTATATTTTATTTTGAATATTCAAATAGGAGAATTTGAGTTGAGGTTTTTTTTTTTCCCTTTCATTCAACTTATTTTTTATGTTCGTTTTGTGAACCCTGTATTGAAAAATGAATCATATCATGGGCAGTGTTTTGCCTACTATGTAAAATATCACAAGCATAGTGCACTCTGCACACCTAATACGAGAGGTTGAACCATCAACATTATGTAGGCTATTGCCTGTGTTGGCTAGCTAGCTGTCAGAATGGCAGTATTTAAACTGACATTTGCTGTTGCAGAGAACCGATAGTGGTGAATTACCGTGCACAAGGGTAACATTAATCTCTGCCTTCGCAGCACCCTGGTGCAGGAATGGTCAGGTTCAGGCCTGGAGGTGTAACCTCAGAGAAGTTATGAGTCTACTTAAAGCGAAGGTTCACTACAAAGTTACTGGAGGTCAAACTTAAATGCTAACATTAAAAAAGGCTGGAGTGACATTGACGTGGAATACAACAGCGACTTTACTCCACCGCAAGCAGAAAGAACGATGTCTGATATCGCCACGGAAACTGGTGAAATGTGACTAATCTTTTGGGCATGCACAATAAACAGAAATTTATATCAATGAAAGGTAACCGGTCTAGCTAGCTTTGTTTCAGTATCAGTGCTCTTTGAAAGTATTTCCGCCAATGGAAATCTTACCCCCCTCATTACCTCCTGCACACAATCCCCGCAAAGGAATGGAGAGAGTCTTCCTTTGCACTAAATTACTAAATTAAATGAAAAGGAACTGATTGTCCTACATGGTCAGGTACTCTCTATAGACATGTCAAGGGCCTGACAATGCAGTTGTTATATTTTATCAGATAACTATGAGTCAAATACGTACGTGAAATTGTAGATGCTTTTAAAATTTGAAGACCCTCCTGCCAATCCCTTTGAATTTTGTTCTGAACATTGGTGAGAAGATATATATTGTAAAATGGTTAGCAGTCTTCACAGTACTGTTGTTTCAAGGGTTAAAGTATTTCAAATAATTACTTGACTCGTCTGTCTGCTATTTCCGGAAAATCAAGATTTCTAAATCTCTAAACACTGGAGATGTTATTGCTGAGTGACAGTAATAATTTAAAATTGAACAGTTATTACTGTTTTAAGAGAGTGGCCGTCCTATATAATTTTTATTTATTTTTTTCTCACCTCTGGGAGGGTCCAACTTTAATACTTGCCAAAGATTCGACTACAAGCTTTTGTTTAGTTAATTGCTTCAGAGGAGCTTGAATCAAAGTGAACCTCTCCCAGGCTCATCTCTAAGGTCTTGTTAATCCACTATTGTGAGTGCTAACTGATCTGCATACCTCTAGCAACTGTAAGGAAGATCTCACTTTTTTTCCTTTTTCTAAATTTCTGTAATGTTTTTAACACACTAAGTAAACGGATCTTAGCGGGCAGGCTTCTAAATCCTCACTGTATCCATTCAGGCATTTTCTCTGGGGTTCCCTCTTATCACTGGGCACCCCCATGCACCTTTTTACCATGTTTGTTTCTGGAGAGGTCTGTGTTAGCCCTTCTCTAAGATGCTGCCCCGCTCTCGTCTTGTCGCACCAGGGAGGCAAAGGCCCGGAAGTCGGTGACCTACAACTACGCCTGCATGCTGGTGCTGCTGGTGGTGCAGTCGTCGGGCGACCTGCGGATGATGGAGCACTACGCCGTACCGCTGATTGCCATCTGCAAGGCCGACGAGAACAACGCCAAGCTACAGGGTACATCTCCACTCCCCGCCCCCTTCTCCTGCGAGATGTTTTTCCACTTGTTAATTTACCTCTTGCCCTCCAGCACTTCTGACGTTTGAACTAACTGCCTTCTTATTGTAGGCCTGTCCCAGCATTGCAACATCCCCCTGTCAATGGAGGAGTATGCGCTCTTAACAGGGCACTGTTTCTGTCATTTCTTACGTGTTTCTATTTTAGACTGTGCTGCGGTTTGTAACTGGCTGTTTAGCAGCAAGTCTATGAAATGATATCACTGCCGATCCCTGTTGGAGTTTTGTAAAATTAGATTAACAGTGCTCACACCCATAAAACAGATTAGTTTACTGGTGTTGGTCTCTTGGGAAATCATTAACTGATGAACTATGCAGACCGCCCACAGAAATGTTTTGTTATGGTGGTGTTGACGCTTCTTCCAGGAGAATACAATTATTATAACATACAAAGAAGGTGCCTAGTCCATGGAAGTGAACATGGAACTGTTGAACTTGAGGACAGCATTCTTTTTTTAAGGAGATTTATGAAGGGAAAAGCTAGAGATTTTATTCATGTTCACATTACAAAAGCAAAAAGAAAAACATTTTAGTTTGTGCCTTTGTCAGGGGCAAAGTGTATTGCC
The DNA here is from genome assembly GCA_029718625.1 of Synaphobranchus kaupii. Lineage (NCBI taxonomy): Eukaryota > Metazoa > Chordata > Actinopteri > Anguilliformes > Synaphobranchidae > Synaphobranchus > Synaphobranchus kaupii. The sequence continues at coordinate 41,486,690 of CM056382.1, forward strand.
ATTCTTTTCCCAGGTTATTTAAGCTGTGGCACACACACCTGTCAGCAGACATTATACTGGGAGGTAACCCAAAGATCAATCGAAATTCTTTACATACTTACTCTCCTTTCTCTTTTAACTGAAATATTTTAACAGTGAGACACATTAGCCCCTTTGCGCAGATGCCAAATTTGGTCAATTCTCACTTATTTAGGGGGTGTTCTATTTAAAGCTTTAAAGCAAATGTATCCAAAATGCCTAAATTGTGCACTGCTGTAAATCATAAAATAATGATATATCTAACTATAAATCAACTGTTTTGTCTCATAAAACTCACTTTTGCATCATTTTCAAGTGGGGATTACCATCTTTTCATCAGCATAGGGGGATAAATATTTATGGGTCTAAACACTTGTACAAAACCTGTCATGAAATTAATAAAATATTTTGTGTCCATTATAAAGTATATACACATTAATTTTACATTCTTCTAGCATATATGTATATGCACATTATATTTTAATTAGTTTTTTTTCCATTCCCTGATTCCATTCCAAGTATTGCCCAGGGAGATACTACTCCATACTGTGTATATTATGTACGATAAGATTACAATAAAATAATGTTCCACCATCAGGAAAATGCTGGCAAATGTTCTCGCTTCAAGGCAAATCAAACATAAAACATGACTGAGCCACCTATGAACGCTTACACTACAGTATGTGATATGCACTCAAAATGCGAAAATAACAATATCAAACATACGGCACAACCACTCCCAAAATCCATGTAAGCAGGTGAGGATTTTCTCTTGCCATGCTGACGAGTTAGTAAATTAGTAAAAAAATAACAGAAAATAACTATTACTGAACTGTACATTCTAAGGGGTCGATTTACTAAGATCCCAAATAATGGGTGTTATTTTGCGGTCGCAGCCAAAGTATTTGCATGCGTTATCATTTCATACTTTGCGGGTGATCAACTAAGAGTCATTATGTAAATTACTCCAGCCGCAAAGAGCCACATTTAAATGAGAGATTTTGCGTCTTTGGAATGGTTATACTGTAAGAAAACGGTGAAAAGACTGGCAGCAATGTTGCCGTTTTTACGGTATATTGTTAGTGTAGGGTGTAGGCTACACTGAACTACCTGTCGGTTTATTACAAACTGTTTCACTGGATGTCTTTTAGTTTCTGCCGGGAATTACAGATGTTTGTCAGGACTGAAATGATCATAACTATGCTTACTAGCACTAAGCCTATTCATGCCGTAAGTGTTGGATTTATATTTTGCTCTGAATAAGAGTGATATAAAGTATAGTGTAATCGCACCATCACGTATAAAAAAAAAGCCTTAGATTATCTGCAGCTCCACCTAGGCGATTAGTCACCCACGTCTTAACGCCCTGAGCACCGCTGACTGATCGCCTATGAAGCTCAGCTTAATCGTCAAAACAATGCACTGCCTTCTTTTCGTTGTTATTGTGATAAAATTGCTGGCTGAACTGGCACATCAACACTGTGCGTGTGCGTGTGTGTGTGTGTTTGTGTATGTGTTTTCTGTTTTTTCCCCTCTCTCACAGTTGCCTCAGCCTCACATTTATGACCACACTTGTGTATTGTGTGACCTTTTTGCTTCAGGCACCAGGAATTCTGTAAACAATGCAACCTTACAGACACAAGGTTGTAATACATATGTAAAAATGTATTATTGAAACACAGAAGGATGTTGAAGGGGGAGGTTATTTAAATAAAATTAAGAAAACAAACCAGGAAAACACTAGCATCACACAGTTCTAAACCTCACTCCCATGTTTTATTGGTTAAACCAATGGACATCTTTAAAAAATACAAATAAATAAATAGTTGCTTTAACATGATTTAACACAGCATGTGATTAGGTGATCTGTCCCCTTTGGTAATAACAACACAGAAGCCAAGTGATGGCTTTTGATGTTGCCGAGTGCAAATCACCGGAAATAAGGGCTTTTGGCATCATCTGGCGTGGCAACAGTCCAGGCTAACTGAGACAGATGTGTGCTCCTGTTTTTCAGAACTCAACAAATGGCTGGAGCCCCTGGAGAAGCTGCGGTTTGAAATAAACTGCATCCCGATTCTGATCGACTACATCAAACAGGTGAGTAAAAGGCAACCTCAGGCAGGCCTGAGCATTTCCTTTAACCCCCCCCCCTCCTCTTTAAAGGTCAGGAGCATTAAGCCTCCACACAGGCTTGGGTTACAGTAGCTCACAGAATGCAAATGACTTGCTGTCTCTCCACGTTAACATCATACCTTTGAATTAATGTGATGTATACAGAGTTCCCAGAATGCCCTGCAGCCAGTGCAGCCAGTCAGATTACAGCGTGCTGCTACAAGCTTCAGAACAAACATTGATCCAAGCCCTGTTCATCAGCTTGCCTGGAGCATCACTACCTTTTTCTGCAGTGCATTTTTCTGCAGAGCAAGCCTGTGCAGTTTAATGCCTGAACTCTCATGAACATAAAAGCTGTTAAGCCTTTGCACTACCAGTAATGATTACATTTTCAGATATTTAATGCAGCCAAAGCACATTGTGGCCTGAACTCATTCAACATTAATTAAAGTCCTTAACTTTGACTAGCATACGTTTTATTGGATTGTAATGAAAGCACTATTTGGTGAGTTCATTTTGGTGACCACTGAACTGTCTTGCGAACTGTGTTTTTGATGGAATAAAACAAACACGCATTTAAGTGTGAGGCAAATGTAAGCACAATTGTTAATTGAATCTAAGCCCATGTCACCTAAACACTTTTTACCCCCAAAAAAAGCTGATGTATGTGTGTATATTTTACCGATATCCTACTTGCAATGAAAATGCAAAGTGGTCATATTTGTTGCAGTACTTTAGGACTTTATACCAGCACATGATGAAACAAAGCATTTTGTGTCCTGCCAGAATGTGGAGAACTTGATAACTCAGGAAGGCGCGGGACTCATTACTGCTCTCCGAGTCCTCTGCCATGTCGCCTGCCCCCCACACTTCGTTGAAGGTACCCCCCACCCCACCCCAAAGGGTTCTTCTAATGTTTCCTAAAATAAGTGCTGTCCCGGAACTCCTGAAGGGCTCTCTCGCTGTTCAGCTGTCATTAATGGTGCACATATGTTTCTCTCTTTTTGTAAAGATTTAGGACTCTCTAGTACAGTTATTCAGAAGACCTTTATATTTTAAGTGTGATATATCATTTAGGCCTTACGAAAAATGACTTCAGTGACTTATGGCTATGTGAATTGTGAGTGTGATCTATGTCAATGATGCAACTACCGTGTATGAATAGTATATGATTATGAATGTGTTTCTGAAGGGGTGCGTGGGAATGATCTTTGTGTATGTTCACTAGGGCTGTCAAAAAATATTCGTAGTTCGAAAACTATTCGAAAATCTTTTTCTTTTTTTTTTAAGTTCGAACCTAAATTTGAGCATTCGAATATTAGTTTTGGATCCCGCGTTTTTGATTCCGCGTTTTGTAATTAACATAAATATACAGGCTTTAATTTCATGCGGCGAATCATGTTCATGCACGCAAAGTTCATTTCCTGTGCTAACGTTACTTCCTCTGTCACATCAAAAATCTTGAAAACTAACTGTGAAACGACGCTAAATAATGTTCCCATGGCAGGCTATGTTTCCTTTCTGTTCTGAAGATTTTGATAAAATTGGATGATGAAAGAAGTTAAACAAACTAAACAGAGTAAGTAATTTATGTTGCTTTAGGTTACATGTATTAGCCGTTTGAATAGTTTTTGTGTTAAGAAATAAACGGATTTCCTATAAACAATCATTTCCCTATTATTGTGATTAATAAATGCAGAGTTGTGGCATATTACATCCACGAGAAAGTGCTTTATTCATTTGCGCATTAGACTATAGAAACTGCAGGGGGCTCATTTATAAAATAAACTTGCCTGCATACGTCAAGTGAAGACCTGACGTAGAGCCACAACCGTTTCCACGGTCAAATCGAGTCATGTTGAAATTTTATAAATCACTAATTTGATGTGATTTTCTACGTACGCGCCACACAGTTGATCTAAAATACGTTTCATAAATGAGGCCCTAGATGTAGTAACCTAGTATGAAAGTTCACCGATGTCCTCTATTCTACTGCCCGCTTGTGGAAAATAACGCGCAGGCCAGTTTAGAGGGAGCATCACGTGCATATTGCGCCTGACAATAAGCAGCTTATTTTTGTGAATTATAGGCAAATGATATTCGAATATATTCGAATGCCAACTAATTACAAAAGCTAATATTCTAACTCAATTTCATGGCACTTTTGACAGCCTTAATGTTCACTGCTAAAGAGAATTGAGTTCATAGTTGACCCACCTGATTAAATAAACTTGAGTGTGATTTCAGTGTGTGTGCGTGCGTGCGTGCGTGCGTGCGTTTTTGCGTGTGTGTGTTAAGCGTGACCTCTGTGTGTGGCATGCCCACAGGCCAGCAGAAGGACCTGAAGTGGAACCTGGCGGTGATCCAGCTGTTCTCGGCTGAGGGCATGGACACCTTCGTCAAGGTGCTGCAGAAGCTGACGGCGCTGCTGCTGCTGCCCTGGCGTCTCCACGGCAGCACGGGCCCCACGCTGCAGCGGGTGATGGTCCTGTCGGCCGCCTGCGGCACGCTGCGGCTGCTCAAGTGCATGCTGATGGAGCTGCTCCGCGGCGGCGCCTTCGAGTTCAAGGACACGCGCGTCCCCTCGGCCCTGGTGGCCCTGCACATGATCGTGTGCTCGACCCCGCCCACCGGCCGCCTGGACCCCGAGGAGCTGCGCGTGCAGAACGACGTGGTGGACATCCTGCTCACCTTCACGCAGGGCGTCAACGAGCAGGTGACCGACACCGAGGAGACGCTGGCCAACAACACCTGGTCCCTGATGCTGAAGGAGGTGCTCTCCTCTGTGCTGAAGGCCCCAGAGGGCTTCTTCTCCGGGATGGCCCTGCTCTCTGAGCTCCTGCCCCTCCCCCTGCCCCTGCAGACCACACAGGTAGGCCATGACTGAAAACTGTGGATATGTTTCAAGATACAGGTCAATTGGCTGAAATGTATAATCTTTCTCGTAGTCGTTGTCACCCAGTCAATATTGTTTCACCAGCGGGAGGGGGACTTCATTGGTATTGAAATTTTACTCACAACTGTTTACTTCAGGGAAGATAGGCCAGATAGCTACATACACAAGACATCGCCCATTTTTTAAACTCAATGTCAGAGGAGCAACAACTAATGAAAAGTAAGCCGAGTTCGAAGCGGATCATTTTTTGACTGTGGTCCCGGCAAATATGCGACCTGTCGAGTGACGAATAAATAAATAAACTGCAATTCAAAGCATTTAGCCTCTTGTTCGTCGAATGGTATCTCGACAAGTTGCACAAAGGTACAAACAACGACATGCCTAAATTATGCACAAAGTCCAAGATAAAGTGTGGGTTAACTGTTCATGGTGATATATGTTTGAATTTAGGTTCTGTAGCCTTTAATGAACTCTGCTACCTCTAATTTATTTGAAGAAATCAACAACATAGTTTGGTGACAGTAGAGATTTAAATTACATAAGTTTAGCCACCTAGATAATGACAAAGACACTTGAAAACAACCGAAAGCCATACGTTTACATTGAATAATATTGAGGTTGAGCGCGTCAAACAATACAAGTATCTAGGTCTTTGGTTGGATTGTGATCTTTCTTTCAAATCATTTATAACACCTTTGACAAAAAGTCTTGCCTGTCTATGGATAGTTGGAAACAGAATGTGCAGGCTGCAATATTACCAGTGTTATGGTGATATTCTATATATGTATGCCCCCATGTCTGTTATGCCCCCATAAAAAACAAAAACAGATAAATGCCAGGAACATTGCAGGAAGATTACAGGCCAACATTGCAGCAATGTTGCTGTGCAACATTGTCGCAACGTTGCAGCTATGTTGTAGCAAAGTCTCTTTTATTGAGATTATATTTGAACGTGGCTACAACATTGTAGAGCAATATTGCAGCAACATTGCATAGGGTTGGATTAGGAAGGTTTCTTAATTTATGTTACACTTGTAACCTTTGTCTGGGGCTTTTGTAAAATATTTCCAAAACTCCATCTTTCGCTGTTGAAATTAGAACTATTAGCAGAAGCAAGACATTCTAGTGGTACGGAGCGAACTGGAGCTTGCGGAGTGGTAACGTCCTAATAATGCTCAGCACTCTGATTAAATTACCCCCGCTTTCCCTCCTCGCTCGCTCCCGCTCACATACTCTGCCACACACACCTTTGAGAATCAGCTGCACTCCGTTGCCCCGGTATGCAGGCCAACCTGCATGCTCCAGACAATAAAACATTTAAACCAATTAGGACATAAAATACAATCATATTGCAGTATAACACACAGGGAAAGGCAGCCTTGTCTATGAAAAGCAATTACATTCTTCCTTAAAAGTTTCTTGGATGTTACGTTTAAAATACTGAAACAAGGGCAATGTCTCCAGATTAATGCTTTTCTCTAAATTATTCCAAGCCCAAGGAGCGTAGTGAGAAAAGGCAACTTTGCCAAAATCGGAGTTGACCCTAGGCACTTGGTAGAGTGGTAACCTTGAGAACCTAGTGTGGTGACTGTTTGAAGAAATATAAAGCATGCTACAGAGATAGGGAGGAAGCTTACCAAGAACAGCTTTATAAATAAAAAGATACATATGAAGTTTCCTACGTAGCTTCAATGAGGTCCAATCACGCAACTCATAAAGAGTACAATGATGAGTACGTGATTCAGCATTTAAAATAAAGTGCAAAGATGCATGATAAATGGAATCTATCTTGCCTAACAAAGAGGAGGGAGTGTGCATATATAGGATATCACCATAGTATATTACAGATAACAATGTAGATTGGAATTTTTTCTTGCCTTAAGGGAGAAACTAAATGAAAATAAAAACCCAATTTTAGTTTACATTTTTTCCCCACAAGGTTTTCAATATGTATATTAAAGGCCAATTTCTCATCCAGCCCTGCCAAGATATTTATAGGAAGAGACCTTTTCCAATTTGTTTCCTCCTAAGGTCAACATGGTGAAACTTTGTGTAGACTGTATGCGACCTCTGGTAACACAGCAGCACAACAATGGGAGGGGAATGGTACGGGTGCATTGCAATTCTGAAACCGAAAAGCAATTCAGGATCCCACGGTTTTGGTTTGCAGTGCATGCATCCTGTACAGTGGGGTGCGGTTGTTTATTTTTTAATAATTCAATTCTTTTTGCGCGGCATAGCAACGTCACGTGTTTAGCTCCTCCTGCCTAATTAGCACCTGCTATGGGGACAGCTTACGCCCAACCCCATACTGTGCTTCTGGAGGTGCGAGCGGTTTCAGAGTAAAATTCCCCAAGAGCAATCTTTCTCCCTCTCAGAGTGTAAAGTTCTTGGGGCTGGAGTTAAACTCACTCTCGATGCGAGCATGGTTAGCGGCGGACTACATTTTATCCCTCAGGGGATTTTTCTCAGTTGAAACCGGGCTTGAGAGTACAGTACCGCACATGCCTCAGACTGCAAGGGGTGATGGCCCCTGCCTCGCAGGTTCTACCACTGGGGTTATTGAGAATGAGGGGCTTTATGAGGTGGGTTTCATCACTACACCCCAGCCCCGTACGCGATCTCCATCGCCGTCTCACGGTGACGCACGAGTGCACTGCAGCTCTGCATCATTGGGAAAACACAGACTTTTACGCTCAGGGAACCCCTCTCAGAACCGTTCTCACAAGGATAGTTGTAAGGACAGACTCATCTCCCTCTGGGACGTGGCCAACCCAGCTGCGCTCAGCTCACATCAATTATCTGGACCTCTTAACTATTCAGTCAATGCAGGAAATTAATTTAAATTCAGTCGCTGAATTAAAAAATCCTCTTTATGGGCATTTTTCAATTCATGACGGACTGGGCTACGCAGTTTGGCTGCTGGGTAGGCCATAAGACTACCTCATGGATTTGTGCATGCCTGCTAAGTCCTGTTTATGTTGCTTGCCCCTTGAGATTAGCACACTGGGTAATTTGCATTAGCGTGTTGTGTTCACGGCTCCCTCCTTTTTCCCGCGGCCCAGACAATCGCGGCGCAGGACGTCGCCGTGGCGCTGAACACGCGGAAGCTGTGGAGCATGCACCTGCACGGGCAGGCGCGGGCGCTGCAGGAGATCGTGCGCTCGGTGAGCGGCACCACCTGCCAGCCGCTGCTGGCCATGCTGCGGCGCGTCTGCGTGCAGCTCAGCGACCTGGCCTCGCCCACCGCCCTGCTCATCATGAGGACCCTGCTGGAGCTGCTGCTGGAGGACCTGCAGCCGTAAGACGCGCGTTCGCACACCCACACGCTAACCCACACGCTAACCCACACGACACAAACACAAACACACTCTCACAGAAATTCTGCCACTGCAAGATAAAAATCAAGTCCTGTCTTTTACTTACTGAAACGACTACGGTGCTTTTAAAGTTTACGCGCTCTCAGCCCTATTATGGCAACACGCACGCTCATCCCGCGCTCTGGCCCCTCCACTCCCGCAGTCCGGCCGAGGGGAAGGAGAGGACGTGCTCGGCCCAGACGGAGCGGCTCCTGGCGCTGCTGGACTCCCTGGCCTCCCACCGGGCCTGCAAGGTGTCCGCCCTGCACCTGCTGAGCGGAGCCAGCCGCGGGGACGAGAGGCTGACCGAGCTCTTCCCCTGCCTCGTGTCACTGCTGGTGCCCCCTACGGACATCAACCTACACCAGCAGCACTGTGGAGAGCTTGTGGCTTCCTTCTTCCAGTCCCTGTGCGACCAGGTATAACCACACCTGACCACATGCACGACGCCCACCAGGGTCACCACCAGCTGCTGTGGTAGTGTAGTAGAATGGTTAGCTAAATCTGTGCTAGTCACTATGAATAAGAGCACAAGTTAAATACCTAAATGTAATGTAAAAGTATATGGGTCAACAGCTTCTTTACAGAACTGAGAATATTTATGCCAGGTACTGGTGTGGTCACTTGCTTACTCCAAACTGTTTAAGGCCAGAGATATCTACATGAAATGAAATGGCATAATATTGCAAACCCATTATATGTCTCAGCCTAGCAGGTAGAAATGTTTACTGTGTCCATTTGTAATTTCAGTTTCAGTTGTGTTTGTTGTCAGTTATAGGTTTTTCAAATATATAAAATTCTTTACTGTTCTGCTTTATTGTGCGGTATGTCCTTGCTTGGTTACAAACCGGCTAAGGCTGTTCTTTCATCTGGAGCATTCACTTCATCCCCTGATCATTCCATGCCATTGTTTGTCTGTCAGGAACCTGGGCTGATTTATGATTGATGTTTCAGGTTATGCCAAGCCTTTTGCAAGAGATGGCTTTAAAGAGATTGAGAGTAATTATCATGTTCTTCATCACAGTCGTATTGCTAGGATAATTTATTGTAGAAAACGGTGTTTTCCGGACTGAAGTGAATATAGGTAAAAACCGCTGATAAACAGTCAGTCTTGATAGATAAGAGATTGTGCAGTTCAGAAGGAAAAGGTGCAAAATCATTTATGGATTTTGGTCATCCTCAGTGCTCTCGGGGTACAGGGGTAGGCATCCGTGGACCTGGAGTTTGTTTGGTTAAATTCAGGGGTAGGCAACCCTGGTCCTGGAGTTTGTTTGGTTAAATTCAAAGGTAGGCAACCCTGGTCCTGGAGTTTGTCTGGTTAAATTCATGGGGTAGGCAACCCTGGTCCTGGACTTTTTAAAATGAATTATTAAGCTAAATTAAAAATGAACCCAAAAACAATGCAACATTCCAAGTTTTTAAAGATTGTCTTGAAAGACCATAGGTAGTCATTTCTGTGTTTTCCTTGGAAAAGTTCCCATTGTTCATAGCAAAGTCTTTGTCTATGATGTCTACGAAATGTTGAAGGGAATTTATGGGAACTGTATTACAATGCCCAAACCGGTTTGACTAACCATGCATGACAAAATTATTTGATTTAAAGTTTACGAAAATGTATCAAGATATACTATAAACAAAAGTGATAGCCTTAATTTTACGAAATGTGGTGAATTTTTCTATTAATGAATGCAGGTGACCATGTGTTGGAGGTAGACAGTTTCAACATTTATTCTGAATAATCGATCAAGCTGCACACTCAAGCTCAAACAAAAATGAGAAACATCTTTGGTACTCCAGGACCAGGGTTCCCCTAGGTTGTCTTTGTAGGCGGGGTGGTGAGATGGCGTGACACTGTGTGTGGCTGCGAATTACCACAAATTGCCGTGAATCAAAGCCCTAATTAACGGCATTTTATATTTTCAGGTGGGGCGGCAAGCTCCTGTAGGACTAAACGAAACTCACAGTGTTTGGTCAGACATTGGACAACCATAGACAATTGGGGAACACAGCATTCAGAAGTAGATTTGTATAGGTTTGCATTTGTAACATAGTTGACTAGCTCCTGGTTTTCCAGTAGTCCCCTAGAGCCATTATCCAATGCATTCAGTCAACCGATTCTGGCTTTGAAGGCATGCACAGTGTAATTGTTTGCTTTTTTCTCTGAAAAGAGAAGAGATTATGAAGGTGTGGTAACCGGTTTCTCCTCATGCGCATGAGGAACAATGTGAATGTGGTGAGGAGTAATGGTTACGCATGAGGAACAGTGTGAATGTGGTGAGGAGTAATGGTTACGCATGAGGAACAGTGTGAATGTGGTGAGGAGTAATGGTTACGCATGAGGAACAGTGTGAATGTGGTGAGGAGTAATGGTTACGCATGAGGAACAATGTGAATGTGGTGAGGAGTAATGGTTACGCATGAGGAACAGTGTGAATGTGGTGAGGAGTAATGGTTATGCATGAGGAACAATGTGAATGTGGTGAGGAGTAATGGTTACGCATGAGGAACAGTGTGAATGTGGTGAGGAGTAATGGTTACGCATGAGGAACAGTGTGAATGTGGTGAGGAGTAATGGTTACGCATGAGGAACAGTGTGAATGTGGTGAGGAGTAATGGTTACGCATGAGGAACAGTGTGAATGTGGTGAGGAGTAATGGTTACGCATGAGGAACAATGTGAATGTGGTGAGGAGTAATGGTTACGCATGAGGAACAATGTGAATGTGGTGAGGAGTAATGGTTACGCATGAGGAACAATGTGAATGTGGTGAGGAGTAATGGTTACGCATGAGGAACAATGTGAATGTGGTGAGGAGTAATGGTTACGGATGAGGAACAGTGTGAATGTGGTGAGGAGTAATGGTTACGCATGAGGAACAGTGTGAATGTGGTGAGGAGTAATGGTTACGCATGAGGAACAGTGTGAATGTGGTGAGGAGTAATGGTTACGCATGAGGAACAGTGTGAATGTGGTGAGGAGTAATGGTTACGCATGAGGAACAGTGTGAATGTGGTGAGGAGTAATGGTTATTTTCGGCATGTGTTGTGATCCTCGTGATCATTCGATAGCGAGGTGTGGCACTTGAGGCGTTAGGTGGCCCTGGCGCGTTGCGACACGGCAGCGTGGACTCAGGCTGAATGCCAAATTACCAGCGCCTTCGCCTCACCAGTTCCAGAGACACCCCCCCTCCAGCTATTCAGCAGGACAGGAAAAGCCAGTTCCACATTTTTTCAGTGATTTCATTCTCCTCTGTGGGTGAGGTCCAGATGAATGGGCCTGGATGTTTGTTAAGAGGGCAAGGGCTTAAGGGGGAAAACCCTGGAAACTAATTCCATATTTGCACACCTTTTCAGGGTTATTTGATTATTATCCCAACTAAACCTGTACTAACTGTACAGGGACACTGGCTGTTGTGACTTGTCTTAAAAGTGCATAATATTTTAATACCAACTATGGAGTTGTAAAATGAATCTATTTCCCCAGTGTCCAGAACAAAATTCTTCTTTCGTATAATTGCACGTTTTAATTAGTAACAGCTGTCATTGAAAATTCTCAAGGATCTGCAGGAGTATTTAATTTATTTAGAATGCTAGCGCTCCTCTAAAAAAAAAAAAAATTCGGTCTGGGGTCTGGTTATTGCTGTATGAATGTGTGGACTACCACTCTGTCTCCCAGGACATTGCACTGATGGTGAGCACCTCCTCGGACACGCCCCTGTCGGAGGCGGAGCAGCTGGCCAATGCGCTGCCGTCGCGGGAGATGCTGTCGGCGGTGTGCGACGCCATGCTGGAAGTGCTGGGGAATCCTGACAGCAGCTACACCCTGGTGCTCACCTGCATCCGCACCATGATGTTCCTGACCGAGCACGAGTATGGCTTTTTCCACCTCAAAAGGTATATTCTGACCTCTCACCTCTCACCCCTGACCTGTGACTCCTGAACATGCACTCCGAGAGTAATATCTGCATGGGGTACTGAATAGTCAAAAACGTACCATTATTAAAGCCTTTAACTGGGGACTGGGGATAAATCCTTTGGTTGAACATTATGTCTAATGTTACTTCCAGTTCTGTGATGCTATAGCAGAAGCATGCTAATATACCAGTCTCAATTTTTAAGTGAGTTTTTTTTTTTTTGGACTAACTTGAAGAATTAAATTGCTCCAGCAGAGCCACATAATAGTAGGCTGAAGCCTATAGTAGGCTAAAGCCTGTGTTGGTTTATAGGCTAAATGCCAAGTGCCGTGGGCTTCAGTGAGGGGGCCCCCGATCTAATCCTGCTTAGGACCTCACAATGGCTAGGGCTGAGTTCTGCATTAAGGCGCATCTTGTGAAGGAGGCCAAAGAAACATGTATTTTTACTTTGTGCACCTTCTGCAAGATAAGTCCAGATAATGAAAGTGCAAAAAGTGGCAGAGTGAATTAGAGTGTATATCTGAGTTTGGACTGTAATATTTCCATGAGTTTGGATTGCAGTATTTCTGTGTTCTTGGATTGTAGTGTATTTTTGTGAGTTTGGACTGTAGTATTTCTGTGAGTTGGTATTGTAGTATTTCAGTGAGTTTGGACTGTAGTACTTTCGTGAGTTTGAATTGCAGTGAATTTTCATGAGTTTGAATTGCAGTGCATTTATGTGAGTTTGAATTGTAGTCCATTTCCTTGGAGTCTAATGTTTAATGTTATAATGCTGCAGAATGGCTGTTCTCGTTACACTGATACACTCATGAGCTGATGGTGAGTGGCAGTTGAGGGGAACTCCTTTATTCTCCAGGGCATCCTCTCTCACAATGCCTTTCACACTTAGGAGAGCCCTGCCTGGGATTTGGAGTAGTGTGCCCGTGTTCTGTCAGTTACCTAAGTTGTTGCTGTCCTTACCTGTTGAAGTTATTTTAGTTTGAGTCATTTTCCTTATCGTTTTGCATATTTGTTGTTGTTTTTTTTTTTGTCAGTTAACCCATTAAAAATTCAAAGCGCTACTCTGCAGTGCGTCTGTGAACATAAAAAGGCCTAGCTGTGCTTGCATAGACAGGGCCCTCGTATCGACGCTCTCCTTCAGACCCTGCGGCTGTCGGAGCGTCACAGCCGAGATGTTTGGCTGCATGTAATGAGACCGTAAATCCTCCAGCGTGCGTGTCACTCACCGGCGCCATTTCTTCATCTTATGAGCCAGAGATGTTCCGCCTTGAAAATGACAGTAATCCCAGAAAAAACCACGCAGAGCACAGAGAGCGCTTGGCTTGGATTTCTCTGGTTTTTCCAGGAGCGCTTTGCTTTGTCTGGATTTCTGTGTCCTCAGGAGTCTTTCAGAGATTGATTGGCTTTGTCTGGCATCTTTTTCGGAGCCATCTGTCCATTGTTTTGAGTCTGTGTAGTTTTAATAGTTCCCCTAGGCTTTGTCTTGAATCTTCGTTGTTTTATGGAGTCTGGTGATCTGAAATCAGTGTATCCCCCTCATTGTATCCCCCTCAGTCCTATATTGCAGATCTGTCTGTACACGCACACATACACACACACACATATAGAACTTGTTTGGAATATTCATGTTTTTGAGAAAGGCGCAGTGGTGAGCGTGGTTGCCTCGCAAGAAAGAGGTTCCGGGTTCAAGCTCTGGCTGGCCTGGATCATCTCCACATGTAGTTTGTATGTTCTTCCCGTGTTGCGTGGGTTTCCTCCAGGTATGCTGGTTTCCTCCCACAGTCCAAAGACTTGCAAGTTAGGTGAAGTGGAGATAGGTGTGAGTGTGTGTGCGCGTGTGTGTGCGCGTGTGCATGCGATGATCTGGCACCCTGTCCAGGGATTGTTCCTGTCTTGCACCCAATGCATGCTGGAATAGGCTCCAGCCCCCTCCACAACCCTGAATTGAACAAGTCGGTAAAGATAATGGATGGATGGATGATGGATGTTTTTGAGAGATCATTTGCCTTTTTATGAAAACTGCAGTGAAATTTTAAGTGATATTTTAACTAAAATAAATCTTGCTCAGTGCCCTGTAGTGACCCCAATGACCTATGCTCTCTCTGTTGCCTGGCAGCGCCCTGAAGAAACATGGGATGGCGGTGTGCGCGCTGCTCAGGAGGGTCATCTTCGCCTTCAACAAAGAGTCAGCTGAGCTGATGTCCGCCCTGCTGGACTTCCTGCGGCAGATCCTCAACACAGACTCCCTGGTAACTCTGCTCCCCATGGTACACACTTCCCAGAGGCACTGTGCAGGGTCGGGTTTAAATACATTCTGCAGGGTCAACTTTAACAACATGGGTCATGCTTGAATACTTTGACTTAATTCTTTGCATTAAATAATTAAGAACTAAAATTTATAATCTAATTATCTCAAAACTACTTTTTAAAATTTTGCCCAATTTTTTTACATGTTGGTCTATAAAGTCTGCTGTATACGCAAGCCGATTTACAGAGTGCAATCTCTTTTTTTTACTGTAAAACTTTTTGTTTTTACAGTACTATTACAAGGGGTGATTCAAGCGTGGGTGAATGGATCTGGTCCTGGTTTTTGTTCCAACCAATTACCTTAGTTCTAGTTACCTTAGTTCCAACAAATTACCTTCTATACAGTCCGCTGTATACACAAGCCAATTTACAGGGTGGGATACCTTGTACTTTTTGTTTTACAGTACTATTACAAGGGGTGATTCAAGCAGGGGTGAATAGATCTGGTCCTGGTTTTTGTTGCAACTAATTACCTTAATTTTAGTTTTCTGGCAGCTCTATAAACTAAGCTGGTTCACGCCTGTACTTGGGCACAGTAAAATCTTTAGGATACACCCGTAGCCACTGGCTGTAGCTGGTGCTTATACAAATGTAAGATCAAGATATGATTGAGCTAGTTAAATAATTAAGAGCAGAAGTTGGCACAAAATCCTGAAATGGATACTTTTGGGAGGTTTATCATTTTTTCTTACTGAATCCCCCATGGCAGATGGACACTTGTTGAAGTCTACCAGTTCTGTGTCCATCGAGTGCTCAATCAAATCTTGATCTGGCATTTGTATAAGCACCAGCTACAGCCACAGACTGCAAGTGTATCTTAGAGATTATACTGTGCTCAAGTACAGGAGTGAACCAGTGTAGTTTATAGAGCTGTCAGAAAACTAAAACTAAGGTAATTGGTGGCAACAAAAACCATGTGCACCCCTGCTTTAACCAGTCAATCCTTGTAAATAGTACTGTAATATTACTGTAAAACCAGATGTACAAGAGATCCCACTCTATAAATTGGCATGTGGATGCATCAAACTGCATAGAACAACATATGAAAAACTGAGCAAAATTTTTTAATGTAGTTTTGAGATAATTAGATCATTTCAATTCTTAATTAATTAATGTAAACATGACCCCTGTTGTAGAGCAATTATTTGTGATTGCAATGAGACCAGGATATTGTTTTTACCATTTACGGTGGTCAAACTGTAGATCTCAAAAGTAGAGTTGGGTAGGCCAAAATTGGAGTGGAAATGGACACTTAGTCTCTAATTTTTTTAAATGTGTAACAATGGTCATTACTCCACAGTTCCATTATGGGTGTCAAATATCTGAAAGATCTGAGAGGTCACGGTTAGAAAGGAATGACCCAACAGTGAAAGTGCGTGCGTGTGGTGCAGTATAATGTATATGGCAGTGGTGCAAGAGTGGCTGTGTGTGTGTGTGTGTGCGTGTGTGTGTGTGTGTGCGTGCGTGCGTGCGTGCGTGCGTGCGTGCGTGCGTGCGTGCGTGCGCGCTGTGTGACAGTATAATGTATATGGCAGTGGTGTAAAAGTGGCTCTGTGTGTGTGTATGTGCTGTACAGTATAATGTATATCCAGTGGTGTAAAAGTGGCTCTGTGTGTCTGTGTTGTACAGTATAATGTATATGCCAGTGGTGTAAGAGTGGCTCTGTGTGTGTGTATGTGCTGTACTGTATAATGTATATGGCAGTGGTGTAAGAGTGGCTCTGTGTGTGTGTATGTGCTGTACAGTATAATGTATATGGCAGTGGTGTAAAAGTGGCTCTGTGTGTCTGTGTTGTACAGTATAATGTATATGGCAGTGGTGTGTGTGTGTGTGTGTGTGTGTGTGTGCTGTACAGTATAATGTATATCCAGTGGTGTAAAAGTGGCTCTGTGTGTCTGTGTTGTACAGTATAATGTACAGTTGAGGACAAAATTATTGGCCCCCCCTGTAAAGATGAGCAAAAAGGGTTATAAAAAATTCACCGTTTGGTGAATTAGCTTAATCTCACACTGAAAAAACAAGAAGAATCCAACCTTTAATTGACGTTAATTTATTATGAGAAAAAAAAATCCCTCATCAAGAAATAATTATTTTTAACAAAACCACATTGGCCACAATTATTGGCCCCCCTGCATTTATATATAGAATAAAGTAATAATTTTTAATATTTGGTCACATATCCTTTGCATGCCATGACTTCCTGATGTCTGTGACCCAACAACATCAAAAGACTCTTGATATCTTATTTTCTGGTACTCTTACAAGCAATACTATAACATCTCTGCATTTGAATTGATCTCTATGGGAATTGGGGGGTGGGACTAGATTTAGCTGTAAATTATGCTGGAACAGTATGGAACACATGGTTGGCTAAATGGCTGTAAGTCATCAAGGGTCTGACGTATCAAACAAGCTTTAAACCATCACTCTGTTGCCAGATATGCAGTAGATATGGATGAATAACTTGAAGGGTTTCTTCTCCTGACTTATTTTTCCATAGAGTTCAATAGGAAAATTTGTCAGGAGAAACAACCCTTAAAGTGATCCATCCATATCTACTGCATATCTGGCAGCAGAGTGATTGTTTAAGGCTTGTTTGATACCTCAGACCCTTGTTGACTTACAGCAATTTTACCAACCATGTATTCCATACTGTTCCAGCATAATTTACAGCTAAATCTAGTCCCACCCCCCAATTCCCATAGACATCCATTCAAATGCAGAGATGTTATAGTATCGCTTGTAAGAGTACCAGAAAATAAGATATCAAGAGTCTTTTGATGTTGTTGGGTCACAGACATCAGGAAGTCATGGCATGCAAAGGATATGTGACCAAATATTAAAAATTATTACTTTATTCTATATATAAATGCAGGGGGGCCAATAATTGTGGCCAATGTGGTTTTGTTAAAAATAATTATTTCTTGATGAGGGATTTTTTTTTCTCATAATAAATTAACGTCAATTAAAGGTTGGATTCTTCTTGTTTTTTCAGTGTGAGATTAAGCTAATTCACCAAACGGTGAATTTTTTATAACCCTTTTTGCTCATCTTTACAGGGGGGGCCAATAATTTTGTCCTCAACTGTATATGCCAGTGGTGTAAGAGTGGCTCTGTGTGTGTGTGTGTTGTACAGTATAATGTATATGGCAGTGGTGTAAAAGTGGCTCTGTGTGTGTGTGCGCGCGCTGTACTGTATAATGTATATGCCAGTGGTGTAAAAGTGGCTCTGTGTGTGTGTGCGCGCTGTACTGTATAATGTATATGCCAGTGGTGTAAAAGTGGCTCTGTGTGTGTGTGTGCGCGCGCTGTACTGTATAATGTATATGCCAGTGGTGTAAAAGTGGCTCTGTGTGTGTGTGTGCGCGCTGTACTGTATAATGTATATGCCAGTGGTGTAAGAGTGGCTCTGTGTGTGTGTGTGTGTGTGTGTGTATGTGCTGTACTGTACTGTATAATGTATATGGCAGTGGTGTAAAAGTGGCTCTGTGTGTGTGTGTGTGTGTGTGTGTGTGTGTGTGTGTGTGTGTGTGTGTGTGTGTGTGTGTGTGTGTGTGTGTGTGTGTGTGTGTGTGTGTGTGTGTGTGTGTGCTGTACTGTATAATGTATATGGCAGTTGTGTAAAAGTGGCTCTGTGTGTGTGTGCGCGCTGTACTGTATAATGTATATGCCAGTGGTGTAAAAGTGGCTCTGTGTGTGTGCGCGCTGTACTGTATAATGTATATGGCAGTGGTGTAAGAGTGGCTCTGTGTTTGTGTCCCAGGGCTGCTGTGGGGACGACGGCCCCAGCCCCATGGAGGTAGACTGCAGCGCCCCCTCCCGCTCTCTGGCCCTTAGCGCTGCAGATATGAAGCAGCTGCTGCAGTGGAAGGATGACTCCCAGGAGCACCCGCTGCCCGAACTGGAGAAACAGATCGCGGTAAACGCCCTCCTCGCCTCACCCCGCCCGACAAGGGCACCAAGACACCAACTCCCTCTGGCCCAAAACTGGGCTCAAGTATAAAACTTTAAGGAAAAATTCCTCCCATTTCACTGGCGCAAGTGTTGTCTCTTGTTGTCCGGATATATTCCAAATATAGCCTGATCTGCTTTATAAGCTTTAAATCCAAAGCTTTTGTAGTTCTGTTGTGCTTGACAAAGCCAGTCCAATTTGGCGTTGTAATACAATCCACATCATAGACAAAGACTGAGCCAGGGGAGCGAAGGAAATGACTGCATACACTGTCATTCAAGAGGAAGGTTAAAAGATACACAGTAAATTCACAGTACAATGTCCAGTGTTGATTCAACTCTAACAGTGTTAATTTAAATCTAGCAGTGGAGTTTGTATGTTCTTCCCGTGTTGCGTGGGTTTCCTCCAGGTATGCTGGTTTCCTCCTACAGTCCAAAGACTTGCAAGTTAGGTGAAGTGGAGATAGGTGTGAGTGTGTGCGCGTGTGTGTGCGCGTGTGCATGCAATGATCTGTACATATGAGCCTGCTCTGGCCAGATTGGGCTCATGTGTACTCTGTTAGAGTTGAATTAACACTGGACATTTTACTGTGTATAGGAATGTTTATTTACTGAAGCATACAGTTTGTCTTGACTGCTACACTATTGGTGTGTTACAGTGATAAAAAGTACTTTTGTGGAGAATTTTACCTCTTTTCAAGCTTTAAATGGGTAAGGATTTATGGCTAGAAGTAATGCGGGTACCTGTCCAGTATTAATGCAGACTCATATTTTCCCGAACTTTCTTCCAGAAAGATTCCTGTGCTCAGCATTTCAGCACAAGCAAAAAATAAATGAAAAATCAGAAAGCAACTCTGTCTCCCATGAGCTGTATTTCCCATGACAGTCAGCAAATTCCTACGGCTGCACATCCACCTAAAGGAGATTCATATCTCACCACAGCTGTTTTTGTGAACCGCTGGGATGTGATTATACGCTGTGGGTTTGTCTCCATACAGGCTCAGTCCTCATTTTTACTGTGTTATGTTTTCCATAGCGATGAGTAAAAATGGCAAAGGCAATCGTTTTCTTTTGACAAACCCTTTGAAAAATTGCAACGGTGTTACATGGTAACTGTGTTACTGGTATCGAGAGGCAGGAGCCGGTCCTATGTTGAGCAGCGTAGTTGACGTGTGGTGTGTGTATGTGTGATTGTGTCGACAGGAGTACTCCAAGGAAGATGACTCCTTGGAGACACTTCTTGAGAACGTGGTGGGGCTGAGGCAGATGCTGGAGAGTGCTGGGGACACGCCCACAGTCCCAGAGCAGGAGGCGGAGCCTACGCTGCCAGCACCCGACAGCCTGCAGGCCCAGTTCAACCACAGGTACCTTTCGCTGGTCAAAGGACATTAGGGTTACAGGGTTTGATGGGAATCTTCAGTGGAAATGAATATTAACTAATATAAATAAAGTACTTCATGAAACCCTCTTGGTACTCTCCCACAGGACTGTGTTCGTCCTCACTGATGTGTTTGATGACCAGCTCAAGGCCCTGTGGTTCTCACCTTTCCAGTCCGAGGACAATGACACCGACCTTGATATGGTGAGCAGCCAATTATGTGTTTATGCTGTCTTTGTGCTTGTTTACAATGTGTGTGTGTGCGCTTGTATATGTGTTTGGGTGTGCATGCATGTGTCTTTGTAATGTTTGTGTTTTGTTTGTTGTGTGTGTGTGTCTGTGTGAGTGTTTGTGTGTGCGTGTGTGTGAGCACTTGTCTGTATAATGTCTGTTTTCAGCTTACATGAATTACGTGTGCGTGCGTGTGCGTGTACGTGTACGTGTACTGATGGTAAGGTGCGCTCTGCATGTGCAGGTGAAGGTGGACCTGGTGGTGCTGGCAGAGGAGTGCTGTCCAGACCTGGATCTGAAGGCAGAGCTGGAGCGCTCCTTCCTGACGGAGCCCTCCTCTCCCGGACACACCAAGGCCCCCAAGGGCTTCAAACTGGGCAAGCATAAACACGAAACCTTCATCACGTCCAGGTATGCCCACAGAGAGAGAGAGCTGCCACCTGTTCCATCTGCACAGGGACAAGGTTACATTATTTATAACACAGAAATATGGTTGTGACTAAGTTGTAATGTTGACTCACACTCCAGTTCTTTTTGCATAAGTGTCCACCGGTTGTTGTTACTATATGCACCCTAAGTGTCTGTCTCTCAGTGTAATGCCTTTTTACAAATCTGCAGATCAAAGAACCTGAAAAGAGCAAACGCATGCGTGGCACGTGTAAATCTATGTGGGTGTTGTCAATCAATGATGTAGAACATATCATCTTGTTTTGGGTTGATTTTATTTTATTTTTTTCTTACTGACGCAAGCCCCTATTCCGTCCAGTCTATTCAGACAGTGTGCTCAAATAGGTGTAGAAGCTGCCCAGGGCCTCACGCTGTCATCTCTCTCCCCCCACACACACACACACACACACAGCGGGAAGTCAGACTACGTGGAGCCGGCGAAGCGAGCGCACATCATGGCCCTGCCGCGGGGGCGGGGCCGGGGGGCGTTTGGCCAGCTGTGCCGCCCGCACGACATCTTCCGCCAGCGCAAGCAGAACACCAGCCGCCCGCCCTCCATGCACGTGGACGACTTTGTGGCGGCCGAGTTCAAGGACATCGGCCCCCCTGTGGGGCTGCTCCAGCCCAAGCGCGTGCCCAAGGGCTCCCCGAAGGTGCCCACGAGGGGCCTGTTCACAGGGAACCGGGGCGGCCGCGGGGCCTTCCACAGCCAGACGCGCTTCTTCACCCCGCCGGCCCCCAAAGGGGTCATTCTCTCGGGTAGGCTTGTGGCACGCGTTCACTGCCACTGTATGGCACCGACCTTGTCTGCTCTCTGCTGACTGTTGCCTTGTCTGTGTGACAGGGAACTACAACCGGCGAGAGGGCGGGCGCGGGTCCAGCTGGAATGCCCAGGTCACACCCGTCACGCATCGGGGGACGTACAGCGAGCCGAGGGGTGGACAGAGCAACTTCGCCAGAGGGCCTCTTCCCTCCAGACAGCCCCCTGCAGGTAAAACCCCTCCCCCACGGACGCCCCAGCATATCTGCTGCATATCTGCTGCATATCTGCTGATCTGTTATGCTGCAGGCATACATTTCAAGACCACTGATCAGAAAGCCTGTGCAGGACTTTGCAGGTCTTGCCCAATTTATATCAAATGAATGCCAGAGTGGAACTAGTTCTATACAGAAATATATCAGCAAACTCCTACAGGCCGACTGGTTTTGGTTATCTCTATGGTAACTTGCATAGGTAGCTTGAGTTAGCTACTGTTAGCTAATGCTAATACTGTTATCTAGCTAATGCTAGGTCACTATGATACAGTACTTAACTAGTTTGCAAGCTTGTTTGTTCAGCTAATTAATGCTAGCTATTTATGGTACTTTACTAGTTTGCCAGCTTGCTTGGTCAGCTAATAATGCCAGCTAATTTTAGTTGAACTGACTTGAGCTAATATTTTCTGAATAAAAGTCAGTTTTCTATAGTTTCCAAATATCTTTCCCATTTTTTCAATATTTGACTTTTTCTACCATATTTTGCACAAGAAATGTAACATAATGCCCCAACAATTCTTCCTGCGTCTTTAACCACATTTCTTAGTGTACACATTCCAAAATGTGATCATTGATCGGTTTTTGTACATTTGTAATTGAATATGTATTTATGGTAAGTGACGTAATAAAAATGCAATATATATTTTTTCTAGCATTTCAAATGAGCATATTTCAGGAAGTGTTGGAATACAGCACAATAACGGGGAACCCTTTTTGCAGTGTTTCCCTTGCTCTTTAAAAGTCCTCAGATGAACAGAAGTAAAATCATGGACAAGCCTGCTCAAATAAAGTGCTCAAATATTTTGTCAAGAGATTTTGGCAGTCTTGCAAACCTTCAATGTTCCAGCGTCCCATCGCTTTGATAGCTGAGCACCGAAACGTTGGCCTTTTCTTTTCCTTTTTCACTTACTCACTGAAGCACTCTCTGCACATGAGTTGAAAAATTTATTATATTTGTTAGACCTCAGTGCCTTATTTTTGCATTGAATGAGTGTCGTGACTTTTTTTTCCTACCATTTTTCCTCTTCTGGATTGAGGTTAAAGGATCTGATCCTGGGAAAAGATACATTTTCAGGGATATTTGCATTGCTTAATTGATGGTGTGCAATGTGATATTGCGTATTATGTTTTCAAATTTTTTTTATTTGGGGAACAGGATCTTGAAATGACTTTAAAAGCACTTGAATCGGTGGCACAGCTTAATATTGGAACTCTTGTTCCAGAGTAAGCATGTGACTTGTGCCATTGACAGAAATGTGGCTGTGGAGGCCTTTTTCATTTCACCCTGTGGGTTTCTCTGCTCTGAGCATTTAATTAATCCCTCCCATTATTGCAGTTCCATTTTATCAGCACATTCAGTTCACACTTTTTCTCACTTGGGGCAGGAGGTGTATTGAGGTGACATTTGGAAACAGGCCAGAGAACATCTCAGCCTCACCAGTGACTCATGCGGCCGTGGATGCATACTGTGAAAGTAGCTCAAACAGATTCGCTTCAAGTTTGCTGCCATCATATGGTTTGTGGGGGGAAAAAAATGAATTTTCATACATATCGGATGAACCGTTTAGAAATCATAGAACCTTTTGTACATAGTCCCCCCCCCCCCCCCCCCCATTTTTGGGCATCAAAAAATATTGGACAGTTTAACATAATGTATCCCTATCATATTCAAAGTTCTAGAGTACAGAACCAAAATAACAACGAGATAATCAATGTTATTCACTTCACCTGTCAGTGGTTTTAATGTTGTGTATATGTGTATACATTATTGATTGGTATGTACAGGACAGTGCTATGACCAACCCAGGATGAGATGCTGCAGTTCCATGTTAGAAAATGTGTAATATTTGCTAAATAAGTTGAAGACTTTGTTAAAAAGCCTGGATTCTGGAATGGGGAAATTGCTCTGAACTTTCCCTTGTTCACAGCGTAGAAACGTGCAGTGGATCGCTCGTTTGTCACAGAGGATGGATTTTTTTAATTTTTTTCCCCCAGATGTGTTTTTCTCAATGCGAAACCGCTCCTTGCGCTTAGCGTGTGGTGGGGCCTGGGTTCACCCCTCCACCAACCTGCAGACATTTCCCAAACCCAAGGCGCCTCCCGCAACCCTTTCCCAACCCGGCGCGCTGGGAGGAAACGGGAGGCGTTTGTTTTTCCCACAGTGCTTTTCACCCGGCCTTTTCTGCGAGCCCTTTTGTCCGGGGCGCGGGCTCTCCTCTCCCAGCCCGAGCTCATCTCCTGCTCATCTCCCTTTGTTCCCGGCGAGGTCGCCGAGCGCCTCGGGCCGTTCAGGTGCTCGCAGAGAAAGGTGGTTTCTGAAACTGGAAAAACCAGAGCGGCCCCGGCGGAGGGCCTCGCACCTGCGCTCCGTACCTGTACCGCTGCGGCTCTGCGTTGCTACGGCGACGCTCGCTTAGAGCGGCTTGGGCTCTGTGTCATGCTGGAAGGAGCTGATTGTTTTCCCCTGTGTTTGTACTTCCTTAATCTTGCATGACCGCAGTGTTTTTGTGATGGGAATGTGTGGGGGGAGGCGGGGGGTTTGGGGATTGTCACTATGGAGGAAGCTGGTTTTGAAATTAAGTAATTTAGTGTGATTTTAATATGCTTTTGAAAAACACCCATTTGGATTCTAAACATGACAATTATTGTAATAGGCCAAAATGTGACTCATAAGTACATGAAGTAAGGTTACTGACATTCATGAGTCAGATCCTATGTACATGAAATGAGCGCCACCAGTGGGACATTGCTGGTACTACATTGGCATTTTTAGTGTTTTACAGCTGAAGTAAATGTACAGATGTATACTGCACAACTGTATAGTTTTATAGTTTTCATGAATGATGTTCAAGATTATTCAGTTTGAGAGAAAAACTTTACATAGCTTTGTCTTGCATGTGTAGCTTTTGTGTGTTTGCGTATCCATGTTTAGCCTTGCATGACCAAATCTTTATGAAACGAAAGCATTTGTGTGCGAGAGATGGACTTGCATGCAGTGTGAACTGTGCGCGTGAGATCCGGCCACGGTATGGCGTGTGCCATCTGGCCTTTGGCTTGTACGTTCTCAAAGCCCACCTCCATGTCCTCTCCTTACAGGTGGCTACCGGCTGGCCCCCAGGGACAGGGTCCCACGGGGCCGAGGCACGGGCCTGTCGTGGCTGAGCGGAGGTGGCGGAGGTGGAGGCAGCGGGGGAGGGGCTGGAGGCGGGGGCTCCAGGGGCAAGTTCAGCAGCGGAGGGAGCGGTGGCGGCCGGGGACGGCATGTACGCTCCTTCACCAGGTAGACCCACCTGGCGGGACAGAACTGTGGACACAGCGAACAGACTATTGCCGCCAGCAACCAGCCTCCCATCCTGAAAGGAACAGTGGCGCTAAAGGACCAATAACAAATACATTGAGCCGTCTGGAGAGATTCAGACTTGCTTCCCGTGGTTTCCGATGACAAATGCTTTCTGTTGTATTCGGTTTTTTTTAAATGTGTTGAAATTTCAATAAAAATTATGTAAGTAGGACTACTTTTAATTTTCTTTTTCTTTTTTTTTGGATTTGAGAAGAACTGCATGGTGGAGAACTTTTAATGACTTCCTAAAATTACTCGATATTACCAGAATCCTCAATTTAAGCTAGCGGTAAAAACAAGAGGAGAAATCTGGTGGTTCATTTACTTTATTCAGTCAACATTAAACTGTAAATATGACAACAATCACTCAGATTCGTTTGCTAATCTCAAACATCTGTAGACAAAATATACTTATTTTAAAAGTGCAAAGTAAAAACTTGTTGGTAAAAAAAACCTCCTTGTGACTTACTAAATATTTGTTGTGTAAAACCAGGAATTTTGTTTCGAGAGCTCTGAAAACCCCTGCATTTAGTTACACATAATCACATACTGTATATGTAAACTATATTCCATGTGTGGAACAGTGCATGCTGCCAGATACAAACTGGTGTATGAATACAGTTTCTGCATTCTAATACCCCTTTTACACTGAGGCAACGACCCGGGTAAAACCCATGTTTGCTGTTGGTGTGAATGGGTCAACCTGCCTTATCTGACCCGGGACCGGGACCCTACTCACAACCTGCGATTTATGTGGGCTGGACACTGCTCGGCTTTGGTATGAAAGGGGGGGACACGGGTTACTCTACACAGCACGGTTAGCTGACCGACCGTCAATCAGTCAATCAGCCAACAGTTTTCTTTACATTTAAAATTATCGTTCAAATAATATATATTTATCTACAAATTTAATTTTAAGGTTAGTACTTTACATAACATTACCTTACACATTGCATAAGTTTTTATCCCTAAGGTTTTTTTAATATAAGACTAATGGTAAAATTTACTAAAGGGTTTTCTAAAGCTGAGAAAGAATGCAACCCGTAATCAACATCCAAAAAAATCTAAAGCATTCATTCTAAACGGAATTAAAAATATTTAAATCAGGACAAAAAAAAGACTACTTACTAAATTATAGTCAGGTAAATATAAAATTATTTAATCATAAAAAGGTGTGCATATCGCAGATAGTCACAAATGGATAGTAACAAAATGATCAATGCACTACAACTAAAAGGTACTGGAATGTGACCAATACAAAATGTGTATTTGTGTGAACATCTCTTTTGGATTCAAATGGCAGTTACAGCAGTTAATTGAAATGGCAGTTTCAGGACATACTTCTCCCAGGATGTGGAATCTAATCTTCATTCACTCTCTCAGGTCCACCGGAAACTTCTTGGAATGCAGAAGAAATGTCATTACTTTAATTGAAGACCGTTTTACACTGGATACTGCACAGACGTACCACATTCACCACTGAATGGCCTGCGTTTTGTGCATAGCAAATAGGACTGCTATAAAGAATAGGACTGTGTTCTTTATCTGTATAAAATGGCCTGACACATGGGACTTTTAAAAAGGAAGATATGCCGCTTTCTATGCAAAGACAACACATTTCATTTAAATTGTGAACTAACCTAAACTATTAAGTACTTTGGGTACATAGCTACATAAAACGACAGGGTACATGGGCCTCAGGTCAACTAACATTTGGCCTGTACATACACTCAAAAATGTTAGTTTTTACCCAAAGTAACAGTTACTTTCATCACTTTTTTAATCATGAGAATTAACTCCAAAGGAAAGGCATGTGAAGGAAAAAACAAACTTGCATTTCTATTCTAAATTATAAGTAAGGCCATATTATGTTGATTGAATCCACACCATTATTTCACCCAATCAAACGCATCGTTTTTACCATGTAAAAAAGGTGCTTGGCATTCTCAGATGACGGTGACCTCACGGGACTTCCTCTTGATGCAGTCCAAGGTGAGGCTGCGGGCACTGCTGGCCTTGCGGAGACCCTCGGCGACGGGGTGCTGGGAGGGCGTGGCCGGGGCACGCCCCTCCCTCTGCAGGCTCTTTAGTAGCTCCAATAACTCCCTCTTCTCCAGCTCCGCCTGCTCCAGCTCCTGCCTGTGCAGACGCTCCGCCCCCAGGAGAGCGCGCACGTCTGACATCACCCGAGAGAGCTGGCCCTGTGCGCACACAGACACCACCGTCGCATCCTGTTAGATCCTGGAGACCCAACAGGGTCAGCTGGTTTTTATTTGTACTCGGCATTTAACTCTTGGGTTTAAACCGGTTGAAAAACAAGCACACTGTTGCTCTCCAAGACCAGGGAATATACCAAGAAGCAGGATTAGCTGGATAACTTCACTGAGTAAAACCCGGAACCCTCCCAAATCTGAACATGGACTGAAGTAAAACGAGCTGTTTCCGGGTTTTACTCAGTGCAGTTATCCAGCAGCTAACGCCGTAGTCCTGCTTCGTAGTATACCCCCCAGGGTTCAGATCAAGGGAATTCCTTTTGATCTCTCTGACTATATCCAATATCCACCAACTGAGGACATCATTGGCAAGTAGGTGGAGCCACGTTATCACTCCCCGGTTTGAACCAACCAATGTTTTGCAGGTACAGTATGTCGGTGAATTACACACACATTCACCTAACCCTATGCCAGCAGAAACCGCACTTGAGCACAATCAGTCACACTGCCACTACCGCATTCCAAACTCAGATGCCAATAACAATCTGTAGCATTTGTGCTGCGTATCAAATGAGTGGCCCAGGCTATTCAGAATCAACTTCAGGATCCCCCCAATGCCCCCCCACACCCCTCCTTCTGGGACGGAGCAGCGAGCCGGCCCTTACCTTCAGCTCCTCCACCTCGTTCTTCAGCAGGCTCTCCTTCTGCACCATGTGCCTCCTCTGGGAGTCCAGCCTGGACTCCATCTCATGCCTCACCTCCTCCACCTTGCAGATCATCTCAGACCTGCAACACAGGGCCTGGTTCAACACGTGCTCAGTGTGCACTCGTCTTCACACTCTGCAGGTCGTTATCACGCTCTGTTCACGCTCAGTCCCCAATCACCACATCCTGGCAGATGAACTAATCCGCTCCTCGGACTGCCTACACTGTTTTGATATACTGTGCTGTCTTGAGAAAGTTCCAGGTTCTGACCTGGTTTAGTCACAGTGCACCTTGTCATTAAGGCGTCGCTTCAGTGAGAAGGTGTCTGGAACAGGTAGGCCACTTGCATGAATTCAAAGCGCTTGCAATGTTTAAAAAAACATGGTGAACTTCAGTAACTGTCATTGTTCTAGTGAGTTTAACCTGAACCAGTGAACAATGTTTATGCGAGTAACAAATGACAACCGGCAGAAATTAAAAGTGTCCTCAATTTACTTCTGTTCATTTGTGCTCCTAGCACAATACAAATTTTTCTCCAGCCTGATGATTACGTAAATACCGGTTTAGCTTAATTGAGACAGTTTCTCCAAAGTGAGTTTCAGGGGCAGAAGTATGCAATGCAGAAGGTATGTTGAATACACCCTTTTTCGTATTTGCATGTTATTGATGTACCTATGGACATTTATTTCACACAGGACCTTCACATTAACAAGAGTTCTAAAACACAGATCAGTGTTCCAACTGACACCTCAGTCAAACCTAATTAACTAAAACCAGCTGGAACTAAAACCGTACAGTAGTGTACACACACAGTGTACCCCAGGAGCCTGGTGGAGAAAACATCTCCTAAGTGTGACAGCAAAATGGAGTAGTAGTGCTAAAAGCAGAAACACAGACACACAGCCAGACTCCATGCCCAGGGTTCGGGGCAGGGTTTAACCAAAGTGGGATACTAGCCCTACGATTTGGTTAAATTCCATTCTCACAAGTTTATAATGGGGCCTGTCCTACCTTTTCTCAGTGGTTTGCATTTCAGGCCTCAGGGTGAAACTGATCTGCGCACCGTTTACTCAAAATTCCACCAAGAGTACAAATTGTTGGAGAGACTAGCAGTGAGAACGAATCCGCAGATATTCAGGTCTAGACATCAACTACTTTATTAAAACATGATATTTACTGCCATGTAATAATAGATAGATTGCCCTTATAAGCCGAAATGATAACCACTAGTTAGATGTAACCATTCAGTAAGATATGGAATCATGGCTGTTGCCCCTAAGGTAGATTTCAGCTCCCAGAACTTTAAATTACATTACATTCATTTAGCAGGTTGTCTTATTCTCTCTTAAGTTCACCCACCAGAGTTAATGAGCAGATCACAGCCAGACCTGCTTAATAGCATTCCCAGACCAGCGAGTGTAAGCGCAACATTAATAAAACACTAAATGACAGTTAATTTCTGCCAACCTAGAACCATAATACAAATCAGATTCATATAGCTAACATCCACATAATACCATAAACATGGGCTAATGCCCCGCATCTCGAGAGTTGCTGTCCGGCTTCCTGTCCGTCGCTGCTTGCCCCTCCCTCCTTACCACCGCTGCCAGCTGCTCCCGCCGCCATCGGCGCCCGGTTCCCCACCATCATTGCTGCCACATCTGGACTGTCATCTAGCTGCTGCAAATTCTATTGTCATGGCTGTTTTGACCATGCTGGTCTTTAACCCCTAGACCAGGGATCTCAAACTCAAATCCTGGAGGGCCGCTGTGTCTGCTGGTTTTCGATGTGTTCCTGCACTTAAGTGTTTAAGTTAAGTCATTGATTGGCTAAAGAGTCTGCACACCTTGTTTCCAAGGCCTAAATTGGCTGCTGATTGAAAGGAAATCACAAAAACCAGCAGACACAGCGGCCCTCCAGGACTGGAGTTTGAGATCCCTGCCCTAGACCCTGAGCCAACCAGAGGAGGATGGGTTCCACCCCTTGAGTCTGGTTCCTCCCAAGGTTTCTTCCTAGTTACACCAGGGAGTTTTTCCTTGCCACTGTTGCCTTTGGCTTGCTCCTGTGGGGGGTTTAGCCTGGGTTTTTCTGCAAAGTGCATTGTGACAACTAGTTGTGAAATGCGCTATAAAAATAAATATTGATTTGATTTGATGCTATGACAACCCTAAATCCTATAACAACAACAACATTATACTCCTCATTCCCAAAATCAGGGATAGGTTTACAGAGTCCAAATCCCAACTGTAACCATTGTGTGCAAACGTGGGTGCAGGATCAGTGCTTGAGGACAGAATGTAGGCCTTCTCTAAAAAGCCGCGTGTACCGAAGGAGCTCCAGCTCTGTGCGCAGCTCGGCCACGCAGCTGTGCTGGGTGTCGTCGCAGCTGAGAATGGTGTAGCCGCAGCCATTGGGACACTCGCGGCTCCGAAACTCGCACAACGACAGGTGAGCCTCCAGAGTGCGCCGCTCGACCTGCATGGGACATCCTGAGAGAGGGAGAGAGGGACATTAGTCACTCAAACACAGACAACCGCACGCACGCACACGCGCACGCACGCACACACACACACACACACACACACACACACACACACAGACAACCACACGCACACACAACCACACACACACACACCCACACACACACTCTCTCTCTTTAATACACTCAAGGGATCAAGGTTGTGTAAGAACAGAGAATGGAATGTGAAAAGAACACACCTATTTATTTAACACTCTGCATCCTCATTCTTTCCCTTCTTTCAATAATGCTATGATAAAACTCCCATCCAGTGGGAAGTTTGATTGTCTCTGTCGCAAGACCGCCTGCTTTGCCAAGAGTATCATCCCTAGAGCTATCCAACGTCCCCAAAAAGCCGCCAAACTTCATCTTGATATACCGATCCTTTTTTGTAATGCACTGTGTTCACTTTTTGGGCTCTATTTTCCGGAAAGCGCATGGCATGTGGCGGGCCGTCATAGTCAATGGCGTAGCGTATGGCGCACTGGGTGCGGCTACTGAACTTCGCTATTTTCAGACCAAAGGCGAGGAGCGCACAGCTCACAGCGTGCTGCGCAGGTTGAAAGTGGGCTGGGTTACGCTGAATATTTTTCAGTGGGTGTGCTTCAGCTGCACCATAGCTAATCAAATTACCTCTTTTCAGTCATTTTAAGAGCCGTGTGCATTGGACTCGTTTTGACCATGTCGGGCTATAACGTGAAAAACGATAGCAGAACACGCCCATTCGGTCGTGGTTGGGAGGCCTACCATTTGCAGAGTCCACCCACTGTCAATTTCCGACTACTATGGAAACTAAGGCAACAAAAGTCACTAATAGGTTATCTGGACTGTGAAAATTAAAAGCTTTTAATAATTTCCTTAGCCTCCAATCAGTCAATAAAATGTATTTTATCATTTACTGGCTCTTTTTATTTTTCAACTCCTCTTTTCTTATTTTCTTGGTCCTAGTATGCGTTTAATCATTTATCTATTTCCAATTTTCCCCATGCAACATTTCCTTCCCATTTTCCTCACCATGGTTATTAGCGACCTTTGTTGCCTTGAGGATTCTGCATTGGAGTGAATGTATCCACCAAATTTGTCATTATTCTCATTACAGTCGGGTGTAAGAAAGAATACAGTACCCCTGGGAACACGGTGCAGTATAATAACAGCCATAAACAAGTAAAAACAAAGAAATACAAAAATGAACATTATAAAAAAGACAATGAGCAATAAATGCAAAGTATATATTTTTCCTGCTTGGGGGATTTATTTCAAAGTCAAATTGGACAGCATATGATCCACGAAAACAGTTGATTGGCTTTTGAATAGGTTATGATCATACACGCATTGGGGAAAGCCTTTAAATTAGCAACTCGCTGTGGTGCGATTTGCGCCATTAACGTGGTCAATGGCGAGCGCGAATCGGTGTAATTTAGCCCAAAATAGCATTCCGCTCCAGTAAAATTGAACTGGGCTGCTCCCTCTTGCGGGACACCCAGCAGCGGCTTCCCTCCCACTTCAGCGCACGGCGAGTCCCCAAATTACCAAACGAGCTCAGGTGCATGCAAATCCGTGACAAAAATGCTACCTCGCCAGTGATGGCTTGCCACCGGCCGGGAAATAGAGCCCCAAATTTGCACCTTTGCTGCTCTATCTGGACTGACACACCTCCACCAGCGACTCTCCTCCCACTTCCTGGCGCACGGCGAGTCAAACGGGCTCAGGAACGTGAAAATACATGCAGAAAATGTCATGCAAGATGGTGCTCCTGTTTTCAGCTCATGGATACAGATCCTCTAGGTATGGCTCTGGGAACATGGCTGCTTGTTGACCCTCTGTGCAGGGATCGCTTGACTTTAACGCTCCTCACTATCTCTACACAGCGCAAGGAAGGCTTTGACAAAGCAGCACACCACCCCACAGCACTCAGCATTCCGGCACTTTGAGCCCTGAGCGCTCTGAGAAAATCTACATACCACACCGATAACAGAGGTACTCTCCACCTGGCAAAGAAACACAGGTCACACACAAATGTTCTTAGAGCCCCCATTTGTACTTGCAAGAAATGGTGATACACAAATGTGACATCACGTACATGGTAACTCAACCTTTTCAAACGATCACCTAAAAATGAAACAGCTGTTATGTGCACGTGATGAAGGGGAGGTGAACCGACCCCCTGCGGCACTAATCCCATTGGCCAGGTGTTCCATTTTGTGGGGGAGGGCCTCTACGCTCCACTGGGCCTTGGTCCTCAGGGAACCTCATAAAGAATTGATGGGAAAAGGACCCGGCTGGCCCAGCCCACTGGTTCTTAGTCACCTTGTTCTGACGAGTCGGTGAGGTGGCAGGTGGGCAGTCAGATGTCAGCTGTGGCAGTTTATATGTCAAGACTTCTATTGTACTCCCTTCGCCAATGAGAAGACTTCCAGAAAGTGGTACTGATCACTGAGCACTTCAAGCTCTCTGCATGACTATGTATTTCAGTGGGCATGAAGTCAAGCGAAAATATGCACTGAGCATTCAATATTTCACAAGGCTTTTTCTTGTTTGCTGAACAAATAACAATTAAATACTTGACAGTTCCTTTGAAATCTAAGAATAGTAACGTGCAAAAGCAGTCTGTCTCCAGTAAGTAGTAAAGGGCACCTGAAACTGTTCTGTGAAAAAATATTGGTAGTTTACCTTACATTTTCACTCAACATGTACATCTAATTTGAGTTTAAACAATTTGAGGTTTTCTGGAAAAAGGCTATAATGATTTGAAAATGAAAAACAGGGAAAGAAATGTGTAGCTGCTGGGCCAAGAACATCCCAAGTAAATGCACATTTCTCATTTCTATACATTTAAACAATTTTTACCTGGAGAGGATCCGTTTATAGGAGATTTCAAAAATATTTCATGTTCTGACGATGACTAGATTTTCAGATGCTCAGGGGGCATCACCACATCACATCCCCCGTAATAGATAACGCACACCAATTTGAAGTAATGTAGACAGTAAAGGAAACTCTTTCAGGTCCACCATAAATAACTGAAATGATTCATACATGTAAATTAATTCATGCTTGGTTGTGGATGGTGTGTGCAATGGGGCCTCAATACCTGTGTTGGTGCAGGCCACCAACCCGTACTCGCATTCCCTTTCGTGTCTGTCCACAGACTCCAGTGAGCACACCATCTCACAGCCCTGATCTCTGTTCCGGCACCGGATCTGCAGCCGGCTCAGGTCATTCCGCATGTACCTGCAGCCAGGACACAAGTCAAAGTTCAGGGGTTAGACCAGGGCTTTGCCTGACACAATATCAAATCAGACAAGCATTACCAAAAAAGGGGTCAAATCAAAAGAGGAGTTGTTTGAGTCCATCCATTTTACGGAGGAAGGTGGCTGTCTACTTACCTGAAAAAGGATTATACAGAACAATGTGTCTTCCTGACTGTACTTACCTGAAGTAGGATTATACAGAATAATGTGTCTTTCTGACTGTGTACTTGAAGAATGGTTGAAACAGGGTGATGTCCTGTTTAGTTACCCAAGGGTGATATACTGACTGCAGTTGGAGAAGGATTTGGGGAATGTGACATCCTGACAGCATAGTCACCTGAATAGGGGTCGGAGCAGGGTGACATCCAGTGATTGCCGGTCCTCTGGGCAGTTATGGTGGTGCACCAGCCAGCCGTGAATGCAGGAGCTGCAGAAGGCGTGCTCACAGGGCGCCTGCAGCGGGTCCTCCAGGACGTCCCGGCATACGCAGCACAGCAGACCCTCATTCACATACCCCACAAAGCGCTCGATGTCGTAGCCCATCCTTTCTGACACCGAACTGTGTACACTGGAACAATGACACAGGGGGAGGAGTCAGACACAGGGTATCACCACGTGGTACCACAGATTCTAAAAACTCAACAGAGACTCAGCTCCACATTATTAACTATCGGAAGCGGTGTCTACCTATCATTCAAGCTGAAACAATCCAACTGAATATGTGTTCGGAAAATCCATTAAGGGGCACAACCAAGTATAATACTGTGGTAATGTATGTTCAGGTCTGTAATACAGCATCTGAAGCTCAGATAGTTAAGTAGCAGAGAGTAAAAAAAAAAGTGAATACAGGAGCTGAGTATCTTGTGAGTCTAAATAATCTGTGGTGGTAAACTGATGCATACATGCTCACATGTTATGTGCGTTCTTCCCTGTTTGAGTTAGCTATCTTCAAAACTGTGGATTTCTGCTAGTCAGTTACCCACCAATACTTCTACAATGAATTTGTTTACGGTTTGTCCATTTTCATGGTCTTGCAACTTTACAAGAGACTTGGCATTAGAAAAAAGGCAAACCAGCAGTAGGATATCAGGCATATTTTAAGAAGCAAAAGACACACCAGTCTCATTTACAGGCCATATAAAAGTAAAAACAATTGTGTCAGCCACAAGCATGGCCTGACACTACAATGTAAATGTTCCAAAGCAAATCCTGCAGATTAAAAGCAGTCTGGTACCTGACAGAAGCGGTTCTGTTCCACCCTCCTCTCCGTCTTTGACCTTGGGTTGTGCTTCCCCCAGGACAGGAGTTCCCTCCGTCCCCTCTCACTGATCCGCTTTGCCCTTCTCACCAGCCTCCAACTGCAGCCCTGCACGGCGAGACAATGGGCAATGTCCTATCAGCTGTTGAGTTTCCTTAGAGACGGCAAGTCAGGGCCCAGGCAGCCAGCTGTTGGACAAAACAAACAATGAGGCACTGTTCACAGGGGAATCCCTGCCCCCCAGGGTCCTCTAACTGGTAGGTTACATATTAGTCTGACCACTAGACACTCAGAGCCACCACCCTCTACTCACTACTACTACTCACCGATGCCTGATGCAATGTAGCAAACATGATTTGTCTTTATCTCTAAGAGTGGTGAATCTTAGCAGTAGTAGTAGTAGGCTATACCGTTCCGAGGTGATTATGCCACTGCACCAGCAACTGAAGTGATGGTAGTACTAAGGATGAGTCAGGCACCCTTTAAAACAGCACCACCCACTGGTACTCTGCTACTTTATTCTGACCTGGGTATCAGCCAGAACAGAACCCAGACAGAAATATTCCGTAAGAAACCGACACTTTTGCTTCGCTTAATATTTTTATTATTCTTTCGGTGACTTCAAAAGGCAGCAGGAATTTATAAACCATTTAGATTTTTGTCCAGGAAATTCAAGGCTCAAACTTGAGGTAGCCTTCATGTTATGTGACGATAAACATATTTTTCAGCACGTTAAGTGCCCTTTTAAAAATCAGTAACCACAATGAAAATGCGTTTAACAGTTAGCGAGCAGAAAGGTCACAGCCTGAGTGACTCCAGAGGAAACACTCCAATTGTGTCTTTACTTCACAAAACAGATCCAATATATCCCAGGTTCCAGGGTCCCTCGGGCTGACATGACACCAGGAATCCTCTTCTCATTAAAGTGCTAACATGCAATCATGCTCTCTGTGAGCTCCACTGCTGCTGGTGGTTTTATTATTGGAGGCTAACCATGTTTCTGTCTGATCATGAATGGTGGAAATACTGACCCATCTAAACCATGGACACTCTTTCTGGGGAAACTGCTCAATACAATTAAGTTAATGACCCTTTGCTTCACCTCATTCTGTGATTACTAGAAAACTATTAAGGAGGAGAAACATTGACAATTGCAATTTCACAAATGTTTGTAAAAGACAATCTTTTAAAGGTCAGATCAGGTGGATCAGCGTATGGTTTTACTGTTGCCATCCAATTACTATCTAATATTTTCGTGTAATATTGTGTTTGTTTGCATTGACACACAAACATGGCAAAGTCCCCTGGGAAAAGAACACCAAGGTATGTTTAAAATAGCCTGGTCATATGAGACCACATTGCAGATGGCACCGCCTAGCAACAGGAACTGTAATAAAAACTACAGAAGCTCCATCAAGTATGCAGATAAGGCACTATTTCCCAGCACTCTACAAACCTTATTATCTTGAAAACTAAAAACTAAATACTTGGGTCTTTAATTAAAATCACTGTAAAATTTTGTGCCTCGGAGACAACCAGTGTCAAATTAGGACACTAAAATTTTTCACTCGACTTATCGTTGGGATCTGCTAGCTACCTAACCACGACATTCCCGAAGACTAAATGTATTTATTTTAATGTAGTCGCTCTATGCAACCTTTACATTTGAATTGCACTTCAGCTTTAGTAGCACTGGTTCAAGTTAAATCTTTCACAAGTGGGTTTTTAATGAGGAAGCACCACCAATGCTACCAAGCAGAGGTGCATTCTTTCTGATACCTGTTGCATGGCAACCCATTCAAAGGGAAAAACCAGGGCAACATTCTGAAGTGGGAGGGATTTACAGCCCACCACACTGAGCACATTGAATATAGGCAGTGAAAATTATTTTGGTGCCTTTTCAGATTTCCAGGTACCTGTTCCCTTGCTGGCCAATGATAAAACATTTGTTGGGGGACATTTTTAAAATAGTGTTTACATTTTTGCCCATGCACTAGAACAGTGTCTTTACAGTGTGAGCCACCCAACAGCCCTTACATACTTTTGTATGTAAAACTCATTGTTATCAGTGTTTACTTCAGGAGGTTGACTTTATGGATTGTGTGATTAATGACTGTATATTTATATATAATGTAACACACGTGTAGCATTATGAAATCTGGGTATTGCCACATCCTGGAGTAGAAGATCTTCATAGATTTCTACCTCATTAACTGGCATGTAGTGCAGAGGAGACAATAGAGTCTTTATCGGGAAAATCAATGTAAATGCTGCTATTGACACAGCACAGTTTATCAAAAAGATAAATATTAACTTTTTAAAAGAACTTTTAGTATTTGTTTATCATTTTGACATTGCAATTTATGGAAACTCATACCTGCATTTGCCTGACTGTCCCTAGTCTAGTGTTACATAAAAATACTCTTTTTCTGCCTTCCTTTTCAACAGTACACTTTATTGTAGAGGTAGGAATCGTGGTCCTCCAGTAATCGTGCAATCGTGGTCGGCAGTGTAGTATAATGGTTAAGGAACTGGACTTGTAACCAAAAGGTTGCAGGTTCGATTCCCAGGTAGGACACTGCCGTTGTACCCTTGAGCAAGGTACTTAACCTGAATTGCTTCAGTATATATCCAGCTGTATAAATGGATAAATGTAATAAGAAGTTGTGTAAGTCGCTCTGGATAAGAGCGTCTGCTAAATGCCTATAATGTAATGTAATGTGGTCCTCCAGTGTCAGAGATGGTCCTGGTTTTTGCTCCATTCAAACCTATGACTAATTGGATTCCTTTTAATTAGTTTTAATTCATCACAAAAACTATGATTTAAGTGAAATGCTCATGTCTGCCAAAAGCCTCAAAAGACAGAAAATTTAATTGATCAGCCCTGACACTAACATCAGCCTATTCTCCATCAAGGTGTATCAGTACAGAGCTTTGACAACTGCTACAGCCCTGCATATGTCTACTGTACTTTAAACACTCACCATTGTATTCAACACTAGGCAGATTGCTTAAGATTCAAACCTTCTCTCAAAGAGCCTGATTCATACTCGTAGAGTAGCCTAAGTGCTCTATACAATTTATGGCAATTGGCAATTGTGGATATTAAAGCTGGAGGCGATATACTTTGCACTTTTATAAAGCATGCTTCATTTCCAACATGGCCATGTGTCCTATTTGGGGCCACATATCTTGTATCACTCTTTCATCAAAGCTTGTCCACAAACCGTGTATGTACGCGGCATACAACAATTCAACTAGTCTGATTAATTGATAGATCCTGCATTATAGAGTGGAAAGTTTATATTGCTATGATCTCTTAAGGATATGAGTCTAATTCATAACTCCAGATCATATACTTATTACATCATACATTAAAATGTTATAATGTAATGCATATATGTAATATATTTCACTGGTCCAATTTATTAAAATAATCAATAATATGCCGCCATTGTAATACCATGCAAAGAACTGGATATAAATGAGGATAAAGTCTTGTTCTGCAAAAATCCCTAGTCTAGTGTTACATAAAGATACTATTTTCTTCTGCCTTCATTTTCAGCAGGGCACTGTATTGCAGAGGGAGGCAATCCTGGTACTCGAGTGCCAGAGATGGTCCTGGTTTCTGCTCCACCAAGCCTATAACCTATAACCTCTCATTTGATTCCTTTTCATTCATTTTAATTAATCAGGTTTACTGAATGCAGGTGACCATGTGCTGGACCATGTGTTTAACCATTCAGAATATTCAGGCTCAGACGTTTAATCATCCATCAAAATCTTGTGATCAAGCTCAGATGGAAGACAAACCAGAAATAGCACTGGCACTCTAGGACCAGGGTTGCCTACCCCTGATGTATTGCCTTAACACATATGTGATTTGTTACAAGACAACACACAAAGCCCTGTAGTATGAAGGTTTAATGTCCATTGCAATGATCTTCTTCAATAAACAGAACACACTCACATATTGTAGCATGCCATCCCTAGGCACACCAGGTGAGTTCCAATGACTTTATCCTGTCATATACATATACCACAAAAGCAGACACGAGTATTTCACCTGCTTACTGTGCAATGTCACCTCAAATGGAACCTTTTCGATATTTTTGGCGTTTACATTTTGTTCACAGTCAATATGCCATGTTGTTCAATAAATAATGTACTACCTGGTGGTATAAGTATAAGATGACAAATGAACATCTACATCTGCCATACATAAAATAGGCTACTATGTTTAAAATCACAAAGTGCGGTCGAATAACCTTAATGTTCTCTGCTGCACGTGGATGACTGGATTAACAGGAGATTACGCCCTCAGTCTTTGATTGGATTAGCTACACACTCGCTGGCAACATCAAAAAATCAAACAGCATCATCCACAAAACGCCTGTACCTTTTGAGTCACTCTAGCACTTTTACGATAGCCATAGTAGGCTATCCGATCCCACTAGATACCTTTAACTAGCTGCTATCTAACAGTAGCAATAAACGATGGGTTAATATTGTTGGTAGCCTACATTTTATTTCAGAAAGCTATACGACTATGCAATAGGCTATTTAGCTATGAACATATGGCATCAGTATGATGACCTGATTTAATTCAGACAATTTAAGACAACTGATAAAAGAAACCAGTTGATAATTTTGCTTTAGGGAGTATCCTAACG
This sequence comes from Synaphobranchus kaupii, assembly GCA_029718625.1. Taxonomy (NCBI): domain Eukaryota; kingdom Metazoa; phylum Chordata; class Actinopteri; order Anguilliformes; family Synaphobranchidae; genus Synaphobranchus; species Synaphobranchus kaupii. The sequence continues at coordinate 41,526,295 of CM056382.1, forward strand.
CTAGTCGCTTTGACTAAAATCACCGTCTGACATGTAGCGAACAACTTTTAGATAGCTTCTGCTAGTTAATCAGAAGCGCTAGCTAGCAGCCTAACAAACTGGCGAGTGGTTTACAAAAGATCGCAAGTCACCTATCAAAGACAGGCTTATATGATTAAGTTTTTTAAAGAAAAGTGAAAGTTTTGCTCGTGTGTCATTGATGTTCTTCGTCAAACTCACCCGTTACTAGTTTCCGTCGCCAGCTGTCCAGTGTTTACCACCATACCACCAGACATCACCACTTGCCGTAAACGACCAGAAGCGGTCGTGAAGTTTCAGGTAGAAGGTTAGCCTTTTAGCAGACACGGTTTTAATTGATTCCTGTTGTTATATTATTTTCATGGCTGTGACTGGCAGAAACATGCACATAACATACTCGGCCCCGTAAATATTGTGCCTTAGACGGTTCCGCAAGCTAGCTTTATCTTGCAGCGTTTGTTTACATCGCCATATTAAAACCACTCCCCTTGCGACGTAGCCAATCGAAAGTTACGTTGCGCTACGCCGCTTTCGCGGGAAACTTGATGTGGTTCGCGAAAAGATTACAGATCAAGAAAGACTTGCTTCCAAGGGTACAGGTATATTTGGTTCATATTGATATTGAATAATGACGATGAAACATTAAGTGTTCCCATTATGTTATCACACGTGTAACGTTAGTGAGTAATGACAATGGGACGTTAGCCACATGTTTCATCCCGTGTTGACTGTTGAGCCATGCAGTCTCTTGCAGTCTCTTTGCGTTAACGTTAACTGACTCAAGCAAGAGTTTTGCTATAAAGTTATATGATTTGATTTAACGTTATGGACCACCAAATATAACGTGATCAACACATTGTGTCTGCGGTAATGTTCAATATCATTAAATTAATATTGTCTAGGCTGAATTACAAGTGATTTGGACTGCGCTGTGAAAGGTTTTTAATTAATTCGCTTCATATAATGTTAGTTGTCCGAACTGACCTGGCCTTGGGAACATCTTTATTAGGCAGCTAGGCTTATAACATAAATTACGAAAAGATAATCATTTCACCTGCTATAGGAATCCTCATCGGATTACGTTACCTAACGTAGTGGAGGGATTCAGCTTTGATCAACGGTGACATTTATGTCACGTGGACGTAAAATAGTTTGGATTTGAATCTAATTAACCAAGATTAATATTAGGTTACTTGTTGATATTGTCCCTTTTTATCGTACTTCTGTTTAAAATATGGTAATATTGAACAGGTAGTTTTGAATGACAGCATAATGTCACTACAAACTGCTTTGGGGTTGCCTGAAGTATATTGTCTTGTTTTAGACCACAAACCCCCAAATGCCCTATCTGCCATTATAGAGTAGGTTATCAGAAACTTCTCTAAATATCTTTTTTTTTTTAAAGTCCTTTGTTGCACACAAAAGTCACAAAATGTATTTTGGAAAAGTCATATTTATGAGGGATGTGGCATTAGAAGTGGATTTGGTATTTTTGTTATTCAATATTTGATACCCCCAAGTGCCAGAAGGTATGCTATTGTTAAAGGGAGTTCACTGCTATGTACTCTTGTCTCCCCCCAGCATCATGCGCCGATCGGGAGCTCCCAGCCAGCAGTATGGAAATGTGACCAAGAGGCCCAGGTTTGTTCCCCCGGGGGCCACCCAGACCAGCCCAGGTTCCAGGCCTGAGCCAACAACACAACAGCCCCAGCCTATGGCATGCAACACAATTAACCAGGTACGGCATTCATCAAACCCTTTTTGTCAATAATTTGTACTTAATGTTTTATTGAGCGCAGATTGTTGAGTATTTTTCTCCCTCTTTGTAGGTACTGAAATCTCTTCCTGAGCAGAAATGTGAAGCTCCTGTCCTGCCTAATGCACTGGCAAAAATCCTAAATGCCGTTCCACTGGGAGAGTCCAAAGAGAATTGCACAGTGCTGCAGAATTGCTCCTCTTTACCCTGCAGTGAGGAGTATCCTCCAGAGGACAAACTCAGCACTGGTAAGATTAACAGGCCTGGAATTCAACATTCCCCTCCCCTCATGTGTTTATTGATGTATGCTGCTGATCGTGAGATATGTTTAACTCCAGAGTTAGTGCAGGTCAGTGTTGAACAGCCACACTGCAGTACAGCACGTTAATCCCAATTTGTCATTTGAAATGGATTATGGGTAATGAGTTTTACCCCACTACTCTCATGCCAGAGGATGGCACGACCACACACCTGTGTACCGTGAGATCAGATTGAGTTTTGGCAGAAGCTTATACTCTGTTCAAAAATATAATCAGCATTTTTAGTTTTATCAGTATAGTATTATGCAAACAGCTACAGAAAGCGCATTTGCTCGCAGAGGCATAATTGTTGTTTTCCTGATATTCGCACAATTTTACCAACTGCAATTTACTAATTTGGCCAACTCGTCAGCATGGTTAGAGTAATGCCCACCTTGTTTGCATGGATTTTGGGAATGGGTCTGAAGCAGTATTGATTCTATTGGAGAATATGGCTACGAACATGACAGGAGTTTTTCCTCCTCGATACGTAAGTAATACTGCTTGTAATATGCGGTTGGTCTTGCTGGCTACACATTTTCGCATTTTGAGTTCATTTCACATACTGTAGTGTAAGCGTTCATTGGTGGTTCGGTCATGTTTTATATTTGATGTACCGATTTTCATTGAAGCTAGAACAGTTGGCAGCATATTCCTGATGGTGGAATATTATTTTATTGTAATCTTATTGTACATGTACAGGCTATGGCGTATTTGTGTCTCCCTGGCCTATACTTGTCACTTAGGGCATGGAAAATACGCATTCCAATTTACTGTGCACTGATATTTACTAGATGAATGTCAAATTTTCCTTGTCATTATGAACGACATAATTTTTGTTAAAAAAAAACTACAGAGATATGTCATCCCAGGGCATGCAGAAAAAGATTACATATGGTAGAGTACAGAAAAAAGTGATGTGTTATTGAAGTACAAGACTGAATGATTTGGCTACATATTTAGGTGCATGTATCAGTGTGATATCAATGTTTTCGTCTTAACCCATCATAAGGGGCAAATGAATATGCTTTATAATGGACAAAAAGTATTTTTATTAATTTTATGACCGGTTTTGGATAGGTTTTTGGACCCATGCATAGATATTTATCCCCCTATACTGATGAAAAGATAGTAATTACTTGAAACCGATGCAAGTGAGTTTCATGAGTGAAAAGTGTTGATTTGTAGTTCAATGTATGATTATTTTATGATTTACAGCCGTGCACAGTTTAGCCATTTTGGATAGATTTGGAGGTACTAAGGGACAACAGGGTACACTGCTTACATTTTGCATCATAGATGGTAGTTCTGCATATCATCCTCAGAGCTTGCACACTTGTGGACAAGGAGTTTATGATCCAGGAAATGTATAGTTTTACCTGTTTTACATTTGTAGCTTTCATTGCAAACTAAAGAAAAACAACTGTTTTGCATTTTTGCCAAGATTTCTTTGCATTTGTGGCACTTTATTTTGACCTAAATTATGAAAATAAACTAATCCAAGTTAGTATTGTAAATGGTAAAACTGTCTAGCTCCATTTAAGCCATTTTCCAGGTTTCTGTGATGCTCACACCTGGAGTTATAAAGCCTTAAATAGAAACACCCCCTTGGTGAAAATTGACCAAATTTGTGCAAAATGGTTAAGGGTAGCCATGAATAAATATTTGTTGTCTTGATATTTGCTCATTTAATCTGGGTTTAAGTGGGATTTTGTAAATTGAGAAATTAGTAGAGCATTTTAAATTGTTGAATGTTGTCATCTCGGACAATTATGTTAGTAGTTGGATCTTGTTTTGCGAAGCACATGTTCGGTGTCTGAGCCTTGTCAGACTGTTGTGTCCTTTGTGACTTCATCCTGGTTTCACCAAAATGAACTAATTTCTGATGACTTGATTAACAGGTATGTCATTTGCAAAGAGTGATTTGCAGTGAATGAACAGAAACCAGTTTTAAATGGAATTCTGTTTCATGGATTTAGACACAAAATTGATTAAGTGTATCAAGTTATGGTATACAAAAAGCAGTTGTGTGTGTTTTGTATTCTCAGTTAAATGGATGGTATTGCAAAAGTTATTTCCTTGAAAATGTATTGCACATTCTAAAGCAGAGAAAAAGCCAATAAATGTGGTCAAACAAAACGCTTCGGTGCGTGGTATAATAATATGTGGTATTTTTTAAGTTTTTTTATTATTGGATTCATCTCAGCATAGACTTTATGTTTTTTGGAATCTATGAAACAAACTGAAAAAATAAGATTTTTTAAGCTTTTGAGTACATTTACTTTTACAAAATGTGTTGAATGCTTTGTATTTTTATATATTGGCGTTAGCTTTTTTTGCTTTCTTATATGAGGTGATTCTGTCATGAAGGAAACAAATGCAAGTGCTTAAGTATAATCTTGATCTTAGAAATTTTCATTTTGGGCAAATCTGATGCAAGTCAGATATGGTTCTTTTGTGGTGTTACTTTAGGGGTTTTATAAGGAAAAATGTGTTTGTTTGAGTGGCTTGAGGCTATTCATCTTGAAATGTGGTTTAATGTGAATTTCAACTGCATACAGTGCAATATGCTTACATCAGCACAGCACAACCTCGTAATTCTCAAATGTCTATAATTTTCACAGACACCTTTTGTTAGCTCCTTTTTCAGATGATTTCCAAAGATTCATATTCTTGAGGACAATTATCCAAGAACAGGAAACAGTAATTAATTTCAAACCACAGAATGAAATGCAGTTCCAATGTGGTTCTGAAATAATGTAGACGGCATGTTTCAACCAAGTGCTGGCATAAAGCTTGTCTCTGGGCAGGCACCCAGTGATTGGAAGGTAAATTAGGTTGTCCATGGAAGGTAATTTGGGGGGCTCCCCAGCATTAGGGACAATGGTGCAACCCAGCATCCCCACAGAGACCCCTGTGCTCAGCCTTGCACAAACTGGCAAGGTACATGAAATGTTCTGTACATGCAGAGATACAATGCCCACAGAAAAAATCCATTATTTGTTGAAATGTATACTGTATATATTTTTTAAATAGCATATCCCATACACGCATCAAAGCAACCTTCTTTAAAAACATTGGCTTCTGTGATTGTAGTCCTACATGTTTTGAAGTAACTGGGTTTTCATTAAACGGCATGGTGATATAGGCTTAAGGTTCATGTCTGAGGTCCACACTGCATGGTTAACCTTGGAACAAGGAGGGACGTGTTAATTACTATCATGGCTCTGGTCTCGGATTCAAAACAACCAATGTCCTTTGATTCCCACTGAGATCTGACATATTCACTTATAACTGAGTGTACAGTATGGAATCTGCGCGCAAACTGTAAAGGCTGGGGTTTAGGCATAACTTATTATTGGATTCATTATTAGTAAATACGGTAGCGTGAATGAAGTCGGCAACTAAAATACATCCGCCAAATACAAGGCTTGTAATAATACGTCCGTGGAAATATAACAGCTAATGCAGAGTAGACTAATGTGCATGTGATAGGTCATACTTAATTTCTCCGATATAGTTTTGAACCAGTAAGAAATGCAATACGTTGCCGTTTTTTAGCCTACATTGTTCAACAGCATTTGTTCATCTTGATTAATGCAGATGCCGTATCGCTACGGGCACAACGAGCTCATATGTCTGACTTTTGTTGAACAAATTTAGTTTTTTTTTTTTACAACAAAGAATGTGTCGGTAACGAAACGAAATGCAATACAAACGTCAACCATATCATTTCGTGCCAGAATAAAATGTTTCAAAGACAAAACGAGTGAAGCTCCACATTAAATATTCGCCACTGGTCGATTTGCTGCTGAAACGGTAATAAGGGAAATGCACTTGCAACGTTAATCGATGTTGGGTTAGACGAGCGATAGCAACGCTTGCTATATATTAGCGTATTATAGGTGAAGATTAACTTAATACTGAAACTTGAGCTTTGGGTGAAACCTAACCAGCCGAGTGTGATTGACAGCAGGTCCAGCATTATGCAAATGAGCGTGGGTGCTGCGGCGCCAGCGCGAGGCAGATTAGGGCTGTGTTCGGGATCAGTAAGCACACATGCTCTGCCTCTCCCTCCCGTACTTCAAATTAAAAGCAACTAGTGTTTGCCCGTGTGCACTTTCTCTTCAGTCTAACACGTCGATCACCTACCGTACGGACTATTTTCCTTTTCATTCACTTTTATACGCCGTGTCGATTGCTTATTAGCGTGCAGAACGTTTATTTGGCGTTTCAGATTCTCTTTGTGCAGATAACCGTTAGAGCGCTGCGGTACACCTCTTCCGCACACGCTGTTTTAGATCTGTGGGCTAACGTATTTGTAACCAAACAAGAAAATCATTCGCCCGTTTTATTCAAGCACAAATATTTAGCGCCTACTTTGAAATGCATATTAAAAAAAAGCAAAGTGTGCTTGCTTGGGTTACAATTTAATAGAGTCTAGATCTGTATGTAGGTCAGGCTGGGTTTAAGCAGCTTTCCTGAATCTGCGTCAGCTTAAGCTGAAAGGAATTTCAATAAAACCCTCCCTGGTAGGCGTGGGCCTAAATGAGGCTGGCCTAGTTAAGCCTGATTTCTTTTTGTGTGTGTATGTGTTGTGTAACAGAGGGGAGAGGGACTCCTGTGTGTGTGCATGTATGTGTATGTTTATGTGTTTGAGAGGGGAAAAGAAAGGACAAGGAAGAGATTTAGAGGTAGAACTGAAGAGAGGAAGACAGGAAAACAAACCAAGACAACAAAAAAAGAGACCAGCACAGCATGAGCAAGGATGGCTGCTGTGTTCATGGCAACAAGCATGGTGGGGAAAGCCAGGTCGTCCAATTTCACCCTTTCTGAGAAGCTGGACCTACTGAAGCTGGTGAAGCCCCACATTCGAATTCTGGAAGAGCACACCAACAAGCATGCTGTGATTGTGGACAAAAACAAGTGCTGGGACAACATTTCAGACCAGTACAATGCGCTGGGTGGGGACCGGCCGCCCCGAACTGCCCAGGGCCTCCGCACCTTGTACAAGCGCCTGAAGGAGAGCGCCAAGCAGGAGATGGTCCAGCGCAAGCACGCCCAGCCAGAGTACCGAGGCAGCATCTCCGAGCCTACCAAGAGGGTCATGGAGATGATCCCCCACCTCTTCCACCCACTCCACGAAAAGGAACACAATGCCATGCACAGGTAAGACCCAGCCCCCAACCCTCCTCCCTTCAGCCAGGCCCACTCACTCTGTGTCCTCCAATAACACCAAGTGTTATGGTCATTTAAATACTCCCCCTCCCTGTTTTTCCCTTTAAGTCTCATAAATACCCCAGTGCATTTGATCCATGGTTTGTCCTTCTTTGGAGATGTGCTGTTAGCTGTAAGGCAGGGTCCAGCGTGATCTTAATGAAGCTTTAACTCTCTGCAAGTGCCGCTGTAGGATAGTGTAGGATATCCAGGGCTGCATTGTGAATCGGTATACGCTATACAGCGCTACATTTAGCCGTACGCCAATCCCTCCCCCTTTTTTCCTGCCGGGTGTAATGCCAGATTAAAGAGACAAGCATGGTATTGAGAGTCCTGTCCAGCCAGCCAGTTGCTATCCGGACCGAGGGGTAGTCTTGCGTTTGTTTCCCTGGCCGCAAGTAAATTGTTGCTTGTGCAGTTTTACTTTTTTTGGTCGATAGGCCAGAAAAGAAATGCGGAAACAGCTGCAGGCAGTCTCGCTGAAAATCAGGCGTGTGTTGAGCTGTGCTTTTTTCTTTTCTTTTTTTGCTTTGCTGCTCCCCCCCCCTCCCTTTTTTTTTTTTAAACTGCAACGCAGATCCCCTATCTATCAACCCCGTCCCCTATATTTGCCAGGGTTTCTCTGAATTCCTGTCTCAGAGCACGTTTTATGTTTTTGTTTTTATAAACCATGTATAAAAAAAGCACCCAGCAACAATTGCTGTAGTTTTCTGACCAGCAAAGGGAAGGAATTTAGCCAGCATGAGCCAAAGTCCCCTTTCCTCCTATTGTTTCAAAGTAGCAAAATCTCGTAAAATCCTGTTTGGTTTTGAATCTGATATGCGATTAGTTGATTTGCTTTGGAACAAACCAAATGAATTGGTTTTTATTTCCATTTTAGTGTGTACCAATTCCCATTTATATTTTATTAAGTCAGTATATGAAACTAGTAAATGGTGAATATGCATTAAGCTTAATTTAAAGAGATACAAGATGTTCCATTTTAGATTTGGAGCGAATGTAAAGTGTAGCCCAAGCCACAGTTGCAGACAGACAACTGGATTTGGACCCTTGTTAATGTTTAAAAGTATAGGTGCTGAAGACAAAAGGTTGGTTAAGAGTATGATCTTTTTATTGTTACTGAATTATCCCAGAGATTCACATCTGCGCTGATATTGTCAAGATAAAATTTTGTAGCCAATTTTGTGCAGGTAACATTAGCACTGGTGTGAGCAGCAGCGATCATTTACTTCAGAGACAAATTAAATGTTATTTCTTTATGAAACATTATTATCCGACTCCAGAATATAACTGTTTTATTTCTTGAGTGATTAGTGTAGATCAGGGTTGTCATGTCATGTCCTTGAGGACTGCTGTGGTTTCTGTTTGATTGGCTGCCAATTTAGGCCTTGGATACACAGTGTGTGGACTCTAGCCAATCACAAAAAGTGCTGAAATGCACCAACAAAAAAAAACAAAAAAATCAGCGGTCAATCCAAGAATGGAGTTGGACACCCAGCTGTAGATAGATTGTTTTTAATTTAGGGGGCAGGTATGAAGGTTAAATGCAAGTGCACAACATCTGTTATTGTAAATCACAATTTCCCCCTCATTCTGACTTGCCTCTTTTTTTAGAGTAGATACAACCTGGAAACATTTAAGGATTTTGATATCTTTGCCCTTAAAGAGGATATATTGTGTATATGAAATGTATTTCAAATTAAATTTTTATGTCACTAGTTAAAGTACTGGAGATTGTCAGGAGCAAATACCTACAATAAATAAGTCTTTGAATCTTGTATATGACAGGAGTGAGTTTCAAGAAATTCAGTTCAATGGAGTTCAAATTTAGCAGATGGCTTCTTGTGTGGCATTGATTACTTTCGTCGCTCCAGTTCATTTCAAGTTGCAAAGTCGGTCAAACTAGGAAATTCAGTTTCATTCCCAATCCCACACTCAATCAGTTCTGAATGGAAGCTAACACAATTTAAATTAAATTGCCTCAAACCCCAATGCTTCTATTAACTGGCAGAGAAAATCTGTAGAGGCCTTGGCAGTGATCTGTAAGCATGCATAAGGAAGACTGTCAAAGTCATTTGAGTCTGTATCAGGCCAGAAGCACTGTTTTTGTTCTACTGAGCAGATCCCTTGGTAGCCCCGTTTGAGACAGCCAGCAACAACTGTGCACAAACACCGTACTGTACATATCATCACATACATCTCATTTCTGCATCACATGCAGAATCTCAGGCAGTTTTAGAAGGTGTTTCAGGGGCAGAACTTTTGTGTTTCCTGTTAGATTCCCATCAAAGCAAGAGCTTCCTGGTTAGCAATAGCATAGCTGTCACTAACTGATGTTATTCATGTGATCATGTTTTTTAGGCTGTTCAGAGTGAACTTAGGCTTATTGAATTGCAAATGGAAGGCTTCAGTTGCAGTTGTGGCTAGTGAGAAGCAGAAGACAGCGAATGCAACAGCATCAGGCGCAATTAAGAGAAAGCTTAGGGATTATTTCCTTTTGTGTTATTCAGATAATTGGCATGCTTGTTAAAGCAAAATACATGAAAACAGGTTGAGATCAATGGTTGGATTAAAGGTAAGATTTCTGCCTTCTCTATTTCAAGCTAACAGCCACTACTGTTCTGTGGGGATGGTTCTTGGCTTCACTCTGATGTGTGGGGAGCACATCAGCATACACCCTCAGCTCTTCCAGGGTAATTGCTGCGCTGTTGATCATTTGCTGACTGCTTTGTCTTTCAGGATCTTCTACAAGCACGACTCGCCGATCGAGCAGCCCGGCAGCAGCTCCTCCCTCCCAGCCATCTCGGACTACCAGCCGGCCGCCGTCATGGTGCGCCTGGACCACGACATGGACGTCAAGCCCCCTCCCGACCTCACCATCCTGTCCACGCGGATCGAGGATGGGCGCGGCGATGTGGAGGAAGCAGCAGCGGAGGAGGAGGAGGAGGAAGAGGAAGAAATCGGCTCGGTCCAGGGCTACGATGGCTCCATCTCACCCTGCCCCTCGTCTGTGAACCTGGCCATGTCCCCCTCACCCATCCCACTCCGGCGGGACCTGTACGCCCGTCCCGAGGGTCTCCGGCACTTGGCGGGCCTGGAGCAGGAGACTCTGCAGCTCTCCAAAGAGGAGCACGAGCTGCTAATGGACAACCAGAGGAAGATGGGGCTGTACATAGAAGAGAAGCGGGAGGGCCTGAAGAGGAAGCAGCAGCTGGAGGAGGAGCTGCTCAGGGCCAAGATCAAGGTGGAGAAGCTCAAGGCGGCGCGTCTGAGACACGGGCTCCCAATTCCACATATGTGACCCCCTGCACCCCATCGCTCCTTCGCTCTAACCACCCCTGTGTGTGGTCAACCTCTTTCCCTGGAGATTCTAGGGTTTCCAAGTCTCCTTACCCATTTTTACCCCATTGGAGAGGTGCAACCAGGCTGGGGTTGGAGCCAAAGCCCGGCCACTACTGTACGGCATAGTTACATTTGCCACAACCAGAGCCGTAGCTTGACATAGTATCAACTCTGCCTGGATCAGGGCGACTGTGAATTTCAAGCTACGTGATAAACTCCACACTCCTCTGTGTGACGTGCGTTTTCGTTTGGATGTTTGCTGTGATCAGTTAATGTTTCATGATCCTGTCCTGTTAATGTTTCATTCATGTTTCATCTCTGTGGGCATATTTAATTTTTTTTTATGGCTCAGTTGCAGACCGATGCACAGTAGTTATGCTGCTTTACAAATCCGCCAACAGCCTATCAGTAATGTTAGCCTGCTGCAAGATCCCACTGAAAGAGTTCTCATTTGACTTCAAGACAGATCTTCACATTAGGCACAGGGGTGACCAACCCTGGTCCTGCAGAACCGCAGGATCTGCTGGTTGTTGTGTCAACCTTAAAATCAAAAATATAAAGTGAGGGGAGCAGGGTGTGAAATTTAACACCCACCACCAGCCAAATGCTGGTAAAATTGTGATTGTGAATAAGATTTTCTACTCTAGCAGCCACTTTGGCAGGTAACCAACCAGGTTGTGTTATATTCTAAAATGTAATGTGGCTGGTAAAATATTGATAATGGCTGGCGATTTTTAGAATCCACACTGGCCACTGGGTGAAAGGTGCCCTAGCCCATTCCATCCCCTAGAGAGGAGTTAACTTTGTCAGTCAAAGTTCAAAAGTTATGTTAACTTAAAGTTAAGTTATGCATCTGACCAATTTAGAGTTACAATTACAGCCCACTGAGGCTGTAGACCAGGGTTGGGTACTCCTTCAATAATGGTAAACGATGTGGAACCGCCAACTCAATGTGCAGGCCCTTTTCCAGCCATGGAAGTTGTGGGCGGGAAAGGGTGTTGTCGATCAGTCACTTTGTCTTCATTAAATCACAACCCAGCAAAGTGATGTGTTGCTCAAAATAACCGCGGAGCTGCCACAGATGGACACAGAATTCCTGATTATTGCTTTTGTAACAGTGTGTTACACTGCAGTGGGATTGCAGTATGGAAAATGGAGACTAGTACGGCTTTTGTTAAAACTGCTAATTTCAGGAGCCTTTCAGAGTAATGTGTAAAGTTTCCTAGATATCAACATATTCGTTAAACGGTCCAAATATTTGCATCTTTTTTAAGCAGCAGCAGTTGTTTGTTCTCATTATTTCTTTCATATCCTTTCAACACAAACTTAGATATGGCAACCAGATTAATTGGGCAATAGGTGTCTGATGTCTGTAGTTTATAAAGAATTTCATACCTGGAAATAAATAAAATCATTTTTTAAGGTTTTATTTCACCTGTTTTGTGTTGGGCTGTCGATTAACAGCTTTGCACTTTTCCTACACTTGGTAGCAGTCGACAGTGGAACTGTTGCAGGTCGTGCAGAATATCTCACCATTTCAGTCTTGACAGTGACAATAAAAGCATTGATCTGATTGATTGAAGAGCTGATGAGTGTTTGATAAGGTTGCTGAAGTTAGCTTAGCTCCAGCAGGATCACAGTACATTATTTGATGAGCGGATGTCCTCATCTTGGGTTATTTAGGGCAGCTTAAATTTTTATGCAGCTGGATATTTTTACTGCAGCAATTTGGGTTAAGTACTTTGCCGAAGGGCACACCGGTACTGACGTACCTTGGATCTGATCCTGATATCACTAGGTCCCAACTCTGTAACCTCAACACCACACTGTTGCCTATGCCCCGAAAACAGACAAGTGCTGATCTCAGCAGCGAGAGAATTAATGGGGTGAAACTGGGTTTTCACTCTCTGGCCATGTCTGAAGCTGGCAGGTCAGAGACACTAGTGTAGAGTTCGAGTCCCCTGCAAGCACTTAGCTTGGTGTCTGTCTTTTGTTTCCATAGTGCCAAGATGGACTTTTGTTTCCTTTTTCTCTCCACAGAATATTTTGCAGATTGTTTCATTCTAAGTTAAAAGTTTTGTTAACATTTTACAAATGGCCAAACCTGCGAAAAGTGAATTTAAACCAAATTAAGTTTAAATACCAGTAACTACCTAAAGGGATAGTCCATTTTGAAGAAGTTGATATTGTTTTACTTACCCCAAAATGTTATGTAAGGCTGTAGTGATGCTGTCCTAGTCTCACCGTTGTAGCTATCCTGAATTGGAGCCATGCTAACAATTAGCATCTTGCCATTGGATATAATTTTCCTCCGGCTAACTTGCTTTAAAAATAACCGCCTAAATCCACTCAAATAAGGTTTAACAACAGCTTTACAAATGCACATATGCATATATTACTGAGTGGACAATTATGAAGAAGATGACGGGGTGGAATTTGTAGTGAACCATACTTTTAAGTTTAAATGGACTTTGTCTCTGATATAAGGATTGATAGATAGATTGCTTGTGAGTTATCGCACGGTGTGATACTAAAAAGTTACCGGCTCTCTTACCAGATGTTCATACATCTAAACAGTGGCTGAAATGACAGTAATTTGAGCAAAAATATCGTCCTTGTGTACTCTGTAATCATGTGCATTTTCGTTTCCAACAACGACACTTGTAAAGTTGTTGTTAAACCTTATTTGAGTGGATTTAGGCGGTTATTTTTAAAGCAAATTAGCTGGGGGGGAAATTATATCCAATGGCAAGATGCTAATAGTTAGTATTGCTCCAATTCAGGATAGCTACAACGGCGAGACCAGGACAGCATCACTACAGCCTTACATACCAATTTGGGGGTAGGTAAAACAATATCAAATTCTTCAAAATGGGTGAACTATCCCTTTAACTTCTCTTGCTAAAATTCTGTTTAATTCTGTGTTGTAAACAGTCTTCTCTTTTGTTCTCTCAGAAGACGGTGCTGGAGTGGCACTGATCATTTGCATATATTTACATAAATAATGAACATAGTCTCTTGAGGGAGGTGTGATAAAGGGTTATTTTTCATTTAGCACATTTTAACTGCATATTTAATAATACAGTTTGGTGTCAGGAATTTCCATGGTATTGTTAATATGGTATATCTTCAGGATGTTTATAATTTTCTGTGTGATCATCAGCACTTATTTGACCAATTATAGCACTTGATTACACAGTTAATGCACCTCTCCTGGTTTTTTGGCTTTGAATTGATTCCTGATTTTAAGGAAAAACCAGATATCAGCAGACCCTGCAACTCTCCAGGAATAGGGTTGCAGACCCCTGTTTTGAGTAAATTAATAATATAAGGGATACTTTTTCCAAATACATTTATCACATCACCTTTGTACATTTTTTGTTGGGGTAGGAAAATTTTCCACGCAGCCCTGCAGGCAAAGCAGCCCAAGACTGTAATGTCAACATGGGGACAGATTTGTAAGAAAATAGCAGGCTTTTGGAGATGTTGAAGGCCTCATTGGTTAGTACCCTCTACTGGCTAGTTTTGGAACAGCATGCATGTAAATACGGAATGCACAGTTGTATTATAAAATGGCAGGCTCTTCATATTAATATGGATACCTTGTATCAAAATCATTTCTACTGCAACTCCTTGTGTGTTAAATCCTTAACCAAGAACATTTAATATTTACGTTAATTTAATCTGGTGCTCTTATAGAAGAGTAATTAACTTATATTATACATTGTGTAGCATATATACAAAGTAAAAGTGTATATATATACACTGCCTGGCCAAAAAAAAGTCGCCGTTGCATAGTGCCCACTGTACAAGCCTATGGAGGCAGTGTTCTGGGGTTGCTTCAATTGGTCAGGTCTAGGCTCAGCAACGTTATGCAGTAATTAAATGAAGTCACCTGAGTGCCTGAATGTACTGAATGACCAGGTTATCCCATAAATGGGCATATTCCAGGACGACAATGCCACGATTCATCGGGCTCAAATTGTGAAAGAGTGATTCAGGGAGCATGAGGAATCATTTTCACACATGAATTGGCCACCAGAGTCCTGACCTTAACCCCACTGAAAGTCTTTGGGATGTGCTGGAGAAGACTTTACGGAGTGGTTAGACTCTCCTGTCATCAATACAAGATCTCGGCCAAAAATGAATGCAACTCTGGACGGAAATAAATGTTATGACGTTGCATTAGGTTGTCGAAACAATGCCACGACGAATGCGCGCCGTAATCAAAGCTAAAGGCGGTCCAAAGAAATATTAGAGTGTGCGACTTTTTTTTTGGCCAGGCAGTGTATATATGTGCAGAAATAAAGTATACAGATATTAATTGTTCTGCCATTAATATAAATAATTGATCCATCGTTACTTTAAACTTTGTGCTTTGATTACATTTTTGTAAAAGTATTGCTTTGCATCAGCAGTAAGGTGACCAGGGCAGGTAATTAGGTTATTTAACCTGTAGAATGTCATGGCTGGTAAATCAAGAAATGCAGATTTATTTCCTACTTATAAAGAGAAACGTGGCATCATATCATTCACTGTCTTTGTTGTCCAGTTGATAATCTGGCCCGACGATAGAACCAAACATTGTCAATTAAGAGCTGTGATGTGGGAGAGCATTAGTCCCAGCATATTAGCAACATCGGCTGCCAGGTGTGAACCATGAATTATTAATAGAGAGATGTTCTGATGCCATCTTCCCCTGACCAATTTCAATATGGAGTACCGTCTAAAATAATTGGTACAGAGTACAAAATGAATGATATCGTTTTGCATAATATTGTGTGATAATGTATCAATAGCCTGTATAGTGCTTTACCGCCAACCTCCTCTACTGCCAGCAATTCCTTGTGGACCGACATCCCCCACTGTTTGCCAGCTCTCTCAGCTGATCAAACGAATACAAATGTATACATTCTATACAAATTCTTTAAGACCTCTTGATACTGCCAGCAGGCAGTAAGTATGTATTGTTGCATAGTATGTATTGTTGCATAGGAAATTCTGTGTGAGTGTATGTGGCTTAACTTTATTGATTCCTTTCAAAAGAAGCAGGGTCTCCCTAAGCATTCCTATTTGGAGAAAGCTTCAACATATACAGTGGGGATGGAAAGTATTCTGGCAGTGACACAATTTTTGTTGTTTTGGCTCTGTACTCCAGAACATTGGATTTTAAATGGAACAGTGAGGTATAAATTGCAATAGGCACTAGGCAAATGAGTCAGAATAAACAACCCTTAAAGTAATCTGAAACCACTACAAATACAGTCAACTCCAGAATTATCAGCACCCATGATAAAGATGAACACAAAGGACTGTACAAAATAGACAACATATGTAATGAGCTGTAATTTATTCTGAGAATATGAAAAACTATTTTAATAAAATTGCTCTGCTCTATGCAAAATCATTGGACCAATATCCAGAATAGGTGAGCTTCCCTCTTCTGAAAACACATTCAGAATGGGTGAAAAGAGCGTAATCCGTACAGTTCCACATGTATCTTCAGTTTTGGTTACAGTTATAATCATTTTTTATTTGTATTTTTTTAAAGCCAAACCTGGAACATTTTTTATATTTATTGCATCAGTGATCTGACAAAGCTACACAAGCACTGGGAGAGAACAATACCTGTTAACATCTTCACTAAATCAGACTTGAAAGCTGAGGTCAGGGAACTGCAGGCCATCCAATGAGAATGATATGTTTTAGGGGCCGTCGTTTGTATTTGGTATCTGTCCAGGTTTCAAGCGCCCTTCAGAGGACAACTGGCTGCCGTGTCCCAGCAGGCCTGGCGGTTCTCCCCCGGGTCAAGACCCACCGCGCGTGCCGCGGACGGGTGATACCGGGCCAGACTGCAGCGCCAAGTACTTTAGTGTGATGTGGTGCAAGGCGTCCAAGAAGAAGCACAAGAGGTGGGAGGGGGACGCGGTGCTGGTGGCGCGGGGGCGGAGCGTCGTCCTGAAGGACATGGAGGGCAAGGACATCGGGAGAGGTGAGGCCTGGAATACCCACATTTCTGTGGGATTGTGGTTTTGGCAGATATCTCTCAGACAGCTGTGTTCTTATGCATGGTCTTTATGCAAGATTAGTATCAACATCCGTGTCACTGTTTAGACTTCTGTTAAACAAACTTCAGTTTGAGAGTACTGGAAAGCAAATTTCTGTCCTTTTTTATTATTAAATTGGAATTTCCTAGTCCCACTTTGCAATGAAGTGTCAATGCATAGAAACTTTGTATTGGGATAATTTCCTAATGTTTAAAAATTCACAGTTTGGAAAAAACATTTGACTTTCAATATCATTAATTTGGTGTAGATTTATGCAGGATTTTTACCTTGAAAATATAAAATAATCATACGCAGTCATATCTATGATGTACTGGCAATCTCTGTCTTTGCGCACATTTGTCAAATCCATGCTCCTCTGCCTGTTTTTCTAAGATGTGTTTGGGACATTTCGGGGCGTGACACTCTTTTCTGTGTGGGGAGGGGTGGGTGTGGCTAGAGAGCCTGTGGGGTGGGATCACCAGCTAGCTACTGCAATGGCAGAGGTGAAGAAGCACAAGTAGCCTATAGCGAAGCTCAACAACAGCCGACAGGGCTCGTTCGAAAAGCATATCATCCTAGGATTTTCTTTTCCTCAATGGCAACAACTGAAGTTTAGCAAGGGGATGAAAAGCAACGCAAAGTGTGTTTTCTGTTAGACCTGTAAGTAACGTTACCTCTAGCTATCCGTAGTCGAGTACCTTGAGTGGGCAGGGTTGAGGATGGAGGAGGAGACTTCATGCTTGTAAACACAGGACCACAGCAAGGCTAAAAATCCTGCTTAGTGCACCTTTAAAGTCTCATGTCAATGAATTATTTCTCTAGTAATGAACCCTAACAAACTCTGTAGCTACCTTTTCATAATTAATGGTATGACTACCTTTGTAGCTGTAAAGCAGTGTTGAATAATGATGATAAACGTGACCAATGGTGTAGGATGACTCGTCTGCATGTAAATGTCGCACAAGCCAGTTCCTTTAACTCTTGGAAGGCTGCCATTTTTCAGATCCGTCTCAGTCCTTTCTCAGATGTATCTCAGTCTTGTCTCAGATATATCCGCCGCACCTCTCCTCCCACAGGCACTGGGTACAAGTCCTCTGAGCTGGAGAGCCTGACGGAGGGCCAGTCTCTGATGGTGGGTGGGAAGGAGGTGGAGGTAATGGGCACCATCTCCGCAGAGGACTTCAGCAGCGGACGCTGTTTCCAGGAGGTGGGGACGGAGGCATCGGTGGTGGAGGCGGTGGCCCCGCCCGTCCGAAACCCCGTATCCAGGCCGTTCTCCAGACCCTCACCGAAGGGCGGGGTGGTGAACCAGAGGGCCCCGCCCACGGAGGGACTGGCTTGCAGGCCTCGACACGACCCCTTCGCACCAGGTACCACACCGGATTCCACATGCGCATGTAGTAAGGAATGCACGAGATGTGGGCGATATCAGTAACCAGTATCTGTCAGTAACCCATAATATTGGCCATAATATTAGCATCGTGCCTATACCGATAAGCTCATTTTACACTATTAAACTAAAATGGCCTGATATTATTTTGCACCCTAAGTGAATGCAAGTTTGTGCAACAAATAGACACAGAGTGAGTTTATACGCATGTAAGGGGAGAAGTACAGACAGAAAGGGGCGAGCTAAAACAGGGTTAATAAACAGGGTTCAGACAGAATGAGTTATACAGCCCAACAGGAAGTAAAGTAGCCATTTAAACAAATAGAGCTGCTTGGTGCCTATTTGGCACCAGCATGTGGGAATGTGACAGACTGATATCATATTATACCGTATCATATGGCGTGTGTGTGTGTGTGTGTGTGTGCGTGTGCGTGTGTGTGCAGGAGCCCTGGTCCTGCCGAGGCCCACGGAGAACCACCAGTGGGTCTGTAACAAAGCTGGTCTGCCCATGGTGGATGTTGTGGTGGACCCACACCTCACCGCCCACCTCAGGCCCCACCAGAGAGAGGGTGTGGTCTTCCTGTATGAGTGCGTCACGGGAATGAGGTGCACGTCCTGTTTTAACAAACTCAAATATATGTAAGACTCAAATAGACAGCATACATTGACTGAAGTATACATTAAATTAGACACAGCAGTAAGGTAAGGGGGTATGTCCTCATAGACTTCAATTTGGCTGCTGGATGGTACCGAATCTGTTGTGCTTTCTGACGTGTGTGTGTGTGTGTGTATGTGTGTGTGTGTGTGTGTGTGTGTGTGTGTGTGTGTGTGTGTGTGTGTGAGTGAGTGTGAGTGTGTGAGTGTGTGAGTGTGTGAGTGAGTGAGTGAGTGAGTGAGTGTGTGAGTGTGTGTGTGTGTGATTTGTACTAAGAGTGTAAATGTGACAGGAGAGTGTGTGTGATTCTGTAACTGTTGTGCCTTGTGATATGTTTGTGTGTGTGTACTGTAAATAATGTGAGTGTGTGGCTGGTGTGTGTACACTCTAAATGACCCGTGCTCTTTAACAGAGTGAGTGTGTGACTGTTGTGCGTTCGCCAGGATGGTTTCCCGGCACGGGGCGATCCTGGCGGACGAGATGGGCCTGGGGAAGACCCTGCAGTGCATCGCGCTGGTGTGGACCCTGCTGCGGCAGGGGCCCTATGGGGGCCGGCCGGTGGCCCGCCGCGTGCTGGTGGTCACCCCCGGCAGCTTGGTGAAGAACTGGGCTGCCGAGTTCCAGAAGTGGTTGGGGAGAGAGAGGATCAATGTCTTCACTGTGGATCAGGTGACCAGTTGGGGGATGGGCCTGAAGTAGGCGAGGCTAGAGACAGCCAGTCACATGCGCTCGAAGGATTTTGTATTTTGACTGTTGCATTCAAGAAGGAGCACTTCCCTTTACCTTTTTCAAAGTCAGTAATCAGAAGAGTAGATTTGTGTTCACTTTTAAAAATGTGCTCAGACCCCCTCCCACGTTTTTGTTTTTTAATTGGCTAATACCACAGAATGATACCGATATAACTTGGGCTACAATGATGCATTTCTGGCAATTAAATGCAAGTAAGTTAAATATACGCTGTCCAGTCATAAACTGAGATCATCAAACCAACAAGAGAAGCTTTTTCTTTACTCTTGTTGTTTGATCACATAAATTCATAGATCTAGGCTTTTTTGGAGCAGGGGTGTTGTCCAATCTTATCCAAAACAGCTGATGTGGGTGTAGGTTTTTGTTTTAGCCCCGCACTACGACACCTGATTCAACCAATCGACTAATCATGGTCCTCAGTCAGGACCTTGATAAGTAGAATCAGGTGTTGTAGTGCTGGGCTAAAACAAAAACCTGGCCCTCTTTGGATAAGATTGGACACCCCTGGCCTACGCACCTATTGTGGAGGCGGTCTCCACTATGTACAGGGTGAGGAGTGACGAATAACAGCCTTGCGTTCCTGTGCTTTCCCCGCCAGGACCACAAGGTTGAAGACTTTGCGAGCTCGTCCCTGTGCAGCGTCCTGGTGATCAGCTATGAGATGCTGCTGCGCTCGGTGGAGCAGGTGGGGCGGGTGGAGTTCAGCCTGGTCATCTGCGACGAAGGCCACCGGCTGAAGAACAGCAGCATCAAGACGTCCTCGGCCCTCAGCAGCCTGGCCTGTGTGCGCAGGGTCATCCTCACGGGTCAGTTGGACCTTATCACTGCGCCTGTGATATGGACCCTCTGGCCTTGTGTGGGTGCGCGTGTGAGTGCGTGTGTGCGTGTGCATGTGTGTGGGCCTGTGTGTGTGTTTGTGAGTCATGTTTGAGTGTGTAAATGTGTTTGTATTTGTGTACGTGTGTGTGTGTGGGGATGTGTGCATGTGTGTGTGAGTCATGTTTGTGTTTGTTTTTGTGTGTGTGTGTGGGCTTGTGTGTGTGTTTGTGAGACATGTTTGAGTGTGTAAATGCGTTTGTATGTCATGTGTCTGCATTGAGATCAGATTTATATTTCCCTCGCAAAATGCAGTTAGTCGGGCACGTCACATCACAGCTGGCTTTCTAAAGAGCACCCGAGAAATTGCTTTGTTGTATGTACTTTTTTTGCTATTCGAAACCGAGTAGAAGCCATCTTAAAACATAGGCATGCCGTGAAAGGTAACGGAGGACAAGGCTGGTTTCCACCCACAAGCATCCTGACTATCCATAATCGTCTAGCCGCTAAATGCTCCAATATCTTCAACAATTACGATGGCTGAGTTATCCAATCCTTGACAAAGAACTTGCAAGGGCTTGAAATGTTGTATTTTTTTTTATGGAATAAGTATAATCGGGAGCTGCCACAGAGTTATTTTTAAAACTACAAACAATTATGAAAGCTACACTCACACTGGCTATCTAGTAGGCTACTTTTTTCTGGACATACACTTGACTCTCTGCGCGTGAAGTTTCATTTCTGCCCACGGGAAAGTACTGTATGTGGATTGGAGACGGAATTGCATTTAGACTTGTTTATCAATGTGGCCAAATGCGTCTCTAACCACCTCCTGCAGTGCTTTGGGAGATGGGCTTTCCAATGTGTCTTAGGTGCGTTTACACCTGTATCTTTATGTGGTTTAGCCCGATCTGCATGATGTAAATGGGTATAAACAGGGTCTTTGTGTCTGGTGTAAACAGGGTCTTTGTGTCTGGTGTAAACAGGGTCTTTGTGTCTGGTGTAAACAGGGTCTTTGTGTCTGGTGTAAACAGGGTCTTTGTGTCTGGTATAAACAGGGTCTTTGTGTCTGGTGTAAACAGGGTCTTTGTGTCTGGTGTAAACAGGGTCTTTGTGTCTGGTGTAAACAGGGTCTTTGTGTCTGGTGTAAACAGGGTCTTTGTGTCTGGTATAAACAGGGTCTTTTCGTGTCTCCCACTCTGATTATTAAAAGTGAGATGCATTTTCAATGCTGCAGGGACTCCGGTTCAGAATGATCTGCAGGAGTTCTACTCCATCATCGAGTTTGTGAACCCAGGGGTGCTGGGCTCGTCTTCTGCCTACAGGAAAGTGTACGAAGAACCGATTCTCCGATCCCGCCAGCCCTCCGCCACTGAGGTACTGTCTCTCAAAGTTTAGTGATAGGTTTTTTTGATCTGTAACAGACTGTTGAATGCATTGTCCTTAAAGCCAGGAGATGTGAGCACAAAGTTGAAGTTGATCACACTGCCATTAACACTTTGCAGTCAAGGAAATGTAATCAGATTTGTTTATTCATTTGATTTGCCAAAGAGTTTACATTTTCAGCCCTTATAAATAGTTGGGTAGGGTGGATTTTACTGGAGTTTAACTCCAGTAAACCACCAACTGTGATAGTGTCAATCACAGCCTCATCTGGCACTACAGGGTTAGGGTTAGTCTCCAGGGTTAATAAAATTAGGTTAAGGAGACACTTTTCATTGCATTGGTGCCAAAGAAGCCTCTCTTCCATATGCTTGTATGTTTTGGTTAGTACCATGTTTCTGTAGGAGTTTAAATACAAGTATTTCAAATGCCTATTTCACCCAGGTGTGTTAGGAAACTTTATTTCTTAGGCTAGTTTTAGCCTGGCACCAATGCATCTGTCCATCACAATCTGACTGAGCCTTATTTTAAGAAGTCCCCTAACCCCAAATGGCATCTCCCCCACCCCCCGGCGGGTCGCTTCCTGGCCTGGCCGCGGTCGCCTGGCTGTTCGCGCAGGAGGAGAAGCGTCTGGGAGAGGAGCGTGCTGCAGAGCTGGGCCGCCTCACGGGACTGTTCATCCTGCGCCGCACTCAGGAGATCATCAACCGCTACCTGCCGCCCAAGAAGGAGTGGACCATCTTCTGCCGGCCCGCGCCCCTGCAGCTGGAGCTGTACCGCCGCCTTCTGTCTCACCGCCTGGTCCGCGCCTGCCTGCAGGGGGCGCTGGAGAACAGTCCACACCTGGCCTGCATCGGGGCCCTCAAGAAGCTCTGCAACCACCCTGGCCTGCTCTACGCCACAGTTCAGGTACATGGCATTGATTTGGGGGGTGGGGGGCAAGGGGAGGAAAGCCAACTCGGCCAGCTGAAACCCTCCCATCCCTGGTTAACATTAGAGTTAGTTGAGTGTCGCCTTGTGTCACCATTGGCACTGCACGGTTGAGAATCGTGAAGCCAGACCGTGGGCCCGTCCATGTACTTGGACACCACCTTAAGCCACCTGGGTGCGCCGGTTTCAGATTTTAAGGGGAAAAACTAAAACCAGCAGAAACTGTGACTCTCCAGTACCAGTACTGGGGACCTACAGTCTTCTTTCATTTACACAAATTAGAATGGGCATGATGTCAGAGGAATTACAGAGAAATAACCCAAAATGGCAATATAAAAAGAAGGATGGTGAAATTAGTCTGATCAATCCAGATTAAAAATAGAATTGTAACCTTTTTGGAGTTGCAGTGAAACAAGACTAGGCAAGCTACGTTGAACCAGACCCTGGGTGCTACCAGGGGGAACAATCTCTCCCAGAAACTGAATCGTACGACTGTCTGGCCATAAATGGTACTGCACCTTGTTTTCCCGCAGGTTCCAGAAGACACTTCCTCCCCATTGAGAGTCAATGATACCTAGACCTAAATTGGGAGATTTATTCTGTCAAATATAATTTTTGAAAAATAAGAAGTCATGGCCCAAATGTAGCTTCTATTACTCGTGTCGGCCCACACACCTGCGCCCTGCAGATTGAAAGTTTTCACCAAACGTCTCTTTTTAACCAAGCCCATCACATTTTCAATCACCACATAGCTAGTCTAGTTTTCAACTAGCCTATAGTGACATTACTTTTTGAACGACTGAAAGAGAGGACCTACTTGTTGACCTGTGGGAAGAAAAACCCAAATTATATGATGTCATGTCACTGATCAGAGCAGTCGAATATACGCCATACAGGACATGGCGTAAAAAGTTAGGACGGGCAGTATGCTATGTGCTTAAACATTTTATGAGAGATACCATTCAATATCAAAGATGAGCGATGATGGAATGTTGGTGACAATGTAACTGTAACCGTCAGGCATCACCGAATTGTAAACTGTGTGTCAAGCTAGCACTGCGGTAACCATCTTTTGATTTGTAATTTCAATATTGTTGCCAACATTAGCTAGCTAGCTAAAAACAAATGTAATGAAATAATACTTTAAAAGCTCTGAAGCTGAAGGATGTTATCTTCACAGCTGAAAGATGTAGCAAAATCTTTGGCAAACGTTCGCTTTAGCCATCAAATCTCTGCCTATTTCACGTCGGTAACTTTATTCTTGGCATGATATCACTGATGTAGATATTGTTTATATTTTAAGTTGCCTGTATCTCTATTGATATTTGGTGTTTTATCTAAATGTTTTTTCTTTGATTTCCTGTGCCTTTGTACACGCTGAAATACTCCTGCACATAGGCAGTAGGCTTCTTGCGTTTAATGGCGGTTCGCAAAGAAGGTGCATTCCTCCACCTACTGGAATAGACTGTGCTAGCTACGCATGCACGTTTCAACAATGTGTAGTAAGTCAGTCAGTAATGGACAATAACTGCTCTAGGCTGGCCCCAGGGTCTGGCAAAAAGTGTAATTTTTCCAGTTTGATTGTGGTGGTACTTTGCGTGCTGATAAGTACAGGTTTGCCTGCATTTGGCCTGGTCCCGCAAACATTAATCAGAGCTCTGAGGCTTTGGATTAAGCGAAGATCACACAAGTACTGAAGCCACGTTTGCACAATTGTATGAAACCATCGGTAGACTGACTGCGAGGTTCAATCAGTCACTATGGTAGATCATGCAGAGTAATGATCATAAATATTTCATTCTACTCACGTGTTCTTTGTTTAGCTTATTCCACCTCTGAAACTAAAGTGTCCTTGCGTAAAAATGAATTAAGACCCACGTTCAGCAATTGAATCAATAAATAAACGTGAGTTTGAGTTATGTAAACTTGTTAATGCGGTAGCTTGGTGATACATTTTCAAGTGAAACCATTTTTATTACATGTATGTATAGCTGTGTGCATTGAGTTAATTGGGCTGACATATTTTGAAATGTTGCCTGTGCACATTGCTTGCAGAGATCCAGTAACACGAAAGGCAAGATTGGATGTTCATACGAAACTATAACAACCTGTGGTTGTTCTCACAGGTCATTATCACATTTAACATCAAAAGAATCTCATTTATATGTCTGCAAATTAAAAAATGTAATTATTTTTTAAATATTTGTGCGCTGTTATGGTCGATGGTGAAACATGTGTGCCCCATGTGCTGTTATCCCCCCCTACATTTCTCTCTACTTGCCTTAATTTTTATCATGGCACTTTGGTACAAGAAAGAACACTGTGAGGCGGCAGTCCTGAAGCAACCCTGCTAACCCTCGCAAATTTGCTTGAGCTATGCTGCCACTCTGGAATGGACAGCAGTCATAAACTAACTGATGCAGGCAAGTCTGGTTCAGGAGAAGCTCAGTGTCTGTCCTGCGTTGTCTCATATTAAGGTCCTGTCAAGTTCCTCCTTAAGCATTCCCGACCCTGGATATATTCATTTACACACGACGTCTAACTTCACCAAACAGCTCTCCATGCAGGCAGGCATGATTGGCTTCATCGTTGGTTAACAGGATTTTGTCCCATTTCCTGTAAGTCCTCCTCTGCCTTCTGATTACATGCAGCTTCCTTTACTGTGCTGGTTTTGTGTCAAGGCAAAGTTGCAGTTATGGATAAGAGCTGTAAACGTTTAGTGCTTAAGAGGTTTTGTAACGCAGCTGCAATCGTCATGAATTGTAGAATTTGATTGCACTTCACATTCAGATGCAGAATGTTTGATGGTTAAGCGGTTGACGCTCCACCTGCTGGGGGTCAGAAACTTGAACTTTATCTCTGACTGCTCTCCTGACCAGCGTATCCTGTACAGAATGAAGCGAGTACCTGTCTGACTTGAACAGAGAGAATGATTGCATTTAAAAAATGACACTGTACAGATGTGTGCCACAGGCACACTTGAAAAACTGCCTGTAGAGAAACCTAATTTTGAAAGCTGGTTCACATAAGGAGAGCAAGTTAAGAATTTTGCCTAATGTGTGCATGTCTGTTTGTGTGTGTGCATGTGTGTGATTGTGTGTGAGCGTGTGTTTTGTGTTTGTGTGTGTGCATATATGTTTGTGTATGTGTGTGTGTGGCAGGAGAAGGAAGTTGTACGGGTGGAGCATTCCAGTACAGAGGTCTCCCTGTATGACGGCTTGGGGGAGATGTTCCCTGAGGGCTACTCCACCGGAGGATTTAACATGGCCGACTCCGGCAAGCTTCTGGTCCTTGCCGACCTGCTGGCTGCCATCCGACAACTCAGCCCCTCTGACAGGTACACCGTCACCTCGCTCAAACATGTCCCTCTAGGGACAGAATTGTGACCAAACCAGTTTGAAAGAAGTCTTAGCCACTTCTGTCTGACCAAGACTCAACTGAGTCGTTCCAGTAGCTGTACCTTGCAAAACCTGAATTAGGCACAAGGCCCACCAGCCAGTGAAAAACTACAGCCCTGCGCAGTGCAAATGTGGAGTTTACTGTCGTCTCAAGGATGACAAACCCTGTTTCAGGGGAATCTCAGGATGGATGGAATTTGTTTTCACTGGAAAATCAGCTACCAATTTAGAACTAAGAATCTAGGTGAGGTGAGTTAACTCTGCAATCAGCTGCTTTAATTGATCAGTAAAGTGCCTCGTTGACCCTATAGATCCACAGGACCAGGGCTGACCACCCCTGATCTGTAGTTTACACTCCGACTCCAGCCTGATGTGTTTGCCCTAAATGCTTTTATCCAGTGAGACATGTTTGTAAAATGTTTCTAAATTCAGATACTTTGTCTACCAAAAAGGACTCCAATTTAAAATATGCAGTTACATACACTACTCACAAAAAGTTAGGGATATTTGGCTTTCGGGTGAAATTTATGGAAAATGTAAGTTCACGCTACAGTGATATTATACGTATCATGAAAGTAGGGCATTTAAGTAGAAGCATGCAATGGTGATTTCCTCATCTCAAACAATTTATTGAAACAAAAGCCAACAACAGTGGTGGGTATACCACAACAAAAATGTCAATGTCTCAATAACTTGTCATGTGCCCTTGAGCATCAATTACAGCTTGACAACGACGTCTCATGCTGTTCACAAGTCGACTTATTGTCTGCTGAGGCATGGCATCCCACTCTTCTTGAAGGGCGGCCCTCAGGTCATTGAGGTTCTGGGGTACAGAGTTACGAGCCTCTACACGGTGAGTCAGCTGATCCCATAGGTTTTCTATGGGATTCAGGTCTGGAGAAAGTGCAGGCCACTCCATTTGAGGTACCCCAGTCTCCAGCAGCCTTTCCCTAATGATGCGACCTCGATGAGCTGGAGCATTGTCGTCCATGAAGATGAAATTAGGCCTGTGTTGTTCATGCAGGGGCACAATGACTGGATTAATGATGTTATTCAGGTAGTATGGGCTTGTCACTGTACCATTCACAAAGTGTAGGGCAGTTCTGTATTGACTAGACACACCTGCCCACACTAACACCGCCACCACCAAATGGTCGTCTGGTGACAACAGTGGCTGATGCATAGCGCTCTCCTTGACGTCTCCAACATCGTTGGCGGCCATCATTTCTGCTCAACGTGAATCGACTTTCATCAGAGAACAGCACTGAGGCCCACTGGTCCCTCGTCCAGCGTAAATGCTCCCTGGCCCATGCAAGACGATGACGCCTGTGCCTGGTGGTGTGGTCAGGTACCCTTGCAGGTCGTCTAGCACGCAGACCACGCTGATGTAAACGGTTTCGAATGGTCTGACGTGACACTTGGGTGCCTCTCACCTCCCTTAAATGTGCCTGGAGTTGAGTGGCATTCATCATCCGGTTCCGCAGGGCACTGTTCACAATGAAGCGGTCATCAGTGTGGGATGTGGCCAAAGGACGTCCACTTCTATGCCTTTCTGTGACTCTTCCAGTCTCTCTGTATCTCTGTTGCAACCTGCTGATGACACTCTGTGACACTCTAAGCTCAGTGGCCACTTCCCTCTGAGAACATCCTGTTTGAAGCCTCGCAATGGCGAGGTACTGTTGATCAATTGTTAGGTGTCGTCTTGGTCTCATGATGTCAAAATGTGAACAGCATGATGAAGAGGACTGTTTAAATACCAATTCTAATTGAACCAGGAAATTTATTGGTCGATTCATGGATCAAACACCTGTTGTGAATTTTGCCGTTCAGCTCCTTGTTAGAGAACAGCAAGTTGTGCAAAAAGTACTGAAACATTGAATAGTTGGACATGTGCATTCAAAAGTTTAGAGAAGGTCAAATTAATTTCACCTGTAAAGGTTATAGTGCATTTTAGGTTCATCCTGAAATTTCACCCGAAAGCCGAATATCCCTAACTTTTTGTGAGTAGTGTATATGTAGAATTAAGAGGTAGCATAATCTCGTAAGGCATTTTGAACTTGATCTTTGAATTTAATTACAGGACTTTATTGTTGATATTGTGAACTTTTTCTTGGAATAGGTCCCCAGCTCTTATTCGTCTCATTTTTGGAATCTGTAATTTGATTATGCTGATGTTGACAATAAGTCTCTTTTAAGCTGAGTTTGCTCTTGTCGCTGTGCAAGACTGTGGCGCGTGGTGAGACCGGTCTCTCCTACTCATGAGCCTGTTGTTCCTGACGTTGACCTGTAGGGTGGTGCTCGTGTCCAACTACACCCAGACCCTGGACCTGCTGCAGGATATGTGCTCTCACCTGGCCTACAGCTGCTGCCGACTGGACGGACAGACACCCGTGGCCCGGAGGCAGAAGCTGGTGGACCAATTCAACAGCAGGTTCACCTCAGACTTCATCTTCCTGCTCAGTTCCAAGGCCGGGGGCGTGGGGCTCAACTTGGTCGGCGCCTCCCACCTGGTCCTGTACGACATCGACTGGAACCCGGCCAATGACATTCAGGTGAGGCTGGTGGGCGGGGCAGCAATGAGAGCAAGGAGGGAAGTCACAGACTGGGAAAGATGGGGTTGATTCTGACACAAATACTCATCCTGGATCAGCGTCCACCCTTTAAACAAAGTGGTTCATATGGGTCCTTGAAAACCTTGAAGGTGCTGATTTTTTTTTTTAATATGGAAAAGCCGAGGTTTTTAAAATGCCTGAACATGCTTTATTTTTCTGCTAATTTATGAATTTTATTAAACTTTTTTGTAGCTTCACATCCTGCACAAAGTGTCGTAGCATTGCCATTCAGCACGGAGGCAGGCATCTTGAATCAAGTATGCGTCTTGTCAATTTTTAGAGTCTTTGACATCTTTTGAAAATTTACCTGGAAGGTCATGGTATAAGATGGTTGCCTTACCTTGGATAAATTATTTGGAGCAGGGGGCCCAAGAAACGGAAACGGATTAAGATGAGATAAATTGACTAATCTCAGCAGTCCAACAAACAGTTTAAATGTTTCATATCAGAAACATGCCTAAATCCTTTTGAAACTATGAAATGACTACTGTTACCGTCACTATTGAAGTGCAGCAGTTGGTTTATAGTCTGAAAGATAATGACTTTGATTCTGGATCATAAGTCTTTACTTGAATAATAGTTTTCTAATCACAATAAGGAAAAGCACTGTAATCCTGCTCTAACATCACACTGGTGCCTGAGATTTCAGGCAATGTCCAGCAGATGGCGCTACTTGTCAGGTCATCTCATGGCTCCCCCACCTTGAATGCAGAACCAGAGCACAGAACACTTCACACTTACTCAGTCGGATTTTACATTTGCATTTAAAATCACATTCTAGCATGTTATCTGCTGCCCGGGCTGTGATTTGTGTTTTGACTAATTATCTTTAATCTTTCAGTGTGTTGAAAATGATTTGCATGGATGTGAGCTCTGGCAGTGGTTCAATGTTTATGGTCTGAAGTTGGGCTACGTGCAGCACAGAGATAATAAAGTGAAGTGTTGGGATGAGTGTTGAATGGTGGGGTCTGGGCCTGTGTTGAAGTGAGTCTGCAGTGACGGACGGACAGACAGACAGACAGACAGACACTTTCTGGGTGGAGGTGAGAGCTCGGTGCAGGGTTGGGGGTGTGAGTGTGGTACGGGGGCAGCCAGGGGTTCCGGGGGGGAAGTGTCTGAGGTACAGCAGTGAGATCATACTGGTAGCAGCCAGGGAGACTGACATGCATGTAACAGAGTGATTTACAGGTATCAGTCGGATGATTGACAGCAGTCAGTCAGTGTTACTGCAGGATGATTGATAGGCGTCCATCAGTCATGCTGTGAACATTTGGCTAAAAAGAAAAGCCGCTCCTCATAATATGATTATTTCTTTATTATTTGTATATGCTATAGTGAAGTAAATGCATTCTTAATTCAGTTTTCATTTTGCCAACAGAACTTAGGTGACATGGATGTTTTAATAACTGCTACATTCTTCCTAGTGCATGTTATCCTTAGTGGGGGATGATTTGCTGGTTTCGGTTGTATATGTGTTTGGTGTGTGAATTGTAGGAATATGGCGATGTTACAGGATGATGAACAGGTGTCAATGTGCCTGTCCGCTGATTGACAGGCAGTGAATAGAGCTTTGCTGCAGTTTGATTCTCTACCCCCCCCACCCACAGGCGATGGCCAGAGTGTGGAGAGACGGACAGAAGAAGACCGTTCACATCTATCGCTTCCTCACCACAGGTGAGAGCTGGTGCAGCTCACCCAACACCAGCAACACAAACCCAACAGTGCATTCATCATACTGGGACTGTACAGCGTATGTCCAAACATCACCCCATTACACAGTGGAGTTGGCCTTTCTTCAGTGTATCCCGCTTGCCTTGCAAAACTGCAACGATGCAGGCAGCGTGTGCGCGTGCGTGCGAGCGTTCCGCCGATGTCAGATCAAAGGGTGGTGGTTTCAGACGCGTACAAGTGTCTGTCGATTAACTGAACCCTCGGAGTTACTGGTACTTTCACTGCACCAGTCCTCCCTGCCTGTCAAATCAGGTAGTGCCCCATGGCTTAGCGGCCACTTCTGCAGATTACAGAGAAACATGACAGGCAGGTCTGCCCAATCACTAGATATAGCTTAGACTGCTCAGCCTGACCTGCCCACTGCAAGCATGTGACAAAATATAAGTGAAATTATGATGAGTTTTAGCCAATTTTAGTAAAATGGACTTGGTTCTGATGTAAATGAACAGCTCGCCTAGCTAACATTAGTAAAGCTAACCCCACACTGTTTGGTAGTTTGCTTCGGTTATATATACAAACGGTTAGGTGGTTAACGTTTGCCACCCTAAATTCCGCTCATTTAGCTTGGATAAGAACGTCCACTGCCCTAATAGCCTTATAGGGGTGTCACGGATATTCAAAGATAATATTCCACCTGGCTTCATTCATTTACGTGACAATAGCTAACTTATAACTTTAGGCTAATTGGGCTAGCGCACTCCTTGGCTGACTCACGCTCTAGTAGCCACATGTTTTGAGGGATTGTTTACCCTTTTAAGCCACATTATGTCAGAAATAGCTACTGTATGCCATGAAGAATAAAAGTCACATTGTGCTTATTGTGGTATATTGCAAATGACATACAAAGAGGTAACAGAATTTTTTAACTGATCAGATTGAAGACTGAGTTAAAAATGTGTGAATTCGCAGCCTGTTTGGACCCATTTTAATCCAGACTTTGTCTTGTTCTTCCAATTTGCAGTGCTGAATGTAGAATTGTATTTGTAGACCCGTCTCAGTTGCAGTGTCCCTCATTGGTCCAGGAGAGCGCAGAGAAGCGCATGCTTTCCAAAAGCCAGCTGCTGCCTCTTGTGACTCTGCAGCCCATTAAGTTAGCTGAGCTGCGCAGTCATTGCGTCACAGGAGTACACTTCATGCACAGCTCGCAAGCTGGGCCCCAGTGTTCAACGAGACAAGGTCACCTTGCCAACTAAATTCCTCCCTTCCTGGGAGATGGTTTGCCCCATTATGTAACACTCTACTGGTCACAGTCAGGATTCTAAAACGGGGCACATCTACACACTCAAACACTTGCTTAACAGGCTGATAGGCTAATCCTTTTTTTCCCTCTGGTCTGGCAGGCACCATCGAGGAGAAGATCTACCAGAGGCAGGTCAGTAAGCAGGATCTCTCTGGGGCAGTGGTGGACCTGTCCAAACGGGGCGAGCACACCAGCTTCTCCAGCGAGGAGCTGCGTGACCTCTTCACCCTGCACGAGGACTCGGACTGCGTGACCCACGACCTGCTGAGCTGCGGCTGCCACGCCGACGGTGGTCAGCCTGGTAACTCCGAGCACGCCCTCCCCCGGCCCTCTCCCTCTATTCCCCAACCCTCACACCGCACCTCTCGCCCCAAACCCTCCATATCCCTCTGTGGCCGCCCCACGCACGGTGATCTCTGCCTCAAACACAATACAGCACTTTTCTTCAGGAACCAGCATGAAGCATTTTTCAAAAATTTCTGTATTACGCTGTAATCAAATCTGCCATTACTTGATGTGTGCTGAGAGTATTCAGATAAATATGGTTCCCTATGGTTTTTTATACATATTTACAAATACTGTATGTCGTGGCTTCTGCTGTGAAACATAGACCTGATTTCAAGTCCGTCATATCAGCATGGCTAGGCTTCCATGTCGAGTGTTAGGAGCCTTTCACCGTAAATAATTTTTTCTTTGTTGTTGTTATTGTTGCCCATTTGCAGGTGCGGTTGAGGAGCCAAGACCCGTGGCAGAGAGGCCCTGTCAACTGGGTCGCCGTAGTGACAGGCGCAGCTCGCAGAAGCACCTAACCATGTCAGAGCTCATGCAGTGGAGACACTATTCGGGCAGGGTCCCCTCCTTCTGTGACGCCTACCTGGACAGAGCAAGGAACCACGTCACATTCGCCCTCCAGAACACAGCCACTGAGGGGGAAGTCGCTTCCACGCCAGGCCCCACCCCCATCTGACACCAGAGGACAAAACCACTCCCCCGGCTGAACGGTCAGACTTGGCCTTCATTGGGAAAGCCTTAAAACGCTGCTCTCTACAAAGACTGAATTGACTGGACACATCAAACAATCGTTATTTAAATCCTTTTATGGAATGTTTACTGATGGAATCATTCATAGCTGTCGTATTTGTCATCATTGTTAAATGTGTGCGAGATTACATTTAAAGAGTAAATAAACAACTGAATTTAACTTGATTTAACAATGTTGTCTATGCTTTGATGGGGGTGTGAGGATGGAACATTTTTCTAAAATGTTTCTCTAGCCAGCGTCATACTTTAGCTATTGGGAATGCGTGTGCTCTGTTTATTATGACCTGCTACTTCCTTGCAAAGCTAGGAAGACTTAAGCAGAGCACTTTGTCATGTCAATGGTGTTAAGCTGCATGCCAAACCCTGAAGCAGAAATGTGGGTCAAACGCAGGTGCTTCTTTTTCCCTCAAATAAATCAAGTTTGGAATAGTGCAGTCTGTCTGTAAATCTTGGTTGTCATGGGGAGGCAAAATGCGGGAATAAAATGAAGACACCTTCAGGTTGGGAGAAGAATTCCTTCTGCCCTTTATTGGAGCAATACAGCCAGTCAGAGCACTTCAATTTCCATTTCAACAAAGATACTCAAATAATTCCTGTAAGTGTTGTGACCTTGATTTTTCTTTTTTGAGGAATCTCATAAAAAAATGTAAAAAAATGGTTTGGTGAGATTTTAACAGGTCATACTGTATGTTAAGGAGTAACAAGGTCACTAGTGATTTGTATGTAGGCAGGCAGGTGTATAATCCTAGCTTGTCTGAACCTCTGAGCATCAGATAATGTTCTTGGCATACTAATCTGTTAATTAAACATTCTTCATCCAATTAGGTAATTCAGGACTATAAATAAAGGCAAAGGCATCTTTGTTTCATGCCCAGGACAACAATATGTAAATAATTAATTACAATTTGCCTGAAGTAAATGCCCTTGCAAAAATATAGGCCGTCCAGCAAATTTGCAGCAAACCTTTGGCATTGTTGCCACAGGTTTGCGGTAAACTCGTATTTTCACATGCAAATTAGCTTTGTGGGAAGTTTTTAGTTCACCACTACTGGCAAACTCTGATAAACCTCTGGCAACATTTTGTGGAAAACAATTTAGTTTGCAGCAAATGTGCTACATATTAGCTGCAAGTTTGCAGCAAACTATCCAGTTTTGTAAGTGTGTCCAACAGAGTTTGAAAAACAAAGTCTGTAGGAATTTATTAGTGTTGTACACAAATGTGGTGTCATGCAGCCATTGAGATTCCAGTCTATGGGATTAAGGGCTCTGGTTACATTTCAAAGCCAGAGTTTAGAAATCAGAATGATGGGATTGATGTGTTCAGTCAGGAAATAAGAACAGCTTGGACAAGAATGTCCAACGACAGGAAAACGCCTTGCAAATTAGAAGTAAACCTTGCAAACCTTAGAAGTAAAGATACCCCCTTTGAGACAATGGCCCACATAATTTGCTGTTACTGTTTGTGTACCCCCTATCTTAGCAGGGTAATTTATGCAGCTGTAAAAACTCCAGTCAGGTATTTCTGTTGTTTTCATCTCTATAGGGAGTCTAGGGACTTTATTGGATATTGGATTTTACATCATTTGAAGTGCTTTCAAATGACTTAATTGACATTTCACCTTCAACGACGACCCAAAAGCCAGAGGTCCCCCAGACTTATGTTTCATGCTGTAAAGAATGACTAGAAATAGTTTTCATTAATTACAAGTATTCTTACTGTAGAATACTATAGTATTTTCTCTCTGAATAATCAGCAACCCACTTTAAAGTTACAGAGGCCTTAACATCAACTGAGTACTGAAGACCTTCAGTATCCAAGTGAAATCATGCATGTTTTTCTTAAGGATTAAGGTTGATTTGGGGGGCAATATCCAAATCGTGAGAGCGTGGAGAAGCCGCCGACAAATGGAAAGGCACAGCCAAGTTGCTGCTTCCGGTTTTGTGGTCAGATAAATGATTGACAGTTGTAATGACGTCTGGATGGCATACAGTGTTTCTACAGGACATGGTTGTAAATCCAGAGATAAATTAATTAACAATTAGCGGTGGGTTTTATGGCACCAACTGCAGGGGAAGCTGATATGAAAACGGGTCCATATATGGACAGCCAGGAACCCCGGAACAAATCCCCGGTACCATCTGGGCTCTGGGACTGCAGGCAGAGCCAATTTTGGACAACGCGTTACTATAACCCCCAACAACTCCATCAGATATAGTGAATCACTAGAAGCAGAGCTGGAACCCCCTACATATGTTTTGGAAATAACACCCTAAAACACAGATGAAAACATCTGATCAGTAATTTCAATCAATTAATTGATTCAATTTTTTAGGTTACCAATAGGACTTAGCCAATTGAGGGACTCCTTTCATATTTGTACGTTGTCTTTAAATTATAATTTCTCTATACTGAAATGAATGATAAGGGGTCTGTTTAGGCCACTCTCACTGCAAATTGTTTGACCGCTTTCTTCCTGTACTGCAGAACAGAATTAATTCACAAAACACTCATGCCTTTGAGACAGTGTGTCAACCAGTTACATCTGCATGAGTCACCTTTACTGTATTTTACAATTAGTAAAATTGTATCCTTTTATCCTATAGAACTGTTTACACTACAGGTATTTCACTATTGATGCCTTATTTGAAAGTAGCAACCAGTGTCCTGAACGTTTTTTGCAGATCACATTTTGAGCTGGTGAGGGAGCTTGAAGTTAACCCAAACCACTGAGTCATCTAGAGAGGTCATTGATATTGTCAAGAGACCAGCTAACACAGGGTTAACATTTTTTTTTAAAAGTTAGCTCCTGCTACCAAGTTACCAAGGACAACAGATCCAGTGGGAGCGACTCAAGGAGCAGCATTATTATTACTGATAATAGTATCTCTGTCCTTCGCTGCAACCGGATTAAACAAGTGAACAGGCTTTTGAGGATATGACAGCAGTGTTCTGTGTGTACCTGTGAGTGGCATTGGTGTGCTTTCACGTGTCCGCACTTGAAATACAAATCCGCTTTTTCTGTCCAGGATTGTTCTTCATTCAGGGGCTTTACAGTTTTTCTCGATTGTTTAAACACTAAAATTTGTGCTATGAACCCCATTAACAAAACTAAGTTCATGTGGAAAAAAGACAATTGTCTTCAACACTTTCCAATACATTTCACACAATTCTCCTCTTTAGGCACAATTGTCATAAAGTATATCTCGTGTTCACATGGAAACCACTGCCATTAAAAATGATAAACTTCACTTATCAATTGAATGCACCCACTCTTCACAGGTCAAACACTAGTTGCTTTAATTATTCCATCAGCAATCAGAGCTTTAAAGTGGTACTGCAGTGAAAAACCGACTTTTCCTGTTGAAAACCGATGTTTTGGGTTAGATTATGATCATACACAACTGTTTTTTGTCCGAAAATCTCATGTTTAGTCAAAATGGGTTTTTTCTGAGTTTCTGTGTAAGCTTACCAATACGCTGGTTTCCGGGGGTTCGTGACGTCACAAGATCCTTAACATAAAAATTGGTTGGAGTTGAGGTGACCCTAGGGTGGTCTCGGCTGGGCACGTGGTATAAAAGCAGAGACCAACGTTTATTTTTTTCCTCTTTGAGACTGAGACCCTTGTACTGCTAACTAGCTAGTTCAAGTTCAAATGCGAATTGCTTTGTATTACTCCTAACGTTAATATTACGACTTATAGTGACACACCCTTTCACTCCTTGACCGTATGAATATTCCTAATATGACTACGTGGCATCATCGTCATGATCACATGACCACACCTACTCACGAGTTCCAGTTCAAATTGAAGCGGTAAAAAAGGCCTTAGAAAAGGCTCTGCACTATCTCTTTAACACAAATAAAAGAGCAAAATGTGAGCTCTCCTGTATTGGAGAACAATGACTAAAAATAGGAGAACAAGGACAAAGAATGAGAGGAGGAGCAGGATGAGGAAGAGGGGGGCAAATATCTCGGACGAGATCCGGGTGACTTTGGTTGACCAGGTGGTCAACCATTGTTTGACCCTAAGGGAAGCTGGGCAGAGAGTCCAGCCAAATCTCAGCTACTTCACAGTTACCTCTATCATGCAAACATTTAGAAATGAGAACAGGCTGGTCTGCTCTATTGCTATTTACTGTAACATATCAATACAATAATCAGTGATTCCTGTAGTGCAGAGTACGGTAATGTGTACTACTACAAGGGGACCACAGTACGGACAGCACAGTGCACAAGCTAAGCTGCTAGCAACCCTTGTGTGTATACCGAAGCCACCCTTACATGGAGCAAATGTGGGAGAACCTGTCTGCAGAATCTGCAGCTCAGAGTAGGTGAGCACGGTTTCTCACAGCACACATGGAGAGAGAGAGCCCATCTGACCAGCCTTAAAGAGGACAAGGGGAAAATATGCCTATCACAGTACTGGCTGCAGAAATGAGGCCAGAACATCTCACATGCTCAGACGGGACAATGTGAGTTTCCACCGTGCTGCCAAACTGGTCTAAAACTGGTTCAATGAAACCATTGTTTTTCACTTGTTTTTCCCTTCTTACCATTTTTAAACCAAAGAGGAGGGTTTTTTTTGACTGCAACCCCCACGACAAGTGCCTCTAAGCAATAGTGGAGACATGCGGGTATGTCTTGGCAGAGTCATTCCAGAAGACATTTCTCCTGCTGCTTAGCCACAGAAAAATCTGTGTACATATACAAATGTACATGAGAATGTGGCCTAATCAAGAGCAGAGACCAGAATAATTTATTTTTTGTTTTACTTTTAAATTCTTTGCTTATTCCAATCCCAGTACAGTATTTTTTTCATTTCCTCCAGTTTTTTTTATTTCACATTGCCTACTCCCAACATTTTTGTCATTTTGAAAAAAAATAAAAATAACAAAACCATCTCAGTTTTTATATTTGAGTTGGCCAGTACACTCAAATAATAGGCTACTGATGCCTAAATAATATAATGGTAAGTGTCTTTTATTTACCACACCAGTATTTAATTGGCATTCATAAGGTCTATTCATTTGTTGACTAGTGTTTATGGCAGCTTCATTTTTGGTGTGTCCACAAGCAAAGGTAACAAGCTTACTAACAAAACTAATGCTCAGTTTTATTTCTAATCAAGTTTAGAGAAATCAATGGTAAAAAAGGTAAAACTAGCTCCTGCAGCCCTTAATTGCAGCAGGTAAACCATTAAGGAAAGCTACAAGGTCTCCTCCTACAAGAGATCTATTAGAAATCGCGACACTAAATTGTCACAAGCCAAACAACAGGTGGAGAAGTGTTTGTCTAGCTCAAATGTGTCACTGTCAGATATAATATGGCTCAACATCACTTAAATCACTGTAGATGATCTTTGACAGTATGTGTGCACTGCAAATGCTTGCTGCTGTTCTTTGGATATCATTAGTAGAACTGGGAGAAGACCCCAAACACTTACTTTTTCTTCTGTCTTGATGGAGGTTCATTCACCAATGTTGTCACACATCATAAAAGAAGGTCCGCACTCATAATTGCAGATAAAAAAAAGTCTGATTTATTGGACAGACATTTCGCCCATCAGGGCTTTATCAGGGACAGTGTTCAGAAACAGGAAACAGTCATCCATTTAAACAACCCCACCTCTTGGGGGGAGTACTGTGATTGGCCACTTGAAAAAAAATAAATAAATAAGAGACCAATGTCCATGAAAAATAACGAAAAACGCATCATATTAACAAAAAACTATGAATGTGTTATGAGCAAATTTACAAGTACAAGCACACTATATGAATGGCAGACATCATTTGGCAGAACGTT
Source organism: Synaphobranchus kaupii (assembly GCA_029718625.1). Taxonomy (NCBI): domain Eukaryota; kingdom Metazoa; phylum Chordata; class Actinopteri; order Anguilliformes; family Synaphobranchidae; genus Synaphobranchus; species Synaphobranchus kaupii. The sequence continues at coordinate 41,564,720 of CM056382.1, forward strand.
GAAAAAACAGGGGATGGGGGTGGAGAACATTCATTCAGAGGAAGGGGGATGATCCACTGTGACAGTTACAATATCTGAGGGACTAGCTGGTGCCTCTGCAACAGATTGCATGGACTGGCCGAGTCTGTAGATCAGTTCCTGCAGACTGCAGACTAGCTCCTCTGGGATGTCAACATGACGTGATGTCGCTCTGGCCAGAGCAAGCTCTTGTTGAGCGACGTCTAGGAGGTACTCCAAATCCATTGTTTCATTTTTAATGATGGAGCTTGTTTGCATCCTCTCCAAGATCTCTCTTCTACCTTGCTCCTGCAAATATGGACAATATGTCAGCTTATATTAATGTTAATATTATATTAACATTAATATAGCTTATATTAATGTAATGTTGCTGGCTGGCTACACAGTTAATATCATCTTGAGTTTAACCCATTCATTGCCGCGGGCGACATAAGTCAACAAAAATACTAATGTTTGAAAGTGCCATGGGCGACTAACATCAACAGAAATGTCAATGATCTAAAGTGCCAGTAGACGACAACCGTCTTTACGTTGCTGTACTGGTAAATAATTCCGGATTTGACTGGAAAAAATTAAACAATGACAATTTACACTGATGTTCTTTTACTGCCTTTAATCCGAATTTTCTCTTTTTTTATTTTTTATACATGGTTCTCGATGGCAATATTTGAAGTTATATTTAGGCAATGTTTTAAAATGAATCTCTAGGACAACTGACCACCTGAATCAACATCGGGGCATGAGAATAACGCATCCAGGTCAATTTGTACCAACACGTTTCTTTGCCAGTGACCAAGAATATAAAGACTATAAAATAATAACATAATATAAAAATATAAAATTGACAATATAATAAACTATGGCTGGGCTACTGCAGGAGAAAACACACTTGATCATCGCTGTATCTCTCTGCAGCGGGAGTAAATTACACAGTATCAAAAACCAAACTGGCATAGACTAAGCGAAGCCTCCCCTGTAACGTGATTTGCGTTACAAAACTTGCCGTTTTGTTTTGTTCGCCTAATTCCCCTAGCAGCCATATTGAATTGGCACTGCAGAGACTGTACTGTTCCGGCCAGCATGAGTCTCTACATGAGACTATTGTACCATTGTATTCTGCTTCACAGTATTGTTGTTTAAAATTACAGAAAACACAGTACTTAAAAAGAAACATACATTTATTAAATTAACCAATAGCCTAGATCTCATGTGCAGCAGTGGTAAATGATTGGAATAACATGTGCAACTGTATTAACAGTCATTAACAGTAAGTTAAAACAAAAATGAATTAGTTCAAATAAGCCTTAAAATAGGCTAGCCTATCTTGCATCATGATAGTAACAGACATATCGTTTTAAAAAAAACAAAAAAAAAACAGATATAAGCCTTGACATTTGAATAGAATCATTATACGTTTAGGGTTCATTATTCTCGGTTCATTATTCATAACGCCTTACTAAGACACTTTGTTGGTTTTCCCCTTCTGTATATATATAATTTGTGACCCTTCTGTATATATACACACTTTGCTTTCCCCTCCATACATACAGTGCATCCGGAAAGTATTCACAGCGCTTCACTTTTTCCACATTTTGTTCTGTTACAGCCTTATTCCAAAATTGATTAAATTCATTTTTTCCCTCAAAATTCTACACACAACACCCCATAATGACAATGTGAAAAAAGCTTTTTTGAGATTTTTGCAAATTTATTAAAAATAAAAAAATAAAATTTCTCATTTACATAAGTATTCATACCCTTTGCTTTAACGTATTTTTAAAGTATCATATTTCATATTTGGTCGCATATCCTTTACATGCTGTTACTTCCTGAAGTCTGTGACCATCAACATCAAAAAACTGTCGATATCTTATTTTCAGGTACTGTTACAAGCGATACTATAACCTCTCTGCATTTGAATGGATCTCTATGGAAATTGGGGGGTGAGACTAGATTCGGCTGTAAATTACACTGGTACAGTATGGAACACATGGCTGGCTAAATGGCTGTAAGTTATCAAGGGTCTGAGCTATCAAACGAGCCCCAAACCATCACTCTGTTGCCAGATATGGAGAAGATGTGGATGGATCACTGCAAGGGTTATTTCTCCGGACTCATTTTCCTATAGAACTCTATGGGGAAAAAAGTCAGGAGAAACAAGTCAGGCTGTAACAGAACAAAATGTGGAAAAAGTGAAGCGCTGTGAATACTTTCCGGATGCACTGTATGTATACCCCTCCACAAGCTACACAAAAACATTAACATAGTGAAATCTATAACTACATGACTACTACCTAAATCTTATTCTGTGGTGGAATTTCCCTTTAAACAAAGTGCATAAACCCCTCGCCAACAAATTCAACAAGTGAATTTCAGAATTCAGAATTGAATTAGCTCTAACTTAGAGCCTACCTGGAGCAGTGACATCCTACTTTGGTCCTGAGGTTGGGAGGCCATATCATCCTAAACAGAGAAGAGTGTCAAATAAAAATATTTGTCTCACTCTCACGCAAATATTTACAGAACAGCTTTGAAATAAGTGATTTCTAATTACTTTTGAAAGGAAAATGACATGAGGGGGCGAGGAAATGTGTTCTTTTTATTGCGGGCTCACACCATAAAATTACAGCAGTTATAAATAAGGCTGGGAGTTTGTCACGGAACATATTGGCTAAATCCACGGAGCAATCACAGCAAAGTTCATCAATTGTGGTTGGAACTTTTTTTTAACTGATAAAATTAAAGACTGAGGTGAATCAATTGGCTCTTACTTGTGTTGTTGAACACATGTGGTTTAAGTTCATAATTTTCTTATTACCACAATACAGGTTTGGCTCATTATAATTTGCTTTGTCTTTGAATTCTTCATTATTTAACAAATGGTTAGTTTTAGTGGCCATGTGTCCACAATTGCACCAATTAGGATCCTATTGATTCACTTCTTCATTTGGTCAGTTAGCATATTTTACCTCTCGTTTTGTAATTGTTTGCAATATAGCACAATAAACAAAGTGAATATGGGACCTTTACTCTTCATGGCATGCATAGCTATTTCTGACAATGTGGCTTCAGAGGGTAAATAATCCCTCTAAACATGAAAAGCACCTAATTAAGATAAATTAACAGCTTGTTAAAATTCTGGGATAGCAATTGAGGTTGGAACAAAAACAGCATACACAGGGGGTCCCCAGGATCGAGTTTGAGAACCACTGACATAAAGGAATGGCATGGCAGCTAGTTGTCCCTTATAGTAATCCATGGGCTGGCATATGCTTATATAGTAGATAGTCGTAGTCATTGATTTGACCCTGTAAATTGTGTGCATGTTCTCATACATGGTTTGTCTGACTGATTGGTAAAAAATGACCTTTCATGACCAGAACGGGGCTGTGGTGGACATTTTTGGCACTGGAAACTAAACTGGGGTCATTCCCTTCATTATTTGCCTCCTCATAGGACGTGATAATGTGCTTCAAATGAACAATAAAGCTGTGTTCATGTTTGGATAGTTTTGGATAGCTTTGAATAGTTATTTGTGGGTTTTCATGGGTTTGAATAGGTTTTTGGATACCTATAACCATTCCCATAATCTTTTGCAAAAGTTGGAAATGATCTAATGATATACAGTACCAGTCAGAAGTTTGGACACACCTACTCATAGGTTTTTTTTCCGTTATTTTTACTGTTTTCCACATTTTACAATAGTAAAGGCATCAATCAAAACTATGAGATGAGACAAATTAAATTATGCAAAGACCAAAAAAGTGCTAAACAAATCAAAAAAGTCTTATATTTTAGATACTTCAAAAATATAAGACTGGGAATAGATTAAGCTGTAAATTACATGGGAATAATAGTCAGGACAGTATATCCTTGTGAATAAAACCGGAATGACATGAAATGCTTCAGAGCAGCAGGTTGGGCATATGGGGTTCTCTGCGCGGACGTTCGTGTGTATTTCTCAAACATATTGCCCAAGACAATAAATTACCACTGAAGGAACATCCCTGTGTAAAACCAATGGTAAGAATTTATATTTATTTTATATTTAGTAGCAGATATTGAGAGTAGAATGATGTGGGAAAATGACAATTTCACATGTTTATTTTGCATTTGAGTTAGCAGGGCTTTTCACAGCTTTTTTGGCATACAATCAGGTAATTGTTGGGTTTATCTTGTTGCTATGATGGAATACTCATTTTATATGATCAATAAATATATTTGTGAACTCACACATAGATGCTACTGTCCACTACGTCATGCACGGGTAGGTATAGTTGCAGTTGCTTGATAAATGGAATTGCTACGGGAAAATAATGAAAATAGTGACACTTAGAAACTCCGTATTCGGCAGAGTTGTCATGAATCGTGTTCCAATAGTTAAAACACGGAGTTTGGGGTTTTCACTCATAGTTTGGCTGCAGGAGCAATGAATGTCTCAGTTGAGCAAAATCTTGGCGCCGGCGCTATGGCCACTAGGCATCTGTGCAAAGGTGTTAAAATACTGGCCAGATACTTCTATGAAAAAAAGACAGAGATGCAAATCTACCAACACAACACAGTTGAAGAGTGATACTTTTAAGATAACCTATAAGACCTTTAGCCAATGTAGCTCAGTTACCACAAATGGCTTATGTTAACAACAGAGGTATAGTTTATTAGCTAAAAACCAATACTTATATGTGGAGTTGTTTTCGGTAAAATGTAACAAAAATAACTTGGTTAGCCAAGTTACACAGCTAGCTATATCTGCCATAGGCTATGTGGCGCTAGCCCGCTTCATTGGGTAAAAAGCAAAACTTAAAACTGAAAGAGCCTGACAAAGATGTTTACCAAAGAGACGTAGCATAGCATACAAGCAATGACAATTTTGTAATGTTCTTACAAGCAAGTGCAGCAACACTGTTTATTCCTTTCCTAAAATAATATTCAGATTTCGCTCATAAAATCACACAATGCAGCCCCAATATGTTCTATATTCATGTATGTATGCAAGAATTGTTGAGAGCCGTTTAAAGTAAAAATTTAAGAAATTATTCCAGAAACAATAGGTCTTACGCAAGAACGTTGTAGCCTTTTGCACACTTTATTTGGGAATGTTTCTGCTTGTATTCACACTTGAGCCATTTCCGGAAATCTTACTAGGTCTTGATCCGGATAATTGCCTGAAGGTCTTGCTCAGAAAATCGACTCCGGCTTTATTTACACAAGGCCGACATGGAAGATTTCCAGAACAATTACAGGTTAAGATGGACGTGTGAAAGGGGCTTAAGTTGGGAGCTTTGGAGCTGTGAAGTTCTGTTGAGTTTGGCACTGCAGTAGTTCCTGAAGTCTTAGAGAAGAAGTTTATCCTTGGTTGTGTAAACTCAAGACATCTGAATTTTTATCGCTGGCTTTTCTTTTGTTCCTGCTGCACTGAAACTGGAATATTCTGGCAAGGTCTAGCTTATCGGTCTCTCTCTCTTGACTGTCTTGACTGGTAATTTAAATTTAACATCTGGTTTAATGTCTTTTTTGTAAATTATAAGTAGTGAGCCTACGTTCATTAAAAGGTGCAGTAGGCAAGATTTCAATATAATTTTGGCAAATTACTAAATTAGCTCATTAAATTCCAGCAGCTATCAATAAATCAAGTGTTCTGAGAAAAAATCCGGTTTCTGTGAGTGTCCTGGTCTCTGTACTAGGCTGTCAAAAAATCTCAAGCCGGTCTTCCAAAACCAACCAATCAGGGCTAGCTATGTAGCTACCAATCAGGGCAACTATCTACAAGCAAAAGAACCTCCCGTTAGTATGAACCCCTCCCTGTCTGCCTGTCTCGGCGCGTGCACTGGAGCATAATTTGATGGGAGGGGCTTAGGAGAGAGATAGTAGGGAGGAGTGCAAAAGGGGGAAGTCTTTTTGCCTTGTATATTTTCAAACTTGCCTACTGCAGCTTTATTGAATGTATGATTCCAATTCATTATTCTAATTGACAGTTTTTCCTTTAATAAAATGATTTCATCTTAAAACCTGATTGAGATTTTGTCTTGACTTGTTGGTTGATCCACCATGTTACTTTTTGACTGACCTATCAACAAATTTGGTGATTTAATTGATGATTGTCATTTTAAATAATAATAATTAAATTAAATCCATTAAATATAATTAAATGTAGGTTAAGTGAGGGGTTTTAGCACGCAATAACGCTTGTGTTCACTATTCAGAGTGCAGAACATTTTAACAAGCACATTGAGCATGTTGGAACTGCTGGATTTAGGAAATAAACACATTTTTACTTAATCCTCACTTCCCCAACAACGCCTTTGAATCCACGAATCCACAAGTCCAGAGAACGGGATGCAGCCAGCAATTCTTCCCAGAGTATAATTTCTCGGGCACTTCCAGTTCCGTCGCTCTCAGATGACAAATAACCAAACACTGCACAGCTACAAACAGGAAGTTGAGCAATGTCCAATAAGGCTGTCAATAGCTTCAAACCGAGGAAAACCGAGAGAAGACGCTTGAAACCTCTGGATTTATGTATGAGACATTCTTCTGTCTTGGTAAGTTTGTTGCTCATAAGATATATATAAGACATAACTAAGAAATAATGACAACAGTATCTTGAAGTTTTATTAAGCAAAATAAAACCAGGGAAGATCACAACAAGCCTACATGGGCTCTTTGAACTCCAAAAACTGTATTTACGGTAAAATGAATGCAAAAAATGTTGCTCCTCACGCACTGCGTGCGCTCGCATTGGTACCATCAAAACCCATTTCTCCGCCAGGAAAAACCCTGCAGCTTGCCCTAACTTTAAATAGAATAATAATTTTGTGATTTACATGTGTTAGTGTTAATTGTGAAATGAAAAATTAGTTTTCTTACATTAGTAGTAACGTAATGAGAGCTCAACAGGCTGCACCTGCAGTGGTGGCAGCTGGTTGGGGGAGGGGGTGTATTGCGGTTCCGTCTTCCAGAACCGCGACACAAGACCGTGGACGTTTGTATCACGATTTTGGTCTCGGTTTCAGGACCGTTACACCCCTACAATTTACGCATGCGCTTTCAACATCGGGGACCAGTCAACCAACCAGCCAGTCAGTCAGTCACTCAGTTACCCACATTCACTCGTTTAGGCAAAAAGCTGTTCTTAGTGCAGTTATCCAGTTAATTTAGTAATCCTGCTTCGTACTATACCACCCTGGAGGGTATTTCACAAAGTACAATTAAGGATTGGCCAGCTAACGTCTGAAATATTTTGAAGTACCCCAGGCTCTTATCCAATTAAAAATACTTACAAAACTTAGCTGGCTAACTCGTTAATCTCGCTTCATAAAATAAGCCCCAGATAAGCACTGCTTAAAATCTCCTTTCACGCTCTTCGACCAGACGTTTTTGAGCCTGCTTTCCAGTCAGTTAGATTGGAGTCTGGTTCGATGAAAAGCTCACTTGGAACCAACTTATAGATAAAGTCACAAATAAGTGTAAGAAGGTTAACAATATACTGCATTCCTTATCTGGACAGGAGTGGGGAGCGAGTAGAACATCTCTGCTAAGGATATACTGGGCACTAAGGACATCGGTCTTAGATTATGGATGCATAGCCTACTTGTCAACAGCAGAAACTAATATTTTAAGAGATTAAATGTTTTACAAGCCCAAGCTCTTAGAATCTGCAGTGGTTCATTTAAATCATCCCCAGTATCAATGCAGGTAGAAATGGAAAAAATGCCTCTAAGAATTAGGAGAATCAATCTAATGCTTGTGTATTGGGTTAATATGCAGGGGCACAGACGGAATGGACTACAGTTTCATTCTCTACAATTCCTCCCTGGTTATTCCCAGTGCCAAGCATAGACATTAGTTTGCAACAGGAATTAAAAGCAAAGTCTGAGCTCCTACCTGTTTGTAATAGGCTCCCAGCTATATTGATCAGCACTTTTCGGATATGTTGATCATATTCATCTAAGGATCCTGTTTCTGGGCGCGCAGGTTCTGCAGTTTTTATTCCTGGTCGTAACATAGCTATAAAGAAGAGGGTATCATCATTTGGCTGCATATACTACCGAACTGTTGGCAATATTTATAGCTCTACAGTGGATAGAAGAGAACAGAATAACCAGTGTGGTAATTGGCTATGACTGCTTCGCAGCATTGTCGAGTCTTAGATCTGGAAGATCTTCATGCAGACAGGATGTTTTACTTGATATCTTTCAAATACTGTACAGATTACAAACAAATGGCACATGCATTCATTTCCTCTGGGTACCTGCCCATGTTGGTGTAGAGGGAAACGAAGAGGTAGATATACTGGCCATAAAGACTCTAAAGGTTCAAAGAGATAGACCTACTACAAGTTCCCCTAAACAAAGCCGAGGCTAAGGTTTATATAAAATCCCATATAGTAATAATTCTGACAAGAATACTGGGACGACAGTGAAACAGGTAGATACTTATACAGAATACAAAAACATGTTGGTGCTGGGAGAATGGGGGCGGGAATCGGAAGGAAGAAAACATTATAACCCACTTACGAATTGGTCTCAATTATACACTTCATAAAATCGGTAAACATTCTACAGGAAATTGCACTGTAATGAACCAGACTTTCAATCATGTAGAGTAAAGAGTGAAACAGTTTGTTATTGAGGGAAGCAAAACACAAGAATATATAATTGGAAAGTCATCAAGCAAAGCATCTAGTCACAACTAGTCTAGTTGAAAGAATATTTTATTCTTAAATTTTTTGCCCGGACGCAGAGTGTAGCTGGCTGCCTGATCCCCCGATGTTGAAAGCGCATGCTTATTAGAGTAATTACGGTAAAACGTTTGCTGTCCAACTCCCTGGCCCCTTTTACCAGTAGCCTACAAGTTGTAGCACCCAGAAATCATGCATGAACAACTGTGGTAACAGGTCAATTGGCTGAAATGTATAATCTTTCTCGTAGTCCTTATCACCCAGTCAACATTGTTTCACCAACAGGAGGGGGAATTCATTGGTATTGAAATTTTACTCACAGCTGTTTACTTCAGGGAAGTTGGGCCAGATCGCTACACTCTCCAGAGGAAGACATCGCCCATGTTTTAAACTCAATCAATTTCAGAGGAACAACAACTAAGGAAAAGTAAACCGAGTTCAAAGCGGATTATTTTTTGACTGTGGTCCCGACAAATACGCGACCTGTCGAGTGTCGAATAAATAAACAACAATTCAAAGCATTTAGCCTCCTGTTCGTAGCACCGCATTGGAGCCATGTTTGCACTTTAGAAGGCAGTTGCAGCAATGTTGTTGCAATGTCTCTTGGAAAACGTTTTATTGAGATTATGTTTGAACCTGTGGTTTGAACGTGGCTACAACGTTGTAGAGCAATATTGCAGCAACATTGCACAGGGTTGTATTAGGAAGGTTTCTTAGTTTAACTTTGTTAGTTGTAACCTTTGTAAAATATTACCAAAACTCCATCTTGCACTGTTGAAATTATAACTATTGGCTGTAGGGAATACGTACGAATCTGGTTTCAGTGAGCAAGATGATTAGTAAAATGATGTCTGAATCATCAATGGCGCATGAACCACACCAAGCACATAAGGGATAACTGTAAGGTTATCGGTGCGTGTGTGTCGAGATCAGCATGCAGCGTTAGGACCGGTTAGTAGTTCAGATAGATCGCATGCAAGATATTTTATGTGCGTGATGTATATTAAAACTAACGCAGCGCGGTGGATGGCCTGGAGCCATCCAAAAGAAAATGGTAACATAAACTCTTATAACAAGCATCAATAGCACAGTTACATACATCCAGTCACAAACATGTTGCAGTTGCTAACTGATATGCTATGCCCAGGGTTAAAGCCTGACTTGAGTCGAGTCCTTTGAATCGTTTCCTCCGTCGGATTGCAAATTCACGTTATTTGCGGTATCATATTATATTTTGTAGGCTAAGTTACTGTGCTATCAGTATTCCCAGAGATGAGCTGACTAAAAAAATGGCAGTTTTCTCACGTCACCCCCCTGCTGAGGTCACTCTACTGGCTGCTTAATCCAGCACTATGTTCTTGCTCAACCACTTCGCTCTGCTATAGCAGGGCGACTCGCATTTCCACCCCCTCCATGTCAACGGCTCTCGCCCGTCCCGACTGCGGAGCTTTTCCACCCCAGTGGTGGAACAAACTCCCCATTCCGCTACGTTCTACTCCAACACTGTCTGCGTTCCATCGCGGCCTGAAGACACACCTGTTCAGACTCCACCTTGACTGATGTACCAATCTAGAAACTTTCCTCATATTACCTGTTCCCTGTGTTTTTTGTCTGTAACTGTTTGTTTGATGTCATAGTTTAGAATAGTATTTAGAATAGAATTATAATATAGCGGATTTACCCACAGCGTACTGTGAACTACACTCAATGTTCATTACTAGGGATAGCTGCTACATTATGGGAAGGATGTACTTTGTCTAATCTGTTCTGTAGTTGCTTCAATGACCTTCTGTATGCACTCCATTGTATGTCGCTTTGGATAAAAGCATCTGCTAAATGAATGTAATGTAAACATAACTGAACCTTTATGGGACATTCTGGAGTGCAGAGTGCGAACTAGATTTCCACCTCCTTCATCCCTCAAAGAACTGGAGACCGTCCTTCTTGAACAATGGGCCAATATCCCACTACACACAGTTCAGAAAGTATGTTCAGAAACATAAATTAACATGTACACTTTTATTCAATAAAATAACAGCAAACACAAACTAATTCAGATTAAATTAACAGAGATGGCAAAGCACCTCAGCAAGTGCATTTTCCTGTAGCCTATGTTGTTAGTGTATAATGGAATTTTCCAATACAATTGCAGGCGTTAATGCAAAGTTCACAGTACAAGATTAGAAACATAATATGACAGGTCCAGCTACTATGAGAAATGTTACTATAGGCCTACCATTTTATTAAACAATTTAGCTTAGCTATTTTACGGCAGCTTCACATGCTGTCCTGGAGTTAGGCCTACCGGAAAAGGTGTATCCCCGAGATCGAACCTGAAAGGTTGGTACAGTTGTAAGCGCAAAAACTAGCATTTTGACTAAATAGCCTACTCCATACTAATATAGCCTACCAACACTGAACAAAGTTAATGTGATCACTCCGGTTAAGGTTAGCTGGCATGCACCCAGTATTCTGAACCAATCAGTATTTTGAATTATATCATTACATTTAAAAAAACTATTCCGTGGCACTCGTCTTTAGAAGTTCTTACCGCGGCATACCCATATAGGGGAAACATGAAAGTAGCCTACGCGTTTCAGCTTAGTCTTTTATAATCAGGTAAGGGATGTTGGCAGATTAATTAAAATTTCCTTAATTAATTCATTCATCAACACAAGCGACATCTGGCTGCACTGGAATTATGACAAATAACCTAAGAAAAGCAATTGGGCTACTGCAGTTTTTCCTTTCTGCCTGATTTTAACCGTCATTATCAAGGATAATAACGTATACACCGATCAGCCACAACATTAAAACCACTGACGGGTGAAGTGAATAACATTGATTATCCAGTTGTTATTTTGGTTCTGTACTCTAGCACTTTGAGTTTGAAAGGATACAATGACAATTTGGTTGAAGTGCACTGTCAGCTTTAATTTGAGGGTATTTTCATCAATATTGGATGAACCTTTTAGAAATTATAGAACCTTTTGTACATAGTGCCCCCCCCCCCCATTTTTGGGCATCAAAAAATATTGGACAGTTTAACATAATATAGAATAAAGTAATCATTTTTAATATTTGGTCGCATATCCTTTGCATGCCATGACTTCCTGATGTCTGTGACCCAACGACATCAAAATACTCTTGATATCTTATTTCCTAGTACTAGATTTTAAGATATCGTATTTTCTAGATATTGTTGCGTCACAGACATCAGGAAGTCATGGCATGCAAAGGATATGTGACCAAATATTAAAAATGATTACTTTATTCTACATTATGTTAAACTGTCCAATATTTGTTGATGCCCAAAAATGGGGGGGGGGGGGGGTACTTAAGAATAAAAACATTACTTTGTTAAAGCTGCAGTAGGCAAGTTTGAAAATATACAAGACAAAAAGACTTCCCCCTTTTGCTCTCCTCCCTCCTATCTCTCTCCTAAGCCCCTCCCACCAAATGATGCTCCAGTGCATGCGCGGAGAAGGGCAGGCGGGGGGATTTATTCTATTGGGAGGATATTTTGCTTGTAGATAGTTGCCCTGATTGGTGGCTAAATAGCTAGCCCTGATTGGTTGGTTTTTGTAAGACCGGGGTGAGATTTTTTGACAGCCTAATACAGAGCCCAGGACAGAAACTGGATTTTTTTCCCCAGAACACTTGATTTATTGATAGCTGCTGGAATGTAATGAGAAAATGTAATAATTTTGCCAAAATTATAGCGAAATAATCTTGCCTATTGCAGCTTTAATATTAGTAGATTAACAATTTTATATTAATATTTTGTCTTGGGTTTATTTCATATAAACATACACTCCATTGATTCAAGCTTTTATCTGGCTGCTGCCCTGGCCTATTCTTCCCTTTTCCTTTCCTCTCTTTCTTCCCTGCCATTGGATTCTGAAATACATGGATTTTATTATCTTGATGCTCAAAGGTGTGCGTGTCAGAGTATGTGAGTGGGAGCGAGCGAGGAGGGGAAGCGGACATAATTTAATTAGAGTGATGAGCACAATTAGCACGTTACCACGTTTATATATTGTGATAAAAATAGACATCGCATTTTTTTCTTTAGATACCACATTAGTTTAGTTCATAAAATATAAATTTTTTTATCGTTTTGTTGGCCTATATGGAGAGTTGAAGTCGTTTTAATGACCTGTTGACATTTTCTGTTTTTTATTTGCTCAAAAATAATATCAATTAAATAAATTAAAAGGTTAATAAATGAAAAAAGAATGCATCCTTGTCTTTAAAAGAAAAAACGAACTAAATTTTTAACAGTGGTAGGCCTATAGTTCTATGAATTAAAACAAATCACGTACGCTAACTGCTTTCTCAATATAGGCTAAATCTCATGGCCAGCTCGCTAAAATGTAAGTCTCCATTTCTACATTGTGAGCTAGCTTGCTAATTAGCTAGCTCACCAGCTGGGAATCCCATTTTTATAAGAGCAAGCCAACGTTATGCAAGTTCGCCGTATTGAATTCTATTTGATTTTGTGTCAAAATAGTCTCACAGTATGTTTTCTGTAATGGATAGCTAGCTAGCCACCTATTCCATTTGCTTACAACATAGCCTACCTCTGAATGTAGGCTATCCACAGCAGCATACAGTCAGTTCACGTAGCTTAACCATATCCATATAGCTATATTTAGTTATTTCTCCGGACAACAGGAAAACACAGCACAACGAATGGCAGCTTAATCTCTTTTTGGTTTTAATCCTTTCCGTTTTCCCCGGGACCTACAACAACCTTAACTTATTTCTTTCTCTTCTCTCACCTCTGCCCTTGCACAGTAGAGCAATACATAAACAGGAATACAATATTTCATGGTAAAGGTATTTGTCACTAAAGGTTATTCTCATTTACGACTTACCCGTGATCTTGTCACGTCAACGCTTGGCTCCTTCCACAGAGAACATAGGGCGATAGCACAAAGTAAAGGATTCAACAATAGTTTGACTTCTAAATGATGTTATAAATACTCAAATCCACCTTGGTAGTGTGTTGTGGTATTTTATTTGCTTTGGGTGCACCGTGGAGTGTGTTTAAGTGCATTTGGTAGTGGATGCTAACTGATACCATTAGGTTGCGCTAGCATTAGCAACAGCTGGACGTCCATACGAAGAACAGAATGGAATCGGCTGAAAATGGTCTCCATCGATTGACAAGATCACGGGTAAGTTGTAAATGAGATAATGTCCAAAATTCTGAACTAACCCTTTAAATCAGAATTTAAACCTCAACATAAAATACATTGCAAAGAAAAGAAATTACATCAAAATATATCCCATATTGCACGAGTAAAAAGAGACGGGAGTTAGACAGCAAACTTTTTACCGTAATTACTCAAATTTACGCATACGCTTTTCAACACTTGAAAATTGCCCATGCGATTTTCAACATCGGGGATCAGACAGCCAGCCAGCCAGCCAGCCAGCCAGCCACATTCAGTCTTTTAGGCCTGCCCGCTCTGCGCTACAGGCAAAAATAATGATGATTTTATTCATAACAACAATCCTTTTAGTCAATACATTACGTTTTGGGGTCAATATATTGATGATATTTTTTTAGAGAGCTTTAAGCCTAATATAAACAACTTGAGACCTATATTGCGTTTTGATACTAATTGCTGTTACGAGTCTATTAATTTCTTGATATCATATTGGTAAAAGAAGAAGTTGTAAGTTGTCCACCACTATTTATACTCAGCCTACTGACAAAAATACCCTACTTCAGACCAGTAGTTTCCATCCTCAGCAACTCTATACAAGGCCCTCCTCTCAGTCAATTTTATAGATTGCGCAGAATTTGTTCATCTGATGTTGACTTTAAGGGCTCTGTTTTCCAGCTTGGGCATGGCGGGTGGCGAGCCAGCGCATTGGCGAAGTGACATTTTCGGCATGTATTTTCACACTCCTGAGCCCGTTTGACTCGCCATGCGCCGAAGTGGGCAGAGAGTCGCTGGTGGAGGTGTGTCAGTCCAGATCAAGCATCGAACGTGCAAATATGCTTCGTTTTTTTAAATATTTGGTTATCATTACTTGCTCTGTATTTATGATTTTGTTGTTATTATTTGTATACAGGCAATTTAGACTAGGGTTGTCACAATATCCGATAATATTGAATATCGCAATATTTGTTAAAGGCATATCGACGATATGAAAATGGGATATCATGACAACCTTATCGGGTAGCAAAATTACTTTCCCACTTATAATTATGACTTGGAGGTTCATTCAAGTGCAACTTCCATGTCGGAAACTTGTATTTCCGATAATTCCAACAGCACTTGAAGGCAGCATTAAAAGGATTGAAAAGAGGTAATTTGATTAGCTATGGTTGAATCCAGCTGAAGCACACCCACTGATAAATATTCAGCATAACCCAGCCCATTTTCAACCTGCACAGCGTATTGCTTTTTTATTTTTTTATTTCCCGCCGCCACCCCCCCCTCTTGGGAGGTCAGCTTTATTTTATTTGCAATTATATTTCATAACAATGTTGTGCTAAAGCCTCTGAGAGGGAAGGGTATAACAACAACACAAAAATAAATAAATAATTTAAAATTAAAATAATTTAAAAAATTTAAAAAATTTAAGAAATAAAGAAAAAAAATAAAGCAAGTTAATCAAAGAAAAGAATAATAATAATAATAATAATAATAAATAAAGAACAGGGAAAAAAAAAGAGAGAAAAGAGAATAAATATATATAATAGCAGTGTTTCCCCTACCCATTATCTTGGCCCGGGCGGCCCGCCCGGCCAAACTCACGTGCCGCCCCGGCTTGGACAAGAGGGAAAATAAATAATTTTAATGAAAAAAAAAAAAAAAAAAGAAGTATATTATTCTTTTTTTTTTAATATAATCTTTTTGTATTTTTTTTTATGTAGCTGCAATATTTCCCTTACCGCAGAATGCGGGAATGATCAAAATAGCATCTAGAAAAACCCTTGCCAAAACAGCTTCGGTTTCCCGTTAATGAAAATGTTCAATGGCAGCGCTGATATTATGAGGGTGTAATTATAGTTTCCGCCTCTACGCAAAATGGCGCACGTTCACCGCCCGGCCTGAAAAAAAATCTAGGGGAAACACTGAATAGCATATAGAAAAAATAGCAGATTTTGGTCATGGTTGCAGTGGTTACAGATATGTAGTCTAAACAAACAAAGCATACAGACATGTAGAGCAAATTGATATGTGGGGAAAAAAAAATTTAAAATTAATATACGGTCATGTACGTGGGTTTGGTTTTTGGATGGGTTCGGTTATGAGTTTAGATGAGTTAAGAATGTATTCCAGGTTTCATTAAAGACTGATATATAGTTTTTTCTGGAGGCTGTTATTCTTTCTACAGAAATGTGTTCTGTAAGTAGGTTGATCCAGTGCTGCACAGCGTATTGCGATTGCACGCCATGCAGAAAATAGAGCCCTAAATCTAAAGTTAGGGTTCTTATTCTTAAAAATCACTTAAAAGACAGGGGGTACCCAAATGGATGGATTGAGGATGCATATGACCAAGCACTTAACACTGAACAGAAAGTGTTATTGGAACCCGTTTAAAAAAATTTAAATTAAAATTGGGAAAAACATTTCTCTGTATTTGCATCTACGTTTACACAATTATCGGGGGAAATAAAAAACATAGTTCATTGGCATATTCTTTCCTCTGATTCAAAACTCAGAACCGTTTTTAAGGATCTTAACTTGTTTCCTCTGTACAAACTTGTTTCCTTTGATTTAAAGGAGCTATATGTAACATTGACACAGAGTGTTTAAAATGGGTACTGCAATCCAAATTCACAATACTGGAGAGTCGAGACACTGAACGAACATGAGCGCAAGACGAGCCAAGCGCAAAATTATATTTTGAGATGAGCTTATTCTATTTTGACAATGACAAGCGATGATGAGTCCTACACTGTAAGTTGATCAGCTAATGTATACGTCTGCAATTTGTTTATTATTTATTGTTTGCAAATTATAAACCAGCTCATGTGGATTTTTTATAACTCTGTCAATGTTAGCTAGATGCATGGCTGGCTATGTTTACGGTCACACAGATATAAGCTAACGTTAGTGGTATGTTTAGCGAGTAACTATATCCATATATATATTTAAATCTTTAGCTAGCTAGCTAAATGGAAACGATGTTGAACTTAGCTTAGGCATTCGTAAATCGGCTGTCGGAGTGCCAGAGTACATCTGGTTGTTCGTAAAGGGCAGTGGACTCGGAGTCAACTCGGAGAATAGTGAATCACACAGGCCAAAACTAATACAGACGTTCCGACCCGGAATGGAAATTTCTAAGAAGAACATACTGGCTGTAGCATTGTTGTCGGAGAAGCCAGTATTTCGATTTAGCATGTTTCCTTAATCTCTGATGACATATCATGGTCATTTTATGATTTAGTACAGTAAATTTGTTATATATAGCTCCTTTAATGTCTCATCTAGTAACATCTAGGCATTTAAACTCACCGTGTTTTAACTGTGCCCACTGCAATAATACCTTTACAGCAGAGGAGTCAGACATCCTCGCTATGGACGAAGACGAGTATATGAAATAAAAGGACGCATAACTTGTACCACCCCTAATGTCGTTTATATGTTAAAGTGCCCCCGTGTGTTCATTTACATAGGCAAAATTGATTGTCAGGTGTAACAAGTAAATAATTGACGATGTGAGTGCCATTCTTTTCCCCCCTTGGCGAAACGTCAGGTGGTAGCCTAACCGGTATGTAAAAATAAAAATGAGAAACTTTATAAGATGGATACCTTGAATTGTGTGCAGTCTCATTTATGAAAAATAATATACCAACATCAATATTTATCAAAATGTTAACATTACAAAACACTGCAAAACGATCATTCCTTTTTTTGGAACATCAAGAGGACGCAGCTATTACTTATTTAAATTGATTAGATTATTACAGAAAAAATATATCTATTAAACTTACATTTTTAAATAGAATGACTTTCATAGCAAGAGGGGGGTCGACAGGGAAGGATAACCACCAGGGGGTTGGGCTTAGCCCAGGCGTTTTTTACGCCTGCCGGCGCTTTGACGCAACAGAAGCGCCGTTAAGGCGTGTGTATGGACTTCCATAGTTTTGTTCCACCACAATGTGTTTTGCTAACAGTCCAATTAGCTCCGCCTGGCTGCTTCACCCAATCAATGATGATCAAGGTCAGACCAGACCAGACCTGTTCACCACAGATCTTATATGCTGCTGGATGATCGTGCCTATTAAATTATGTATCTCTGCGATGTGTATTCACCACTGTACTATGTTTTTAAAATGCAATACAACAATCTATTATGAATTGAAAACTTATTATGAGCAGAATCGATCCTAATGCATAGCGCTAAGCTGCGCCAATGAAATTGAGCAATTGTAAATGATGTTTTAGTATCTTAGCTTGCCTATTGTAGCCTATGATTCTGCTAGAGTGGTTCCCACAGTTGGTCCTGGGGTACCCCTGTTTATACTGGGTTTTTTTTCAGCCACAATGGCAATCCCAGAATTTTAACAAGCTGTTAATTTTTTTCATCGTTAGAGGGATCATTATGTCAGAAATATGCATGCCATGAAGAATAAAACTCCCATGTTCACGTTGTGCTTATTGTGCTATATTACCAACAATTTACAAAAAGGAAGCAAAAATAAATAAATTTAACTGATCAAATTAAAAACTTTCATAATTTTCCCCTTAAACGCATTAACACAATGCAGGTTTGGATCAGTCATTTTTGTGTAGGCTAATTATTTGCAATATAGCTTGCAATTGTGGTTGGACCGAAAACCAGCATGCAGTAGCCTAGCTACCCCAAGACCAAGTTTGGGAACTACTGCTCTAGCAGAATTATAGCCTACCATAGGTAAGCTAAAAATACTGCAACCTAGATCCGTGTATTTTTTGGCCAATCATTTTCTGTTTCAGAAACAGAAATTAAAAAACAAAAAACGAGTGGTTATTCGGTATTCGTTTAAAAAACAGAAATGGTTATTCGTTTTGCTGACTTAAACATAAAATTACAGAAATTGAAATTGGTCGGTTAGCAAAATGCGCGTTAAGTGGCACAAAAGTGGCATAAAATATGCCGTTTTCTCTGAAAGAAAATACCATATTTTTCTCTGTTTTTCAGTTCATAAAAATAGCTTTTTTACACCGTTTTTACAAGCTCAAAACGGCAAATATTACGCTGCTTAGACAATTTTTACGCCGTAAAATACACCGTTTTGGAAATACAACACGTCCAGTTTGTGGCGAATTGTGACCTTTTGGCGTCCCATAGTTTTTAAAAAAAAATCTTTAATTGCAATAGTAATATACAAACAGTCAGACATCACGGAATTATACAATGTCATTGAATATATAATCATAAAATATATGAGTATGGTGCAAATAAACATAAACATTACAACAACAACAAAAAAGAATTAAGTACATACGTTAAAGTAAATAAATAAAAATAAGTAACTAAAATGTATGACTTTTTGTGAATAACTTCATAATACTGTATTGTTTTGTTGCTTTTCTTATTGTTTATCAACTTAAGAAACTCTATATGGGATTATAATGCAATTAAGAAACCTTTTTGTTTTTTTGTTTTGTGAATATAAAATTTTCCTATTAAAATTATTAATAATATATTCCAGGCCTAAAATATTATTTTGGTAAACGACAATTATATCTCTACCACCCAGCTTTATAAGATACCCAGTCTCATTAAATATGAAGCATTCTATGTTGTTCCAGAACTTTGTGGTTTTTAAACAGGTAAAAAACAGATGCATTAGAGATTCAGTCTCAGCTCTACAAAACCCACATTTATCCTCAATATCAATGAATTTAGATATTATTATATTAGATGGACATATATTGTGTAGGATTTTAACATGAATCTCTTTAATTTTGTTTGAGATGCAAAATGTAAAAGGTTAAAGCCATGCCCTTTTCCAACCAATGTCCTCTATTTGTTCCAAAAATGGCTTTTGGCCATTTCGCCTCCAGAGAGACCCTCCCTCCAGAGAGAGACCCTCCCTCCAGAGAGACCCTCCCTCAGGGGGAGACAACAATTTGGTCTAAAACGCGTAAAGCCTGGGGTCCGGAGTTCCGACAGGGAGACCATCGTATCGGGCTGTAATTTCGTAACATAATTGACTGCCTTGTCGCTCATCTTCAACATGGTTGTAATAGCACATTGTAGAGCGAGCTATGATGTGTCTACTACTACTAAAAAATACTGTTTTGTGCGATGAGACAGTAGTGGATGTTGCAGCAGTTAGCATTAATTTACGACTACAGGCCCAGCGTCTCGGAGCAAGGAGCCAAACTTATGTATCTGAAATTGATTGCTCCCCATACCTGTATGCCATTGTTTAATAATATCCATCCATCCATTATCTAACCCGCTTGGTCCTGGTCAGGGTCGCGGGGGGTGCTGGAGCCTATCCCAGCATGTATTGGGCGAGAGGCAGGAATACACCCTGGACAGGCCGCCAATCCATCGCAGGGCACACACACACCATTCGCACACGCAGAGGCGTTTCGTCAGGACAGGTAAACCAGGCAAATGTTTGGGGCCCCAAAATATACGTGGGAAAAGGGGGCCTCCGATGGCCACACATTAGGGGTGTCACGATACCGATTCGAAATCGAAAATCGATCGAAATGAGCGTTTGATTTCGAACTTCGAAATCACAAGCTGGTTCGCGATTCTCCAAGTTTTTTTTTTCTCTCCACCCCCGCCCCCCGCGCGCTCTTCTTAGCCTTTCATGTGATGGGTAAAATGTAAAAAAAAGTAGCCTACTTGGCTATCTCTAATGTAAGCATTTCCGACAAAACGAAACTTGACTCCTTCCACTGCATTTTGTTCGTCCACGCAGGCGTGCGTCCGAAGAAAAAAAAACAACGATATTTCAAAGAAGACACAGCTGCTAGTTAACGTTAGCTTACCGGTAGCCTGCATTACTTTTTGACACACCATGGCCACTGCCGGAGTCGGAGATGGAGAAACAGAACTGGAAAATCCTCTTGCTTCCCTCAAGTCACCGGTGTGGCAACATTTTGCCTTCCCCGTGAGTTATATAAACAACGAACGCGTCATTGACAAAAAAAACGATTTTGTCAGCTATGCTACACGCGATACCATACGCCACCTCAGGCAACACGTCAAATATGGCAGGAAACATTCGCAGGCATCACAAAGAAATAGATTTGACTGGGAAAAAAACATTGACACAGGCAACTCAAATGACAACCCAAATGACAGTTGTCAGGGCATGAAAAAAATGTGTAAATTGTTAATAGCGTGGTACATGTTCAACTGTTTATTATTTCAGATATTAGTTTGTTAAAGCTCTTAACTGTTCAAAGAATGTGAACACGCTCATCTTTTTAAAGAAGAATTTGAAAATGTAAATGACCATTGTCAGGGCATAAAACCAATGTGTAAATTGTTAATAGCGTGGTAAATGTTCAACTGTTTATTCTAGTCTAGTTTTGATAAAGCTCTTAACTGTTTAGGTGTGTTTAAATATTCTCATATTTTTGTTATTATTTATAATTGTTATTATTCAAATAAAAGTTACTTATTGAGAAACAAGTATTTTTCTTTACAAGTCAAGACTCGATAGTCTAACAATGGCATAGCCATTAGTTAGACTATAGTGCTGGAAAAAAAAAATTGTGCTGAAAAAATCGAAAATCGAATCGTGACCTTAAAATCGAAAGTCAAATCGAATCGCGGATTTGGAGAATCGTGACACCCCTACCACACATGTATTGGAACATTTTGCAATGACAGCTATAAAACCCCTTAAACGTCTCAGAATGGCAGCCCCCCCCCCCCCCCCCCCCCACTCATATTGGTGCATTTTGCAGTGACATTTACAAAGTCATTAAGTAAAGTAACATCCCATAAAACATAAAGCCACTAGTGCACCGCCGCTGAAAACGGAAACCCCCTATGTGGGGCTCCTTCTAGTTACGAGAGTCAGCTAGCTACCTGTCATAGCCTACTTACAACGTAGCTAACCGTCGGCAGCATGAAACGAGCATACCTCAGTGGTAACCAGAAAAGAAAGAAAAAGCGAGAGGAGAGGACATCAAGGCAGTGGTAAGTGGATATAATCATGCTGAATAAATACACCATGAGCAGTCAACTAGCAATCAATTTGTTAAATATGTAGTTGACATCTGGGTACAAAATACAAGAAAAAGAAAGATGCATGATAATATATGTATATAAAATTGTGCTTGTAATTGCATAGACATGATGATTAGACTAAGTTTGCTAGCTAATGTGTAGTATCAAGCCTAGCTAGATATGTTAGCTACCTTAGCTTCACATTGCGCCCCAGTGACTTAGCTAACTTCGGAAACATATTCTATAAATCATGCTGGGTATCGTGAGCATACTAATCTATTGTTTTTAAAGTCACAGACTTTAAAATTTATGGATTTAGTGAAATTTAGAACTGCTCAAATCATGTTTAAAGCCAGAAATAATTCATTGCCAGGCAATATATAAAAAATGTCCATGGACAGAGAGGGAAGTTATGATTTAAGGGGGGAACTTAACTTAAAATATCCTACTGTCTGACTATATGACTGGGTTACACCTGGGAGTACATAGAAAAAGAAATGTCAAATGGACTTTTAATTTTAACCGTAATGATGCGTTCTCCACACGAAAATGAAAATTAAATTGGATTATTGAATTTTCATTTTCATTTTGACCGGAATGATGCGAACATATATCGGAAACGAAATTGCAAATGTGATATTGCAATTTCATTTTCGAATTTTCTATTTCAGTTGAATTATGACTGCTTTTGACTTCCATAAATGTGAAATGCCAAAGCCCATTTGAGATAACGCTCAGGCACTATGGAGCTTACAAGCTTGATGATATAACTTTGATAAAAATGAAAGAAGACCCTAAAAATAAACCTCAAGAAAACATGAGAAACATGTTCTTTGCCTGGGGCCCCCCAGAGTCTAGAAACGCCACTACGCACACGCACACACACCATTCACTCACACACTCATACCTATTGGCAATTTAGAGTCTCCAATTAGCCTAACCTGCATGTCTTTGGACTGTGGGAGGGAGTACCCGGAGAAAAACCCACGCGGACACGGGGAGAACATGCAAACACAGAAAGGTCCTCGGCCGGGATTCGAACTCGGTACCTTCTTGCTGTGAGGCGACAGTGCTAACCACCGTGCCGCCCTGTTTAATAATATATATATATTTAATCATAGTAGGCTAGCTACCTCTAAAAACGGTTTCCCTTCCTATCGTAAGTCAGGTGTTTTTCTCTGCGCTTTCCCAAACCAGACAACCAAATAATTGTAAAAAATGCATTTTACTTCGCACTAGCTAGCTAACTTACTTATCAACAACTGAGAATCATAAAATAGCTAGCTAGCTAATCAGTGTATTCACTCTGTAAAATACGTAGCAACTAGGTAGATCGCACATTCTAACGTTTAAATCATATTCTGTTCTTGAGTCTTACCGGTGGTCTAGCGGTTACCCATCTGTAGTTATGCTGCTGTAGTCTTCTCTTTATGGTAGTCGCTGACACATCTACCCCTGTATCCTGGAGAGTGTTCTTGATCTCTTCGACAGTTGAAAATGGCTTTTTCTTCACAATTGAAAGTATTTTTTGGTCATCCACTACAGTAGTTTTCCGTGGTCTACCAGACGGTTTGCCATTCCTGAGCTCACCAGTGCGCTCTTGCTTTTTAACAATGTTCCAAACAGTGGATTTTGGCAGATCCACTGCTTCGGCTATGTCTCTGATCGTTTTGTTCTCATTTTTCAGCTTCATGATGGCCTGTTTTACTGACATTGACACTTTGGTCCTCATGTTGAGAGACAACAGACCCGAAATGCAAATGCCACAGCTAGAATAAACTCGAAATAGACTTTTTGTTTAGATGTGCTTTCTTTTGCATAAACTAACGATGCAACAGCACCATCGAGATAAAAAAAATAAATAAAAAATAACTGGAGACAACTTCCGTTACCAGTTCCGTGGATGGTAAAGCGGAAGTCCCGTGAACGCCTGTTCTGGTATACTGCTACATGCTATGCTAGCGCATTTCATCATAGGCGGCAAAAGCGACAGCTTCATATAAGCAAATGAAGTATTTAATCGTTCCGAAACCACAAAATTACAACGCTTCACATCATCCACAAACGACAAATATGCAGCTTTTCATTACATAAAAAAATGTCGTAGTTACGCGCGAACTATCATATCTGTGTACCAAATGCATCAACTACATTGCCTGTCTTGTGGGAAGTACCAAAACAATCACGACCATGGGGTTTTTTCTCGAGCGTGACATCGGTTGCAGGTTGCTAGTCTTCCCTACATGGTCATATATATAATTATTTTACCTTCAAGGTATAGAAGTTCTGTCAAAGAAAGAATTTATTTGGGAAATTGTCACTGCTTTTAAATCGCAACCGATGCAAGCTAGACAAAAACCCCATGGCCGCGATTGTTTTGGTACATCCCACGAGACAGGCTTTGGGTGCATCCCAATCACAGAACTATATACGAACTAGAAAGGCAACTGCCTTCTCAAAACGGCACCGTTTCCACGGCCCAAAGTTTTTTCTCTGATTGGCCAACCTGACCTGTCACGTGAAGGTGGTCAATTCGTCCCTTTTGCAGAGAGTAATGGCTGCCGCTGCAAATCTAAAACCACGACCAGAGCCACCGCGGAGTGGGTTTTGTGGATAGATGTTATGTGAAAATCAAAACAATAAATACATTGAAAAAATATTGAATACGTCTATGCTATGATTACATTCACATACTTAAATAATGATTGTTGTTTATTTACCGTCAGTGGTTTTTCAGTCGGTGATCCCAACCGCATTTCCAAGCTTTCCGTGAACCAGCAGTCCTTGTCCGGCTAATAATCGCGTGAAGTGTTGCCTGAATGATGTCGAAGGCTAACGGAGAGACTTGTTAAAATCGCCTCACAGTCTAACGTAAAGGAAGAGAGAGAGAAACAGAACATTTGCCCACCCAATAACCCGGGAACGCATGTAGGCTACTATTCTTCATTTCAATGTCCTTGAATTTCTTTTTTTGTTGTTTCCTTTTGGTGAATTTTGATTTTGTAGCCTATGTGATGTCTTTCTTATGGTGTCTTGATTGTTATATGTTTATTTTAAAGTAAAATTTAAAAGGGGAGGGAAAATTCCAACCCTGGTAAAGTGTGTTTTAATATGTGAGATGAATGAAATGTTTTTATTGGAAAATAAATTTTTCAGTCTAACGTTACTGCAAATTCATATAGCCTAGGCCTAAATGAGTGCAAATTCATATAAATTAGCCGCGAATAGTTAACGTTACAAAAAATGTTTAATATCTATTTTGTCAGGCTACATTAACAAGCTGTTTGGTTAGCGTTAACTATAACGTTACTCGTCGTTATGTTGTTCGACAACCCGGTCTCACGCTTTTTCGTGATCATAGTCACAACAATTAATCTATTGAATCGTCACCCGGAGCACGATTGTCAACCGTGGTGTCAGGTTCAACCCAGGTCGTTTTCAATGCGATTGACTAGTAGGCCTAGGCTAAATGTGTCAAACACTGTTGTATGTTTTGCCTGAAATACTATGATTTGTACAGTTATTTGCCGTTATTCGCATAGTTTTGATATGGAGTTGATAGTGCAAAGACTTTTATTGCAGTTGGAAAATAAAATATTAACAGGTATTGACAGACAATAACAGATCAAAAACGTGGCAGGCTTTAAGTTTACAAAGCATTATCCAAAATGTTCTCTTTTCTCGTCTGATTTTTCACATAGGCCTACTGATAGAACCCAGGCATGGTGCTGTCCAAACAATGCTATCACATATTTTATAACTCTAGAGATGTATACCTTGCCAAAAATCACTATGAGCATTATTCCCCTCAGATGGTACTGACCAACCTGGATCACGGATTACTAGGTGTACGAATTATATATTATAATTTTTGAAAACAATTATACCTAACACATAAAAGAGAAAACCTCTATCTCTCTGTATGTCTGGTGCACAGCAGCCAGCAGGTGGCACGCAATGTGCGCACACACATGCACGCACGCATTAATTAGGTATAGAGTTCATCTGATTTATCAACTCATCACCCATGGTAAGGATGAGCCACAAATCACCTGTGGAGACTGCCACCTATAAGTTCATAACAGTGTCATCTTCAGAGATATATGTAGGAAACTTCATCCGTAAACAGAGGGATATTGAGGCTACAACATTATATAATCCTGACCATGTAGGACTATTCAGGAGGTTTGGGGGAGGGGCTTAAGCGCTTCGAAAACAGCATGTTATCTAACCCTAACCCTCATATGACAACAATCCAGATGTATTTGGTAGGTAAAATAAGGTCTACACTAGCACAAATCCAAACGTATGACTGTGATTAGGAAAAACATCAATACCATGAAGGATTTTTCCCACCAAATAAGCAAAAAATCAAAAGACTTGATTTTATCCAGGCTGGAGTCTCAAAGGGTCTCAGAAACTACACCTCAAAGAGGCTGTAGCCAGACAGAGGTGAAAATTTAACTTTGTTGTAGGACAAAACTAAAGACATTTTTGGAAAGGCCTTGACCTGGAGATATAACATATGTCAATTATTTTGCCCTGACACCCCAGGGGACTCAGTAGCGCCCCCTAGAAGGGCAAAACTGGCCAAACTTCAAATGCTTCTAATTCTGGAACCAATAGACATATCGGATAGATATTTGACAGGGTGATTAACTAACTAGTCTTTCATAAATAATGTCAGAGCCAGCCTTCAAGCTCTAACAGAAGGGCCTGAATAAAACGTTTGATGCTTAATCATTTGATACTTTGATGATCGAATTAGATGATCAATTGGGATTTTAACTGATGCTATATTGAACATAAATTTTAAGCCCCATGTCAATAGGATTAGTTTTTGTTTAGTTATTGGTACTAATAGTTTAGAACTACAATTCCCCCAAAAACCCGAGAGCTCTAGCTACGTAATGGATGGCCTGTGAAAAGATGGCGCCGTCTGTAGTCCGTTCTGAGAAATGCTAGCACTATGGGAGCTGAGAAATGCTAGCACTATGGGAGCTGAGAAATGCTAGCACTATGGGAGCTGAGAAATGGACCTATGCATGGGTTTAAATTTCGTTCTGTGTAGCACGATAAAAGTCGGACAATCGAAAGAAAGCCGTGTTAAGCCATTTTTTCTGACGTTACAGTTTATGGTTAATCCTAACTGCATTGGACATAACGTTATTGCTAACCTTCCAATATCCAGTAGGCTATCATATCGGCTGAGACGTCCTGGCTTTACCCGAAAATATTCGTTCGGACGGTTCGGACAGACGGACACTTGTGCTCCGTTTATGCGGTCTTAAAGTGCAGTAGCTATAACATTATCTGGCTTTGATGCTCAACTTCAGTTCCTTAATGTGTTTGATTTCTTTTGAGCGATGAGAGAGTGCTGCACACATCGACATACAGTCAAGCCGGAAAGTCTGCACACCCCTTTCACCTTCTCCACGTTTTATTACGTTACAGACTTATACTACAATAGATTGAGTTAATTTTTTGCCTCAAACATTGACACATAGTAGCCAATAATGACGAAGTGAAAACAGGTTTTTAGAAAATATGCAATTTTATTTTACTGACAAAAATAGGTTATTTAGGGGTTACATATCTGTACACACCCTTAGCACTCAAGGACATGCACAGACTTTCTCCGAAGCCACTCCTTTGTTCTCTTGGCTGTGTGCTTCGGGTCATTGTCATGTTGGAAGGTAAACCTTCGCCCCAGTCTGAGGTCCAGAGCGCTCTGGAGCAGGTTTTCTTCAAGGATCTCGGTGTACTTAGCTGCATTCATCTTTCCCTCTATCAAGACTAGTCGCCCCATTCCCGCTGCTGAAAAACATCCCCACATCAAGATGCTGCCACCGCCATGCTTCACTGTAGGGATGGTATTAGCCAGGTGATGAGCGGTGCCTGGTTTCCTCCAGACGTGACGCTTGGTATTCAGGCCAAAAATTTCAATTTTGGTTTCATCAGACCAGAGAATCTTGATTCTCATGGTTTGAGAGTCCTCTAGTTGCCTTTTGGCAAACTCCAAGCGGGCTGTGATGTGCCTTTTACTAAGGAGGGGCTTCCGTCTGGCCACTCTACCATAAAGGCCTGATTAGTGGAGTGCTGCCTGGATGGTTGATCTTCTGAAAGGTTCTCCCATCTCCACAAGGATACGCTGGAGCTCTGTCAGAGTGACCCTCGGGTTCCCGCTCACCTCCCTGGCCAAGGCCCGTCTTCCCCGATTGCTCAGTTTGGCCGGGCGCCCAGGTCTAGGAAGATTGGTGGTTCCAAACTTCTTCCATTTACGAATGATGGTGGCCACTGTGCTCTTTGGGACCTGTAAAGCTGCAGAGATTTTTCCGTACCCTTCTCCAGATCTGTGCCTTGACACAATCCTGTTTCTGAGGTCTGCAGATAATTCCTTTGACCCCATGGCTTGGAGTTTGCTCTGACATGCACTGTCAACTGTGGGACCTTATATAGGCAGGTGTTGGCAATCCCCAATCATGTCCAATCAATTGAATTTATCACAGGTGGACTCCAATTAAGTTGTAGAAACATCTCAAGCAGTATCAGTGGAAACAAAATGCACCTCAGCTCACTTTTGAGTGTCATATAAAAGGGTGTACATACTTGTGTACAATGCCCGTTCGCAAACTATGTTGTTTTTCTGGACCAGCTTCGAGTATATTTTACGTTTTTGTATTTTTTAGTGAATATACCAGCGCTGGCACTGTTTAAAAACTTGACATCCCATAATTCCCTCAGGACGAGCAGTGTTGTCTCCAAACGTTGTCATATAACGTTAGCCAGCAGTAGCACACAGCTCCGTTTTTAAACACATTTTTCTAACGTTAGCTAGCTAGCTTGAAGGACTAAAAGCTAGAATTGCTTTATGTAGTTAACTGAAGTGTAGTTTCTGGCCTGGTCGGGCGGGCTTCTCAACTTAGAAAGCTAACGTTAGCTCATCTTCAGCGGCAGTGCTCCCATCTGCCAAAAATGCCCAGACAGACGAGATGATGATATCTTATTGGTCGAGAACCACCCGTGCGTTGTAGTACTGGATATGTAGTCCGTTAAAGTGGACTACAAGTCGAACTACAATCATTAATCCATTACTTTAAAAAATAAAAATTGGAACATGCGATATATGGTCTATATCCTTATACCACACAGGCTAATCCATGAATGTTTCGGCTCATTCTATAAATCAAATTTCAAGAAATAGTCCATAGTCACCGAAGCCCGTTCTATCTGTTATAGGGAATTTACTTCCGAAACCAGACTCTGCCCACGTCTGACTTGAGTACTCTATTGTAGCCTATGGGTGCGTCCCAATACTCAAAAAATGCACCCTCCTTTCCTCCACTACCAGCTCCTCTCCTCCGTGCCCCGGAAACAGATCTTTGTGTTTTAATCTAATGTTGCAGATTACATCTTAAATACGTATTAATGGTTACATATCAATTAATGTCTCTACGCAAACTACAATGTCAGGTACATTATATACTGTACATGCAAATACTTGTACTCAAAACGATCAGGCAGCTTCGCATACTTCCGTGTAGGAGAGGAGTGGTAGTGGGGGAGTGGAGGAAAGGAGGTGGGGAGTGAAGAATATTGGGACGCTCCCGTGGTCCTTTCCCCCTTATATACCACTGGACTGATCATGTAATCCGTTTATCCACTAGTTTAACAGAGCAGCTGTTCATGTCGAGGGTGATAAACATTGTGGATTTTTTAGATTTGAGAATGCAGCTGAATATTTCAGTGCACCAGTGAGGCGTTTCACATATGGTTGCACAGCAACTGAAATGTCAAGCCGAAACAGGGTCCACTGAAAATAATATAAAATAAAATACTCAGGCTGTATTTCCAACATGAAAAAAATATTTAACAACAACAACAACAACACAATGATTTCACTTTCTTCATGAAGGGACCACTGTCATTGCAACTGTGAGAACCTGAGAGAGCAGATATTAAGAACATGGATAACGACGACATTCAAGATGGGCAGATGTGATTTCAGCCTTTACCGACCAGATAGTCACATGATAATGTAAACAATTCTACATGATGAATCTACTTAGATTGTTAAAATTCTGTCACGTGAAAAAGTCTCTTTCAAACCACTTACGCTCTCAAACCATTTATTTTTATTTTATTGCGACAACATTTTGACTCAAGTGGATCTTCATGGTGGAGCACCAAAATAAAGATTTTGCTTTATGTGTGTTGATTGTGTGTGTACCCCATGCTTCCAAATGTTATACTTTCCCCTCTGATGGGCATCGCTGGTCTGCACTGTACAACATGTGTTGTAGTGTTGTACAGAGCAGCGTTGGTCTCTACTGTTCAAGTGTTGTAGTGTTGTACAGGGCAGCTCTGGTCTCTACTGTACCTGTGTTGTAGTGTTGTACAGGGCAGCTCTGGTCTCTACTGTACCTGTGTTGTAGTGTGGTACAGGGCAGCTCTGGTCTGTACTGTACCTGTGTTGTAGTGTTGTACAGGGCAGTTCTGGTCTGTACTGTACCTGTGTTGTAGTGTGGTACAGGGCAGCTCTGGTCTGTACTGTACTTGTGTTGTAGTGTTGTACAGGGCAGCGCTGGCCTGTACTGTACCTGTCTTGTAGTGTTGTACAGGGCAGCGCTGGTCTCTACTGTACCTGTGTTGTAGAGGGCATCTCTGGTCTGTACTATACCTGTGTTGTAGTGTTGTACGGGGCAGCTCTGGTCTCTACTGTACCTGTGTTGTAGTGTTGTACAGGGCAGCTCTGGTCTGTACTGTACCTGTCTTGTAGTGTTGTACAGGGCAGCGCTGGTCTCTACTGTACCTGTGTTGTAGTGTTGTAGAGGGCAGCTCTGGTCTGTACTATACCTATGTTATAGTGTTGTACAGGGCAGCGCTGGCCTGTACTGTACCTGTCTTGTAGTGTTGTACAGGGCAGCGCTGGTCTCTACTGTACCTGTGTTGTAGTGTTGTAGAGGGCATCTCTGGTCTGTACTATACCTGTGTTATAGTGTTGTACAGGGCAGCGCTGGCCTGTACTGTACCTGTCTTGTAGTGTTGTACAGGGCAGCTCTGGTCTCTACTGTACCTGTGTTGTAGTGTTGTACAGGGCAGCTCTGGTCTCTACTGAACCTGTGTTGTAGTGTTGTACAGGGCAGCTCTGGTCTATACTGTACCTGTGTTGTAGTGTTGTACAGGGCAGCTCTGGTCTGTACTGTACCTGTCTTGTAGTGTTGTACAGGGCAGCGCTGGTCTCTACTGTACCTGTGTTGTAGTGTTGTAGAGGGCAGCTCTGGTCTGTACTATACCTGTGTTATAGTGTTGTACAGGGCAGCGCTGGCCTGTACTGTACCTGTCTTGTAGTGTTGTACAGGGCAGCTCTGGTTTGTACTGTACCTGTGTTTTAGTGTTGTACAGGGCAGCTCTGGTCTCTACTGACCCTGTGTTGTAGTGTTATACAGGGTAGCTCTGGTCTATACTGTACCTGTGTTGTAGTGTTGTACAGGGCAGTGCTGGCCTGTACTGTACCTGTCTTGTAGTGTTGTACAGGGCAGCGCTGGTCTCTACTGTACCTGTGTTGTAGTGTGGTACAGGGAAGCTCTGGTCTGTACTGTACCTGTGTTGTAGTGTTGTACAGGGCAGTTCTGGTCGGTACTGTACCTGTGTTGTAGTGTGGTACAGGGCAGCTCTGGTCTGTACTGTAGCTGTGTTGTAGTGTTGTACAGGGCAGCTCTGGTCTGTACTGTAGCTGTGTTGTAGTGTTGTACAGGGCAGCTCTGGTCTCTACTGTACCTGTGTTGTAGTGTTGTACAGGGCAGCTCTGGTCTCTACTGTACCAGTGTTGTAGTGTTGTATAGGGCAGCTCTGGTCTCTACTGTACTTGTGTTGTAGTGTTGTACAGGGCAGCGCTGGCCTGTACTGTACCTGTCTTGTAGTGTTGTACAGGGCAGCGCTGGTCTCTACTGTACCTGTGTTGTAGAGGGCATCTCTGGTCTGTACTATATCTGTGTTGTAGTGTTGTACGGGGCAGCTCTGGTCTCTACTGTACCTGTGTTGTAGTGTGGTACAGGGCAGCTCTGGTCTGTACTGTACCTGTGTTGTAGTGTTGTACAGGGCAGTTCTGGTCTGTACTGTACCTGTGTTGTAGTGTGGTACAGGGCAGCTCTGGTCTGTACTGTAGCTGTGTTGTAGTGTTGTACAGGGCAGCTCTGGTCTGTATTGTAGCTGTGTTGTAGTGTTGTACAGGGCAGCTCTGGTCTCTACTGTACCTGTGTTGTAGTGTTGTACAGGGCAGCACTGGTCTCTACTGTACCTGTGTTTTAGTGTTGTACAGGGCAGCTCTGGTCTCTACTGTACCAGTGTTGTAGTGTTGTATAGGGCAGCTCTGGTCTCTACTGTACTTGTGTTGTAGTGTTGTACAGGGCAGTGCTGGCCTGTACTGTACCTGTCTTGTAGTGTTATACAGGGCAGCGCTGGTCTCTACTGTACCTGTGTTGTAGAGGGCATCTCTGGTCTGTACTATACCTGTGTTGTAGTGTTGTACAGGGCAGCTCTGGTCTCTACTGTACCTGTGTTGTAGTGTTGTACAGGGCAGCTCTGGTCTGTACTGTACCTGTCTTGTAGTGTTGTACAGGGCAGCGCTGGTCTCTACTGTACCTGTGTTGTAGTGTTGTAGAGGGCAGCTCTGGTCTGTACTATACCTGTGTTATAGTGTTGTACAGGGCAGCGCTGGCCTGTACTGTACCTGTGTTGTAGTGTTGTACAGGGCAGGGCTGGTCTCTACTGTACCTGTGTTGTAGTGTTGTAGAGGGCAGCTCTGGTCTGTACTATACCTGTGTTATAGTGTTGTACAGGACAGCGCTGGCCTGTACTGTACCTGTCTTGTAGTGTTGTACAGGGCAGCTCTGGTCTCTACTGTACCTGTGTTGTAGTGTTGTACAGGGCAGCTCTGGTCTCTACTGAACCTGTGTTGTAGTGTTGTACAGGGCAGCTCTGGTCTATACTGTACCTGTCTTGTAGTGTTGTACATGGCAGCTCAGGTCTCTACTGTACCTGTGTTGTAGTGTTGTACAGGGCAGCTCTGGTCTCTACTGAACCTGTGTTGTAGTGTTGTACAGGGCAGCTCTGGTCTATACTGTACCTGTGTTGTAGTGTTGTACAGGGCAGTGCTGGCCTGTACTGTACCTGTCTTGTAGTGTTGTAGAGGGCATCTCTGGTCTCTACTGTACCTGTGTTGTAGTGTTGTACAGGGCAGCTCTGGTCTCTACTGAACCTGTGTTGTAGTGTTGTACAGGGCAGCTCTGGTCTATACTGTACCTGTGTTGTAGTGTTGTACAGGGCAGTGCTGGCCTGTACTGTACCTGTCTTGTAGTGTTGTAGAGGGCATCTCTGGTCTCTACTGTACCTGTGTTGTAGTGTTGTACAGGGCAGCTCTGGTCTCTACTGAACCTGTGTTGTAGTGTTGTACAGGGCAGCTCTGGTCTATACTGTACCTGTGTTGTAGTGTTGTACAGGGCAGTGCTGGCCTGTACTGTAACTGTCTTGTAGTGTTGTAGAGGGCATCTCTGGTCTCTACTGTACCTGTGTTGTAGTGTTGTACAGGGCAGCTCTGGTCTGTACTGTACCTGTGTTGTAGTGTTGTACAGGGCAGTTCTGGTCCCTACTGTACCTGTGTTGGGGTGTGGTACAGGGCAGCTCTGGTCTGTACTGTACCTGTGTTGTAGTGTTGTACAGGGCAGTTCTGGTCTGTACTGTACCTGTGTTGTAGTGTGGTACATGGCAGCTCTGATCTGTACTGTAGCTGTGTTGGAGTGTGGTACAGGGCAGCTCTGGTCTGTACTGTACCTGTGTTGTAGTGTTGTACAGGGCAGTTCTGGTCTGTACTGTACCTGTGTTGTAGTGTGGTACATGGCAGCTCTGGTCTGTACTGTAGCTGTGTTGTAGTGTTGTACAGGGCAGTTCTGGTCTGTACTGTACCTACCTGTGTTGTAGTGTGGTACAGGGCAGCTCTTGTGTCTACTGTAGCTGTCTTGTAGTGTTGTACAGGGCCGCTCTGGTCTGTACTGTACCTGTGTTGTAGTGTTGTACAGGGCAGCTCTGGTCTGTACTGTAGCTGTGTTGGAGTGTGGTACAGGGCAGCTCTGGTCTGTACTGTACCTGTGTTGGAGTGTGGTACAGGGCAGCTCTGTTCTGTACTGTACCTGTGTTATAGTGTTGTACAGGGCAGTTCTGGTCTGTACTGTACCTGTGTTGTAGTGTGGTACAGGGCAGCTCTGGTCTGTACTGTAGCTGTGTTGTAGTGTTGTACAGGGCAGCTCTTGTGTCTACTGTAGCTGTCTTGTAGTGTTGTACAGGGCAGCTCTGGTCTGTACTGTAGCTGTGTTGGAGTGTGGTACAGGGCAGCTCTGGTCTGTACTGTACCTGTGTTGGAGTGTGGTACAGGGCAGCTCTGTTCTGTACTGTACCTGTGTTATAGTATTGTACAGGGCAGTTCTGGTCTGTACTGTACCTGTGTTGTAGTGTGGTACAGGGCAGCTCTGGTCTGTACTGTAGCTGTGTTGTAGTGTTGTACAGGGCAGCTCTTGTGTCTACTGTACCTGTGTTGCAGTGTGGTACAGGGCAGCTCTGGTCTGTACTGTAGCTGTGTTGTAGTGTTGTACAGGGCAGCTCTGGTCTGTACTGTAGCTGTGTTGTAGTGTTGTACAGGGCAGCTCTTGTGTCTACTGTAGCTGTGTTGTAGTGTTGTACAGGGCAGCTCTTGTGTCTACTGTAGCTGTCTTGTAGTGTTGTACAGGGCAGCTCTGGTCTGTACTGTAGCTGTGTTGGAGTGTGGTACAGGGCAGCTCTGGTCTGTACTGTACCTGTGTTGGAGTGTGGTACAGGGCAGCTCTGTTCTGTACTGTACCTGTGTTATAGTATTGTACAGGGCAGTTCTGGTCTGTACTGTACCTGTGTTGTAGTGTGGTACAGGGCAGCTCTGGTCTGTACTGTAGCTGTGTTGTAGTGTTGTACAGGGCAGCTCTTGTGTCTACTGTACCTGTGTTGTAGTGTGGTACAGGGCAGCTCTGGTCTGTACTGTAGCTGTGTTGTAGTGTTGTACAGGGCAGCTCTTGTGTCTACTGTACCTGTGTTGCAGTGTGGTACAGGGCAGCTCTGGTCTGTACTGTAGCTGTGTTGTAGTGTTGTACAGGGCAGTTCTGGTCTGTACTGTACCTGTGTTGTAGTGTGGTACAGGGCAGCTCTGGTCTGTACTGTACCTGTTGTAGTGTTGTACTGGGCGAAGCTGCTTTCTGGCTCGATGTTGAGGGGAAAGTGGCAGTCCAAATGAAAGAGAGAAGGCTGAGCAGTCAGCACCCGCCTGCCCTCCCCCAGGTCCAGAACAAGTGAGCAAGAAGATGACTGGAAAAGGGAGTCAATAAAGCTCAACAACCAACAGCTTGAACGTACGTGTTACACATTATGTTGCGTGTTAAGGACAGCTTCCCACGTTCCTCTGTAAAGCCCATAGAGACCACAAGAGCAGCACATTATCAGTACTATCATTGATTCGCTCTAAAATCAGTATTTACCAATCGGAGGGTCTATGCCGAGATGATTTATCAAATGAAATGAGCATTTAGGTGCTTTTAATCTTACATACATTGTAGTTATCTCTGTGCCATGATCATTTATTAATAATGATAGGGTACATATTGGTCTTGATTATTCAGTGAATCAATTGTTTGAGAAAAATAAACAGATTGAGGGTACTGTTTGGTTCAAAGGTAATGCTTTACAACCCCCCTCCCCGAAAATCTGCAGCAACTGCGTGATGCCATTGAGTCTTCATGGACCAACATCCTTAAGGAATGTTTCCAGCACTTTGTTGAATCCATGCCATGAAGAATTCAGGCTGTTCTGGAGGCAAAAGGGTGTCCTAGCTTCCTGGTTACAAGTTAGGTATCCATAATAAAGTGACCACCGAGTGTATGCCACTGTCTTAATAATTAATGAATATACAGCTGTCTGAAATATACCACATAAAGGGGTGACAGGGGTGAAATAGAAAAATTAACTATTTTTTATCCCGTATGTTTCTGAAACTCAGTCCTGGGGTGCCACCCACAATTGCAATCCCAGAATTTTAACAAGCTGTTAAATTCTAAATAATAGATTTTAACAAGACAATATTTTAATGGAAAGATAAAGTAGCGATAAGCATGCACAATAGTTTCCCATAAAAAATACAATATATTGACAAGCATTTCGAAAATATAACGGAGCCTAGAAACATTTTATTGTTGTATATAGACTATGAATGTAAAACAAACAAGCCATAATTTTTTTTAAGTGCTATTTATCAAATAAGGACTCATTATATACTAGAAAAGGCTATTTGTTAATCCCATTAGTGCATTATTACTAGGCATTTGTATAGATATGTCCATAACAGGGTTGACATTTCAATGTGGGAAAGTGGAGAAAAATGTATTTCTGGTTTGAGTATAACAGCATGCTGAGATGGCACAGCATGTTTTTCTAAAATGTTATCATGTCCTTTATTCAATTTAGTGTCAAAATATCAAAATATATTTTTTAAAGCATTTCAAACTGAAAAATGTCCTCAAATTCTGAAATGACCCATCTATTGAACAGTGAGAAGTTTGCTATATAAAACTTATTTGGTTGGTTGCTCAGTTGATTTGGCATCGATCTCCGGTTAGCGTTCACACTAGCCTCAGAAATTGGTTGAACGTGCAAATCAAATCGCACGTCAACCGGTCAAACACATTCTGAAAAAGAATAAACACCACGGTAAACACCCTCCCTTGAACAGTCTTCATGTACTGAAAAATGTCTGGTGTGGTGTAGATTCGTTTTGCCTGTGACGAAAGTGCTTTAACCAATCAAATATGATGTCGCGTAGATATGCAGATATTTAGGGGTGCATTGCGATATTATGAAACAATTTACCATTATAAATGTATGTTTTGGGACTATGAATCACAAAACTGCGTAAAACTCATTGTTATGTAACAAGATGTTAGCACGCGAACTGAAATCGGGTGGACCACCGCTGTGTTTATATACGGATTGGTGAAACCGAAATGCATCTGTAAGGACAACCATAGACGTAACCAGTTGCTACTTTAGAGGGACCCCGACGAGCAGCAGCATAACGTTAAGACTATACTTTCAGGGATCATTTCTATAGTATGTAACTGTGAAATGTGTTTCTAAAGTGTTTGGTCTCACTACCCACGATGAGGAGGTAGTGCATTCCCTTCTGAGCGCGAAGCGGATAGAGCGTATTGATTTTTATCAAATGCGCTCTATCATTGATGACCGTTCCGCTTCTGTAAAGAATGCGGAGGGAGGGGATGCGTTCTGAGTGGTTAGCTTGGTTGTGGTGTAAACGTAAGATTGAGTACGAAGTCATCGGTAATTTATTAAGCATGTAGCTAGGATTTTCGCACGGTTTAGAATGGTTGACTACTTTCCATAAAACAATCACATGCTCGCTGCCACGACCATTAGATTCTACCTTCTGCTAGCCAATATTAACCCCTTCGCATCGCGCAGAATAGTATTATAATAATATTTAGTTAATTTGCATTCAATTGAGCTTTTTTATGGTCAAATTCCTTATTTTGTAACATGACACAAAACAGGCTCAAACAAAACGGCGACCTATGTGTTCCACGGAAGTCCACAGACGACAGGAATACATGTAAAGAAAAAAATTAAGACGAGAAAAGAAATTCCGTTGTGTTTGAGCTTCTGTTACTTTGTTTCAGAAATACTTTGAGTAATTCTGACTCTTGAAAAACAAACTCCCGAGGGTTACCTTACAGAAGAGACAGGGTTATGCCTGTAATCAAAGGGGTTCAAGAACAGTAACCATTTTATTTTCAGGCTTGTGTTCAAAAAAAGGTGGTGCTAGAGAAAGGGTTCATTATCTAGACTTCTGCGTTCGAAGCGCAGCGTAAAACGGTAATGCCATTAAGAATTGATACTGAAAATAATTATATTTAAAAAAGAATTGATATTGAAATACAACACTTGATATTGAAAATATATTGATTGATTGGTCATAATTATAAATTATTTTGTATTGACTTGAATTTTCTTTGATCAAAAATCTGATTTTCACCTTTGTTTTTTTCCTTGCGCTTGACTCTCGGTCGTCATCTTTTCCTTCGGCCGAGTCGTACTGCTTACTCACCACGTCATGACATTTATCTACTCTGAATATATTGACGACTAATTAGTTAGCCTACAATATTATAAATGGGTTTGTGGTTTCCATCACTATCCAAGGGTCATATAAATGTTGGCTAGCCAAAGTTGGTCATAAAAATGTTTATTTATTGGGATGGCAGGTACAGTTGTGTTCAAATAAATAGCAATGCGTGAAAAAAAGTGAATAAAGTGCAAATATTTTTTAATAGCTTTTAGTTCCATATTTCAAATGTAGTGGAAACATTACACATCCAATTCCAAATCAAAGCATTAACAAATTTTATCAAGTCTGCGTTATTCTGTTACAGGAAGTAAAGAAAAGGAATATTAATCTGTTCAAAAAAATAGCATTGTCGACATTTTTCTCTTCAAACTCAAACACTTACTGTATAAACTGAAGAAATTTTTCAAGATTTAACTTCACTTTAAATTACTGAACTAATATTTAGTTGCATAACAATTGTTTTTGCATCTGCGTTGCATCGAGTCAACCAACTTCTGGCACCTAGAAACAGGTATTTCAGCCCAGGATGAACAAACTACATTCCACAGTTCCTGTGAATTTTTGGGTTTTGCTTCAGAAACTGCATTTTTAATGTCACCCCACAAGTTTTCAATGGGGTTGAGGTCGGGGATTGAGCTGGCCACTCCATTACCTCAATCCTTTTTGTCTGGAACCAAGATGTTGCTCGCTTACTCGTGTGTTTGGGATCATTGTCTTGTTGAAACACCCATTTCAGGGGCATTTCCTCTTCGGCATACGGCAACATAATCTCTTCAAGTATTTTGATGTATTCAAACTGATCCATGTTCCCTGGTATACGATTAATAGGCCCAACACCGTAGTATGAAAAACATCCCCATACCATGATTTTTGCGCCACCATGCTTCACTGTCTTCACAGTGTACTGTGGCTTGAATTCAGTACCCGGGGGTTGTCTGACGTACTGTCGACGACCACTAGACCCGAAAAGAACAATTTTACTCTCCTCAGTCCACAGAATGTTACGCCATTTCTCTTTGGGCCAATCGATGTGTTCCTTGGCAAATTTTAACCGATTCTGCACATGCCGTTTTTTCAATAATGGTGCTTTACGGGGGCTTCTTGCTGATAGCTTAGCTACGATCAAACGTCTTCTGACTGTAACAGCACTTACAGGTAATTTTAGATCATCTTTGATCTTTCTGGAGGTGACGATTGGCTGAATCTTTGCCAATCGGACTATTCTTCGATCCGTTTTAACAGTAGTTGCTCATTTTCTTCCGCGTGTTTCGGGTTTTTGTTGCCATTTTAAAGTTCTTCTTCTTTAACAGGGTTGACTTCTTTATACGTTTCCCCCTCTCCAATCAACTTTTTAATCAAATTACGTTGTTCCTCGATGGCCCATTTTACTTAGCAATTCAGAAGGAAATATATTTTATAACAATGTGTGAAACATTTGCTTCCCTTCTTCCTTAATAAAGGACAATTAATGACACCTGTTTTTTCACAGAATGAATTAATTCTCTAACTAAACTCCACACTGCTATTATTTTGAACACGCCCCTTTCAATGAATGAGTCAATTACTCAGAACAAGCAGCGTGCATGTCATGATAGTTGGGTCTGTTGTTTTTCTATTACACTACTACATCTACAAGTAAATTATTTGCCATGCAGAAATATCACTACTACTAATAACAGTGGTTCATCAGGTTACTGATGTTGTACTGCTATTTTTTTTTAACACAACTGTATGTCATCAGCCAAGTTACGGCTTGGTGGGGCATGCCCCATACCTATACAGCACAGAGAGTTTGGCACTTTTCAGGGTTTCCTACAGAAGTAACCACAATGACCATATACTCTCAGCCCTTAAAAACATTAACTTCTGTATGTTCTGACCTCATGTAACCACACAGCATTCAGATACAACTTCACACATCCACACAATAAAGCCCCAAACTTGGGTTATTTTGCCGTTTTTCTCCTTCCTCTTCCGCTTCGTCTTCTTCTACTTCTCATTTTTCCTGCCAAACTGCCTGCCTCCGTCGCGATGTTATCCAATGGGGAGAATTATTCTTTGAGGGTATGGTCTGTATACCTGCTCATCAAGCTTATCACCCAATAAAAACGCTTCATACTAATGTTTTTTAATGTTAATTTAGCTAATGGCTTCATGCTTTCCAAGAAGCGACTGTGGCCTAATGGTTAGAGTTGCTGTCTCTCACACAGTGGATTGTGGGTTCGAGCCCAACAGGGCACATGCTTATTTTCCATAAAAACAATGTGCAACTGTTAAGTACCTTTCATTTATTAGACTGTTATTATTTTCACATTAACATATTTTTATTGCAAAGGCAAAAGAGGTTTCCTATATTAACTGTTCAATATTTCACTTGTACTATATCACAACCTCCCCAAACCTGACGCTCGCTCTTGTCTGGTTTGGGGAGGTTGTTACGCTATGCTCTTCCGGTCATGACTGACTGACTGTGGAAACCGAACCTCAACGTACCCTTGCCTCGGCCAACATTTCTTTATTCATTAATTTCTTCATTTCAGCTCTGTTCACTTTATCCTTTTCACACATAACACAATGTCACCATAAAATTAACTACTAGGAAAATTAAGAATTTATGATAATAGCTTACATTAATGAGCAGCAATCTTTTAAGAGATCGGATTTATAAACCACCAATTCCCCAAACATATCGGTTTCATGGTTAGTCACTTAAAAAAAAAAAGCAATAGCCTCCAAACGTGACTCTAGTCTACACTACTCTGCAGATAATGTAGCTTACTGCAAACACTTTTAATTATAATAATAAGAAGAAGAAGAAGAAGAAGAAGAAGAAGAAGAAGAAGAAGAAGAAGAAGAAGAATCTCTGGTATGTACTTTCTTAGTAGTATCTATTGTTTTCTTTCTGGCTAAGATTCCTGGGAAATATGCATTGTCCGATTAAGCTTGTTAGCCAATGTTACTGTTGCCAGAGAAACATCAGTCTGCTTCTAGCCAGAAAGCAGGTACAAGCTAGGCTACTACGAAGCGAATCAACATGCCTTATAGCCTACATTCATTGCACTACAGAAAACTAAACTAAACCTAGCTGTCCGGTACCAAAACATTTCCCGCAGGTAACGTTCTACACTACCGGAAAAAAAAACTGCGAAGGAATTCTGCTGTGCTTATGAACTCACTAGCTCGCTCACTAGCTCGTAGCCCACACATGGAAGGTTGGAGTTACGCATCCGGCAATCCAGTGTTGAATAGCCTAACGTTAAATGTATTTAATTTTTTAGAATACTAATAGCCCTATTTTAAAACTGTATTTCCATATTTTACTGATGCAAACTATTTAGGCTGTACTAGCTATTTAGGCTGTATGTCTTTCAGCTAGAATGTGTTTGCGTCTAATCCATTGTGCATGCATGTCTCCATATAGACTTGGTTAATTAATTTACATGTTTTTTCATGATCCATAGCTCAGGTGGTGCTATTCATTGTATTTCATTACACATTAAATACTGCTCATCTAAAAACTCTTTTATTGTAATTGTGTGCTGTCTGTAATAGGATAACTGTTCTCATTCTTGTCAATAGAGGGTGTTATGGTTACGCGAATGTCTGCATGCATTTCTTTGGAATGCATATCTCTCTCCGTGTTTATCTTCATGTATTATTCATCATTAGTTAGCTATAAAAATAAGTGATATCAGATCAAAAACGTCTATGACGTAAAAAAAAAGCCAAGTTACTCACCCATAACCTACATAGCGCTGTCTATAAGTCCTTAATTCCAACTTGCAAAAAATGGCCTGCCTTTAAAAGTATTGATATCAAAATGTGGCCAAGTTACAACTAACAATATTGCCTATCGTAGCTCACACTAAATAAACTAGCCACATCATACTGCAAAATGAAAATAATTTACAGTGGAAATACTCTGACTCAGATGTGTTGCACTTAGAAATTAAACAGAAAAATTACTACACTATAGGGCATGTTTGAACAATTGTCTGCATCCACTGCTTTGGGTCTATGAAAAGCACAGAATGAATAAAATGTATTATTATTATTATTATTATTATTATTATTATTATGTATTTATTGATTTATTTATTTGGATTTCTATCAAAACCTGTGTGGTCCTACAGAGCATAGATATCCTTGTGTTCACAAAATTCTGTTTGCAAATATCATAACTACTATTATGTAAATAAAATTGGTACTATTACTTATTTGCCACCATCTGACCCACAAACATGTCTGGATAGAGCTAGTTTATTTAGTGTGAGCTACGATAGGCAATATTGTTAGTTGTAACTTGGCCACAGTTTGATATCAATACTTTTAAAGGCAGGCCTAGTTTTTTCAAGTTGGAATTAAGGACTTATAGACAGCGCTATGTAGGCTATGCGTGAGTAACTTGGCTCTTTTTTTTTTTTACGTCATAGACGTTTTTGATCTGATACAAATTACAACAGAGGCTGGGTAATACATGACATGTTTCCATAACAAGAACAATAAAAATTTTACAAAGAACATTAGTATCTTCCTTATTTCAAGTTTTTTGTCCTCATTTTCCTAAATACTTACCTAGCAGGGGAGATACCATGATCAAGGAAGTGGTTCACCCATGATCGGGGTTCTCTCCCTTTCCAGATAGACATACGTTCCCTGGCTTTCTTCCTGCAACGTATAAATCCTTTGCCTCCATCCCAAAGGAAGAGAAACCATACATGAACATTTGCCCACCCAATAACCCGGGAATGCATTTTTCTGTTTTCACTGCTTTTCACCATTCTTTTGAATTCTTTTTTCTCCTTTTGGAGTTTTTTTTTGTATGTAATGTCATTTATTGTGGTGTCTTGACTGTTGTGTGTATTTTAAATGGGGGGAATTAAAGAAATGGAAACCCCCCCCTTACAAATGTGTTTTAAATCGTAATGTCATTTATGATTTGATGCAGTGAATTTTTTGTACGGATGTTTTTTAAATGAAAGCTTTTATTGGAAATTGAAAGTTTTAACCAATAAAATACAATTTCACACTACCCGTGAGTGTGAGACGAAGGGTTTTGCGGGTGGGTTGTAGCTTGGGTGGGTGTGGTTCTCTCTCCTTTCTCTGTCTCCGCCCCTTTCTCCTTCTCTCTTTCTGAAGGTTTGGTGGAAGACCACAGTACCAGTGGCTTGACCACGGCTGTGGTCGGAAACCAGACCGGCGGACAAGGCCGGACCGTCACCAGCGTTTGGGGCGAGGCAGGTACCAGTGGCTTGACTGCAGCCTGCTAAACCCCAGCGCCGAAGCCGGGACAGCACCAGGAGGACCCCTGCCGTAGGACTCTCGCGCTCTGGGATCGGCACTACTGCTGTGGACGCTTGACGCCAGAGGCCCGAGGGGAGCACGGAACTTACCCGGAGAGTAGGCCAGGAAGGGTTTTTTTCTCTCCGGGACCCACCAGTCATCTGCTGGGCCTTCACCCTGGTTTTCCACCTCTCCCTCTGTGTCTCCTAGGCCCACAGCAGAACCAGCAGGCCAGACCCAGAGGACAAAGCTGACGAGCAGGCAGTTGGGAGGACCAGAACTGCGGACCCCCTGAGACGGACGGCAGCGACCAAGACCTCAACACCATCTGAGGATCAACGCTTGCCGCCTGCACCAGACAGGGAGGTCCCCACGCAGCGGAGTGGGGGGCCAGCCCTTGGCTGGTCCCTTTTACTGCGTTGCTGTTTTCTGGTCCGTCTGGAAG
Organism: Synaphobranchus kaupii; assembly: GCA_029718625.1. NCBI lineage: Eukaryota > Metazoa > Chordata > Actinopteri > Anguilliformes > Synaphobranchidae > Synaphobranchus > Synaphobranchus kaupii. The sequence continues at coordinate 41,608,520 of CM056382.1, forward strand.
GAATACCATCTCCTGAGTGCTGTCTCTGTGTGTCATTTCCACCAGTGTGGAGTCCGGCCTTTGGAGAGGAAGGGGGATGGCAGCCAGACCTGTGCCAGGGATGCGACACCATAACGCCGTTCGCCTGACATGGATCCAGGGGGCCGAAGAGGGAGGCGGCAGCACCAGTGTGAGCCTCACAGCGGGACAGGGGGCTGAGGGCGTAGCCACAGAGGGCGCCCTTGAGCCATCAACCGCAGGGGGGGCAAATCGTGCTGCTGGCCCAACCCCAACTCGACCCGAGACGAGAGGTTTGACCCGTCTGGAATTTAGTAGGGTAGTGCTACAAAGAGGGATGGGCTTTGTGCCAGCTGACCTTAACTGCCTGGTGAAGGTTCCTGGTCAAAGGGACATTTTGAAGTGAGCTTCAAGAATCCCAATGTCCTGGAGAGGTTCTGGAACCTCTATAGAGAGGGGAAGGACAGGAGTCCCCTCAACAACTTTCGAGCCCCTGTCCGACACGGAGAACAAAGTGGTGACTGTGCAGTTCTATAACAAGACTGTGCAGGACCACTATGTTTTGACGTGGTTGGGCAGGTATGGTATTGTTAAATCTGACGCCAGGAGGGTCCTTGACGAGGATGGAGTGTGGACCGGGGCCAGGAAGTGGCTGGTCCAATTGAAATCCGACCCCTCTGTAGTGGGCGGGGGGGTATGCCACATCCCCAGCACCATCACGCTGGGGAGAAACAGGGGTGTGGTGTTCTATAATGGCATTCCCAAGCTGTGCAGGAACTGTGGAGAGTTAGGTCACTTAGCCGCAGCCTGCACAGTGGTCAAGTGCAAGACATGCAGTGGCGAGCATGAGACCAGGGCATGCCGGGACCCAAAGCCCTGTAACCTGTGCGGAGAGAGTGGGCATTTCTTTCGTGACTGCCCACTCTCATACGCAAACAGGGCTAGGAACACTGCACCTCCTCCACCATCTACTGTCTTACACAGATTTCTGCATGTTCCCAAAAGCTGCTGCCCAGGTTCCATGCTATTGAGACAGTGTCTGTCCCCCGACCTAGAGTAGGCTTTGCTAAGAAGCCCATTAGGGGTGTTTGTATGGCTAATTTTTAAAAAAGCAGACCCTGTCATTCTACTAATAATGGGGCTGAACAGAGAGAGCCAAACATTGGCTTGATTAATATCAGATCACTAGCCCCTAAGGCAACTCTTATAAATGAATTAATTACTGATCACAAAGTTGAGATCCTATGCTTAACTGAAACTTGACTTAAAATTGATGAATATATTGCATTAAATGAATCCACTCCTCCTGGTTACAGTTATACACACATTCCCCATCTGACGGGTCGTGGAGGTGGTGTTGCTGCTATATATAATTTTAATCTCTTTGCTACTCTGAAATCTGCCTACAAATTTAACTGTTTTGAAGTGCTTGTTCTCAGTTTTGCACATCCAGACAGAAAAGCAATCAGTTTTACCCTTGTCATTTTATATAGGCCACCAGGTCCATACAGTGGTTTTTTACTTGAGTTTGCTGATTTCCTTTCCAGCCTGGTTATTCATTCAGATAAAATAGTAATTGTAGGTGATTTTAATATTCACATGGATAGTGAAGGTGATCCTCTCAGATCTGCATTCTTGTCAATTATTGAACCCATTGGCTTTAATCAACATATACATCAGTCCACCCATTCTCATAACCATACTCTTGATCTGGTCTTAACGTATAATACAGAAATAGCAAACATAGCAGTCATGCCTAAAAATCCTGTGTTATCAGACCATTACTTAATTACCTTTCACCTTTCACAAGTCTGTCATGTGCCATCAGATACTACATTCTACTTTAGTCGTAAGCTCTCCTCCAGATCTGCAAATGATTTTATTAATGAGCTCCCAGGCTCATTTGTGCACTGTGGGGATTTTCTTGGCTCCAGCCAAAATGCGTATACAAATGCAGACATAAACTCAATTGATCAGCTGACTGACAACAATAATAACGTACTTAGTAGAACCCTGGATACTATCGCACCTCTTAAAAAGAGGAAAGTCTGCAATAAGAAATTAGCTCCCTGGTACAATGACCATACTCGTGCTCTCAAACAAGCTTCACGCCAACTTGAGCGCAAATGGCGTTCCTCTAAATTGCATGTTTTCCTCCATGCCTGGAAAGACAGCCTTCTCTATTATAAACATGCCCTTATCACAGCGCGTTCCTTATATTTCTCTATTTTGATAGATGAAAATAGAAACAATCCTAGGCACCTGTTTAACACTGTTGCCCGATTGACTAAGAATCATGTTGATCCCTGTGTTTCAATCCCATTTAATAGTAATGACTTTATGAATTTCTTTGATGACAAAATAATAAAAATCAGGGACAAGATTCAAAGTTCTTCTACCACCCCTCATACAGGGTCTGCCCCTCCGTCCACTCAACACTTGGATGCAGAATCTTCAGATGGACGGGTGGCCTATCTGAACTCCTTTGCTCCAATAGATCTCACTGAATTTAATATTATAGTAAATTCTTCAAAATCTTCTACCTGTCTTCTAGACCCTATCCCAACGAAGCTACTGAAGGAGTTACTGCCAGTGATTGGAACACCACTGTTGCATATTGTTAATGCTTCTTTAGCCTCTGGACATATACCACCGACTCTCAAACTTGCAGTCATCAAACCCCTTCTTAAGAAGCCAAACTTGGATATGAACGACTTGTCTAACTATAGGCCTATCTCAAACCTTCCGTTCCTCTCTAAAATAATAGAAAAGGTAATTTCAAAACAACTCTGGTCATTTTTGCACCCTAATCAAATATTGGAAGTTTTTCAATCTGGTTTTCGACCCTCTCATAGCACTGAAACAGCCCTAGTCAAAGTATTCAATGACCTACTCCTTGCTTCTGATAGTGGCTATATCTCTGTACTCATGCTTCTGGATTTAAGTGCAGCATTTGACACAGTTGATCATCTCATCCTTCTGGATAGGCTTGAAAATATTGTTGGCCTCCGTGGACTGGCTCTTTCCTGGTTTAGATCATACTTATCAGACCAATATCAATTTGTGCATCTTAACAATGACTCCTCCTATAAGTCTAGGGTTAGATATGGAGTACCACAAGGATCTGTCCTTGGGCCTTTGCTCTTCTCTCTATACATGCTTCCCCTGGGACAAATCATTCGTAAACATGGCATTAACTTCCACTGCTATGCAGATGACACCCAGCTGTATCTATCAGTCAAGCCTGATGAAATTGTCCTGCTGTCAAAAATGGAAGCTTGTTTTATAGATATAAAGGAATGGATGACCCATAACTTTCTCTTGCTAAACTCTGATAACACAGAGGTAATGGTAGTGGGGCCCAAGTCCCTGAGATGCAAACTATCTGGCTATATGCCTAACATTGATGGAATTTCAATCACCTCAAGTGCTGTCATTAAAGATCTTGGTGTTACGTTTAATCCAGATCTAGTATTTGATACACACATTAAAGACATCTCTAGGGTTGCTTTCTATCACTTGAGGAATATCTAAAAAATTCGAAAAATACTGTCCCTACATGATGCTGAAAAGCTAGTCCATGCTTTTGTTACTTCTAGATTAGATTATTGTAATGCTCTTTTGTCTGGATGTACACATTCCTCTCTGAAAGGGCTTCAGCTAATTCAAAATACAGCAGCTCGTATTCTCACGAGAACTAGAAGATTTGAACACATCAGCCCAGTGTTAGCTTCACTTCACTGGTTGCCAGTCAAATTTCGAATAGACTATAAGATTCTATTACTTACCTTTAAAGCCTTACATGGGCTTGCCCCCTTATATTTAAGGGATTTACTTTTCCCTTATAATCCCTCACGAACGCTCCGTTCGCAGGGCGCAGGCTTCCTTGTTATTCCTAAAATAGCTAAAGGTACCATAGGTGGTAGAGCCTTTTCCTATCGTGCTCCTCTCCTATGGAACAAATTGCCTGCTCATGTTCGGGGTGCAGACACTGTCAGTCTATTTAAAGCTAGGTTTAAAACTCATCTTTTTAGTCTGTCCTATAGTTGAGGGGCAGGAGTGGGTGGCTGGCATTAGCTATAGAGTCTCTGGTGGACTGAGCGGTCAGTGCTGTCACTGGATCATTATTGGTAGTGTTGTGTTAAGCTCGACCGGTCATGGTCTAGTGGTGACTGTCTCAAGCCTGCCCTCATGGCTGTATTGGCCCCTGCCTCTGTTTAGCCCTTAGCTATGCTGCCATAGCCTTATTCTGCCGGGGTTTCCTTATCGCAGCAGACACCTCTGTCTCTCCTGCTGCGCTTGTTCTGCTACCATCTGAACCCCTAACAATGTTTTTTTCTTTTTTCCTCTTCCCTGCTCTGGGCACCTGCCCGGAGCTCTAGCCCAAGTTTTCCCGAGTTTCCCGCGTCCTTCCCCCGCCCCCCGCCTGGCCCGGAGCTCCAGCCCAAGACCAGCTAGGCGCCCCCCACCTGCCACTGCTGATCTCTACATGATGGAGTCATCAGAATAGAATACCTCCCTATGACATAATCAACCCATAGGCCAGTGGAGGATGGGCATCCCCCCAATAGCCGGGTTCCTCTCGAGATTTCTTCCCATCGGGGAGTTTTTTCTCGCCACAGTATGAGGGTTTTCTCTCCTACTAGAGTTTTTACCTCTGCTATCTGGGGGCTTAGAGCTGGCTTAGAGCTGGCATTTCCCATTTCCCCTTTCCTCCCCTTTCTGTTCTGTAAAGCGTCTTTGTGACAGTCATCTGTGAAAAGCGCTATATAAATAAAATTGAATTAAAATTGAAAATTTAATCTCCCCAATGCACAGGTTCCTCTGAAGCCCCTTTACCAACACAGACAGTCACTACCGTTAAAGAGGAGCCTGACTCTGACACCCCTATCATGGTGGAAGGGTCAGACTCCTCTAGCACAGATTCAGATTCAGACAATTCAACTCCATGGCAGAAAAAGGAAGGGTAAACATAATAATACAAACATTACAGAACAGCCCAGTCAACCCCCAAACCCAGCAATAACCCACCTACACAAACAACTAATACGCAAAATACAGCAGGGAAATATCAATACCCGGACCAGTCCCCCCAAAACCAGGCCAGAACCCCCACTTTGCCCTAGTAAACCATCACCACCACTTATACACCAAAAAGAAACCCTTACAAAACCCATCACATTTCAAAACAGGCCCTCTAATGACCGGTCACTTCCTGGCCCCGACCCCACACCAAACAAGAACACCCAGCAGCTCTCCACTCGGGGACCCTCCGAAGCAAAGGGGGACACTGGGGCAAAGCTATCACGTCCCACCTCTCCAGGACGGAACCCACCAGGCAGTATGGAGGGGAGACCTGTGGGCGGACCGAGTCAGGGGGTGAGTAGGCGCCTAAATAACCCGGACACAGTATTGGAAAGGCTCAATCAAAGAAATTCTGTAAAGAAATAGCAAACAATAAACCCGGAACAAATGACACAACTAAACAATAACCATAACCATCATGACACAACATTCACAACATCAAACACCAGAAGTATCAAAGACCCTAACAAGAGACATACAGTTTTCTCCATGTTACAGCAGCTTCCCTCAGACATCATCCTTCTTCAGGAGTGCAGAATCCCTTTCTGCACTATGGATGATGCTCTGAGAGAGGAATGGAGAATGGGGGACTCTCTCTGGTCGGGCTCTAACATTGCCCGGGCTGATGGGGTCGGCACATTGACCAAAAATCCCTTTGTTAAGATCATTGAAAATAACATCTTGGAGAGTGGGTGAATCCTCATCACTGATTTTAGTGTCGGGGGATCCCCACTCAGAGTGGTCAATGTGTACGGCCCGGTCGGTGAGGCAGAGAGGGTCTCCTTATTCCACAAAATAAGACCCATTATACATTGCACAATGCCGGTTGTCGTGGGGGGGGGATTTCAACTGTGCCCTTAGGGATGAGGACCGCAGCAGACCACGGAGAGATCAGTCGAGTGAGGAGCTGCGGTCCATCATGGAAGATTTCTCCCTCCATGACGCCGGGGGCGCCTCTCCACCCCAACATACATGGGTGAGTTCCTCTGGTGCTTTCTCTTCCAGAATTGATATGGTCTTGCTCTCCCCAGGCCTGAGAGTGCAGACCTATTCCACCAGGACAGTGCACTTCTCAGACCACCACATGGTGACCGTGACCGTGACCCTGACATGGGAGAAGACCGTAACTGTTGGTAGGGGTCTCTGGAGGATGAATACCAGCCATCTCCAGGACCCCAAAGTGTGTCTGTCCTTCTCAAGGCACTACCTGGAGTGGGTGAGTCTTAAACACCTCTTTGACTCCCCAATAGAGTGGTGGGAGATGGTGAAGGAGCGCGTGCAGGGCTACTTCCGGGCAGTCGGGCGGAGGAAGGCAAAGGAAAGGAGGGCGGCGTTTGATCGTGCTAATGCTGCCCTCCAAAGACTGAGCCTCCTCCAGTCCCGAGGCCTGGAGGTAAGCAGCGAAATTGCACTCGCAAAACAGAACCTCTCGCCCTCTATCGGGAGGAGCGGAAAAAACACACCTTCCGCTCCAAACTCCAGGGCCTTAAGGAGGATGAAAAATGCACGAGGTACTTCTTCTGCAGGGCATGGTCAAAAACTAATAACATCTCTTCCCTTTATAACAGCAGAGGGGTGGTGGTGTCTGAAGAGGCGGAGGTCCGGGAGGTGGCCAGGGAGTTCTATGCGGGCCTGTACAGCATAAGGCCCGCAGATGGGGCTCTCATGGACACCTTCCTGGACTGCCTGGACAGATGCCTCAGGGATGAGAGCATGGAACCGGAGTTGAGCACTGAGAAGCTCACCCGGGCCATATGCTCCCTAAATCTACACAAAGCTCCCGGTCCTGACAGGATCCCGGCCGAATTCTATCAGGCCTACTGGGATCTCCTGAAGGAGGGGTGGCAGAGGTTTTCAGGGCGGCGTACAGGGAAGGGAGGTTGGGGGCTTCACTGAGACAGAGCGCGGTCGCTCTTGTCCCCAAAAAGGGGCACCTGAAGGACCTCCGGAATTGGCGGCCGATCAACCTCCTCTGAGTCGATTATAAGATCATGGCGAAGGCACTGATGAGGAGGTTCCAAGACCTGATAACACCGGTGATCGGCCCTGATCAAACATGCAGCATTCCAGGGAGGTCCATTAATGACAACCTGATCCTCGTGAGGGATCTAATAATCCACTCCGGGGAGCGCGGGTCCCCCTTGGGCCTTCTCAGCCTAGATCAGGAGAAGGCCTTTGACAGGGTAAGTCATGTGTGCTTGGAGAGGGTGCTAGAGAGACTTAACTTTCCTAGCTCACTCCTCCGCTGGACCAAAATGTGCTTGACTGACATCTTGGGGAGGGTGGTTGTTAACAAGCACCCATCCGCCCCCTTTGCCATTAGGTCTGGCGTCAGGCCGGGATGTCCTCCCTCCTGTATGTCATCTACCTTGAGCCGTTCCTCCAGGCCATCAGGGGTAACCCAGGCATCGCTGGTTATCCACTGCCCGGGGCCCAGGGGGAGCGGCTTAGGGTGATGGCGTACATGGACGACATTACCATCGTCGGCACAGATAGTCATTCTATAACCGTTGCAAACAAGGTGTTAGATGACTTCTGTGCAGCCACTGGCGCCCTAGTCAATAGGGACAAGAGTGAACTGTTTCTGTCTCGACATTGGAGTGAGCCACTAACCGTTTCCTTTCCTGTACGCAGAGATAACATCAAGCTCCTGGGGGTGACCTTCCAGTCAGACGGAGAGGGAAGGCTGACCTGGGAGGGAGCCCTCTGCCACGTCCAGGGTAAACTCCGGAGCTGGAGCGTGCGGCCTCTGACTCAGACGGGTAAGATCCTGGTCCTGAAGGCAATAGTCCTTCCCATTTTTCTCTACGTGGGGAGGGTGTTTCCCCCAGACAAGGCCACTAGTAAAAACATCACTAGAATGGCCTTTCGTTTTGTCTGGGGGAGCACCATGGAAAAACTGAAAAGAGCTACCCTCCTCAAGGAAGAGAAGAATGGGAGCAGAGGGGTCCCAGACATTGTTAACATCATTCTGGTACAAGGTCTGGCCACGCTGGTCCAGAATGTTCAGAAGGTTGAGAAGGCCTCTGGTACCTTTGCCAGGTACTATGCCACTCCCTTCTTGAGGACGATGGGCCTGTGTGCGCTGGACCTGACAGTACCATACAGCTGGGATCCCCCCTATGTCTATCGAGCCCTGAAGGACTTTGCCTTCGAGGCTGGATTGCCCAGGGCCGGGCTGACCTTGTGTACCTACAAAGTAATCATGGGTTTTTTTAGATCTAGCCAAACAATGACAGTCCCGAGGGGCTGCCCGGCCCTGGACCCATCAATAATCTGGGCAAATGTCTTGCATACATCTTTGTCTAATAAACAAAAAGACATTGCCTGGATGTCTGCTCACATGTGCCTTCCCACCAGGTCGTTTATGTACAAGCGGCACTTAGCCCGAACCGAGCGTTGCCCCCACGGATGCACTGACTCAGAACATATCCACCATCTGTTCTGGGAGTGCTCCGTGGCCAGACGGGTCTGGGGCCTTGTTGTCTCCTCTGTCTCCCAAAACAGGTTTCTGCCAAGGTCCTCCCTGACTGCTGAGAGTGTCCTCTACGGTCCCCCCGGAGGCTGCAAGACCCCTGAGCTCCAGCTTCAGTGGAGGATCCAAAACCTCCTCCAGGACGGCGTTATGGTGGACTTTCACAAAAACAAGTGCAAGAGAGAAATGGGGGGTGGAGCATTGGAAAGAACTGATCATTTAGCCCACCCCCCAAAAGAGAGAGAACCAATACAACCCCCCATGCGGGAACTGTAAGAACTTTTTGTATTTTAAAAGAAAAATGAACTGCCATAATTTGTAAATGGTTGTTTTTTTTAAAGAAATGTTTTAAGATGTTTTGTGCTATTGGAGTGAGGCATTGTGTATATGTGTGTTTTTAACTTGGAGAAAATGTTTTTTCTGTAACATAACTTACAAAAATCCAATAAAAAACAAATGTAACTGTGAAATGTGTTTTGAAAATGTTTAGTCTCACTACCCACGATGACGAGGTAATGCATTCCCTTCTGAGCGCGAAGCGGATAGACCGTATTGATTTGTATCAAATGCGCTCTATCATTGATGACCGTTCCGCTTCTGTAAAGAATGCGGAGGGAGGGGATGCGTTATGAGTGGTTAGCCTGGTTGTGGTGTAAACGAAAGATTGAGTATGAAGTCATCAGTATAGTAATTTATTAAGCACGAACGTTGCTGTACCTAGGATTTACGCACGTGTTTTAATATCCACGGTTTGGATTGGTAGGCTACTTTTTTCAAACAGTGTTTCCACAAAAAAATCACATGCTCGCTACCACAACCATTACATTCTACCTTCTGCTAGCCAATATTAACTCCTTCGCATCGGCCAGAATAGTTTAGTTTATTTGCATTCAATTGCACTTTTTTACGGTGAAATTCCTTAATTTGTAACATGACACAAAACAGGTTCAAACAAAACGACGACCTATGTGTTCCACAGAAATCCACATACGACAGGAATACATGTAAAGAAGGCAAAAAAATAATAATTTTGACGAGAATTTTGTGTTTGAGCTTCTGTTACTTTGTTTCAGAAATACTTTGAGTAATTCTGACTCTTGAAAAACAAACTCCCGAGGGTTACCTTACAAGAAGTTATGCCTGTACTCAAAGGGGCTCAAGAACAGTAACCGTTTTATTTTCAGACTTGTGTTCAAAAAAGGTGGTGCTAGAGAAAGGGCTAATTATCCAGACTTCTGCGTTCGAAGCGCAGTGTAAAACGGTAATGCGTTACAGTAGTGCCATTAAGAATTGATACTGAAAATAAAAAAAATATTTAAAAAAGAATTGATATTGAAATATAACACTTGATATTGAACATATATTGATTGATTGGTCATAATTATAAATTATTTTGTATTCACTTAAATTTCCTTTGATCAAATATCTGATTTTCACCTTTGGTGTTTTCCTTGCTCTTGACTCTCGGTCGTCCACTTTTCCTTCGGCCGAGTCGTACTGCCTACTCGACACGTCATGACATTTATCTACTCTGAATATATTGATGACAAATGAATTAGCCTACAATATTATGAATGGGTTTGTTGTTTCCATCACTATCCAAGGGTCATATAAATGTTGCCAGAGTTGGTCATAAAAATGTTTATTTATTGTGCTTTATGAAGCTAATGTTTTAAATAATTTTTTATATCTTGAATAGGGTTTTAAACGTGCTGTTCTGACTGCGACGTACCAAATCACATGCAGTTCCGCTTTTCTACTACTGCGGTGCGTATAAGACTCGGGGTGCGACCCAATAGTCGAAAAATGCAACCTTTCCTCCTGCACTACCACTCCTCTACTCCGTGCCCCGGAAACGGATCTTTGTGTTTTCATCTAATGTTGCTGATTACATCTTAATTACGTATAAATGGTTACCAGGGGTGCGTCACAATATTCTTCACTCCCCACCTCCACTACCACTCCTCTCCTACCCGGAAATATACAAAACTGCCTGAACGTTTTCAGTACAAGTATTTGCATGTACAGTATCCAATGTACATGACATTGCGGTTTGCGTCGAGACATTAAGTAATATGTAAGCATTAATATGTAATTAAGATATAATCAGTGACATTAGATTAAAACCATAGACTGTGTAAAAATATGGACAAAGCCACTGTGACGTTACCCATTGCCTTTCCACGGCCTCGTAAAAACCAAATTGAAGCTCGGAAGTCTTTTTCGCCAGCCGTTTGTACAATATGCGCCTGCTCCGTGGAGCCGAAGTGACCTTTGCTTGGAGCAGGGTCAACCGGATATGGTCTTCATGGGAGGGTCTCTGTCCAGGCACAGTATGATTGACAGTTCGGGGCGGAGATTCTGGAAAGCGGGAGAAATGAGAAGCGGGAGCTCATTTTATGCTCTGATTTTATATCGCAAGCGAATTCACGGTAAGTTAAGCTAATGTTTATTATATAATAAAATTTTCACGGTTTTACTGTGTTATTTATTTGCATTGACTGTGTGAAATTCGTCACAGCATTGTGTTATGTAATAACGTTTGTTCAGTTATCTTCAATTTACAGTACAATTTAAAGTACAGTAATATTCCACCCAACTCAGATCGGAGGTAGGCTAATTTCATTAGCTAGCTAGCATCCCAGCTTGACAGTGAGATTGGTAACGTTAGGCTAAGGCAGGCTAAGGCGAACATAGGGTAACGTTATGATTGCCATTAACGATATTGACGGTCAATAAATCACATTTAGGTACAAGACTACTTTTATTATAAATGTCCCGAAGAGCTGCTCTAAATAGGTAGCAAGCTGTCATCATAGTCTGTTAAATGAGCCATATTAATCCATCACCGTCTTTTTGGCTAACGTTAACTCGCTGGGTAATGTTAACAGTACAAATGCTCTCTTCCCCTTGCGACCAAAAAAATCCATCCAGGCCATAGACTGTATAAAAATAGGTCCTGGCGGGATTTCTAAATTCCTAAAAATGTCTGGTTAGGTTTTGCTCGTTCCAATAACCCAGCAGAGTAGCCTATTATGTTCATAACACCCGCCTGAACCTGTCCTATTTTTTTTTGTATAAAATATACAATATATGATCATCCTAGCTAACGCAAATCACAATGAAAGAAGATAAAATAATAATGTCAGCTGTGGTCATCTACGAAGCATTTTAATAAGAATCTATTTGCATGTGTGAAAATTGCACAATGCACTTTGCAAAAGCAAGTTTCCCACCCTAGTGCATGAAGTCTCATTACACAGACTGGTTGTAACCTTGAATTTTTTATAATTTCTTTTGCAGACACAAGGGTAATGATGGAAAGCCGAAACCTCAACTGTGAGTTTCTGTACCCACCTTTCATTGTGAACCATTTTTCTTTTTTAATCACTGTGCCTTAAACTAGTCATTTACATAATATACTTTTTGAGTGCATTTCTCTTTCATTGCTAATTTTTCAAGCGTAGCTCTCCTTATGCAATAGGACCAAACACCATATTGACAATATTAAAGTATCATGTCTAGATTGTGGATGTTTTTAATAGCTTGCATCCAGAATGTATCATTGTATATCGCAATGAGATTAATTTCATTTTATTCCTCTTACACAGCTAAAACCGTCTGGATAGTCGGTGACAGCTACATCCGGCGTGGGGAGGAGAGCGCAAGGGAGACCATGGGGACCAGTCTGGGTCTGGATGCCAGGGTCCAGTGGTTTGGCTGGGGAGGCCTGAGGTGGGAGCGGCTTCTCCCTTTCATTCACCAGTCCCTCAGAGGAAGAGCAGCCCCGGATGTCCTGCTCATACACTGCAGCGGGAACGACCTCGGCAACATGAAGAGCCTGTGTCTCATCGCAGATATGAAGCGGGACCTGCAAGACCTCCACCGGCGTTTCCCAGGGACCAAGATCCTCCTGTCAGCAATCTCCCAGCGACTAATCAGGCTACTTGGTAAAAAGTAAAAAAGTAAAGAAAATAATAAAGTAATAAAAAATGTATTACCGAAAAAACTGGAGAGAATGCTTTTTGTTTGACTAATGCACGGTAACGTTAGCAATTTCGAAATTCACTCCACATAAAATGCACTTAGCCAGTGGAGAGCATAGGACAAAGTGCAATGTACAAGTCCACGACGAGACCGTTAACGTTGAATTACAAAGCTAAACATAGACACAAAGGTTCACCAGGTCGATGTTTTATGGAATCTAAGTTAACGTTACACAACTGAAATTTGACTAACGTTACTTTTGACAGGTTTTACATCGTTAGCTAACGTTATCTGGCCAAACCAAACGGTTTTGGGAGATAAAGTTGCTAAGTCTACTAGCATACCGGACTAGGTAATATAGAAAAGCGTTAGCTTGTCATGCTAGGTCGCGGTAGGTAGCGTAGGCTACTTCTGCAGGCTGGTATCTAATAAGGCTACTTACTTGGTAAAAAAGAAAGTAATAAAAAATGTATTACCGAAAAAACTGGAGAGAATGCTTTTGAGAGGGTCGATTAGTACAGTTGTATGCAGAACACGCCATAACGAATTCAACACGAGTGACAATATGAACTGCGATTGCGATGTGTCTATTAGCCGAATTCACACATTAAAAGGAGGAGAATGGGTAGGAATGTCAAGGTCATTGCTAGCCACATGAGGTACTGCCCACGTCCCGCCCGTTCCGTCTATGGTTCCTGCCCCTCCGAGTGAGTGGAATGACCGGCAGTAACCCCAGACTCAATCTGTCAAACCTGAACAAATGTTAATACCCAAACGACACAATATTTTAAAAAATCAGCACATGCACAGGCATTAGATGAAGGAAAGGCACCTATTGCAATTACATTTTTTTGTGTAAAAAATTTATTGACTGAGTATTTTGACCACATTGCTGCCATTGTCTTACATGGGGAAAGACCTATACTGCAACCAACCGCAGTGGCGCTAGTGAGCAACGGCACCAGGAAGTGAGCTTCAAAACGAAAGCCCAGTCTTGGCCCCTTGATTAAAACACAAAGATCCGTTTCCGGGGCAAGGAGTAGAGGAGTGGAAGTGGAGGAGGAAAGGTGGCATTTTTCGACTATTGGGACGCACCCCAAGGGTTCATTCCAATCGCCTATTTTTACTCCTTTTATTTTTTTTGTGAATAAACGGTGCTTTTGTTAGTTATTAAGAATGAGTGTCATTATGGATTAGCGCTTTTTAATAAATGAAAGAAAGGAACTGTAAAATTAAATTTGTGTAGGGGTGTGCCAGCGATGTGGCAGATGTGGAGAGTGGTGAATAATTTATACACATCACGCGTTCTGAGAAAAGGCTTCCGCAAAGGCTACAATTGTGCTTCCTCACTGAAGAATCCTCCGGGAGCCTCGTCGTTCGCCACTCCTCGCTCCTCCAAGGAGCATTTAGCAGTTTGGAATGTCCTTAAATATGGCGAACCTCAATCGATTTCCGGGTCAGGCGAGGACCGAGGAGAAGAGGACGGATAAAATAAGCGATTGGAATCCACCCCAAGTCATCTTGCGCCCATTGCAAGTGAACTGGGCGGCTTGGTCTTAAGATGAGGAGTGGCCAGGAAAATTTTTGGTGTATTGCTATCTTGACCCAGCAGAAAGCGCTTGCGCTTAAACCACCACAAATTTGGTCTAAAGTCATGTCGCAGTTGTTTACATGTTATTTTAACGGCGCATATAGCATAAGTGCTGTAGACGTGTGCCTAATGCGTGTACACCCTCCTGTCTGTTACACACAGGGGTGCACACAAGCATGACTAAAAATATCAAGATTACAATGTGAACTATTATTATTGTGTAGGCTATATCAAAAAATGCATAATAATAAAAGGGTCCATAGGTCAAAGACCACATACCTGTCCCTCAGCGAAGAGGAATGCCACATTAAATTGCTTTCAGCACACTCCGTCAACATCCAGGCGATGTGCGATGGTACGTGTAAGGTTACATGTATAGACGAGGGCTGCCCCCTAAGATTTGCTTCGTCGACCTGTAGCCGTCAGTTCAAACCCAGTCGACTAACCATCGCACATTTAGCCTATGATATTAATTTAATTAGGTATTACTTTACTATTTAAATATGTATTTTTCAGCATCAGAACATGACTTTGACTTCCATCTGATCTTTAGTAAGTTTACTATATTACAGAGAAATACAAAACCGTCATTATGAGCATTGAAAATATCAATTAAGCACGTGCTGCGATTTGCTGGCCTGCGCTGCCTATTAACGGCATCGACGAAGTGGTAAATGAATGTGTCAGAACAACAAGCAAGGAGACATTAACATTGTTATTTTTATTATTTTTTATAACAACACACAACTGAAAAAAAAGGGAATAACTAAATAAAAAAGCAGCCTTTTGTCCGGTGAAAGAGCAAAAACATTGTAGCTAATTTAACAACTTCACGGTTATAAAAACTAGATGGGGGGGGGAAAAATATATTTTATTTTCTTTTAAAAATGCAAATAAATAGGCTAAAAATTATATAAACAAACGAATACATGAAAAACACAGCAAACTGAAACACTTAAGAGAGAAATAGATCAACAACAGGCCAAACGAAAGATTAATTATCTATTATAGCAACGTAAAAGTGTGTTTTATCCAACTTGTGACCAGTGAACCTCGTCACATTAGGCCTACTCACTGCTGTTTTTCCTCCGATTGAAGTTTTCTCATATTATGCGTGAGGAACACAAGTTTGTTGACGTTTCTCGGGAGAAGTGAGCTCCGGGTTTTGCTGACAATGAAGCCGGCCTTTGAGAAGATGTGCTGAATGATAGGCGAATTGTTGCTTGCAGAGTTTACATTTAACTTTTTTGCGGTCATCCTTTATACAGTACGTTCGAAATGCTCGCATACTTTTGATTTTCTCTCAGACATTCTATACAACTGATCTATTCCTTAATTAATAGACACCAATTGTTTGTTAAAAGGCGCACGTCCGGAATGAATAGTCCCACTCTCGCGTTTTTTCACACTGCGATGATTCGACCAATTAAAATTTTGGTCGACCAAGTTTTTTTGATCAACTAATGGTTTAATCGACTATTTGGGGGCAGCCCTAGTTTAGACTATTCGCAATTATGCTGGATCAAGCTATGATTTAGCCTATATTTGCCAATAATTCCTGTAATCTTCTGGGGGGACAATCTTCTGTTATGGGACAAATGCTATCCATAAAAAAACATTGCTGATAACACCTATATCAAGCCTAATGCGCAAATTGTAATTTACACCTAATGCGTGAATTGTTATTCAATGGAAAACTCTCGCACTGCAATAGACGGACATTTCAGTTCTGAAAATGCGCTTCAGATGTCATTACAATACAGCTCACTTCATCTAGGCCTACAGCCTGTAAGTAAATAGAATGGTTTTGATTAAAGTTCAAAACCTTATCCAGTGTATTGTTTTTCAAATAGCCTAGACTACAGTCCCCGGGATTCGCTGTGCATAAGGTTTTTTCGATAGCCTACGGTTAAAGGTAGAGATTCATTTAAATTTCACCATGTTAACTGAATTGTAACCTTATTCTTCGTCCTTCATATTTTTTTTACTTACAGTGACCAGGTTTCCATACTCTCATCTTATTAATACCCCGCCGAAACGATTTTAAAGAGAAGAGTCTCTAATTATAATTAGAAACGAAAACAAATTTGCAGAACATTACACAATTAATTCAGAATTCATTTTAATTCTTTGCATGTGTGCTTTAACTTCATGCAGGAGCAGGTCTGTTTCCCCTGCTGTAAATCACACTTTTCAGTCTTCCTGGGATATTATTATAATTATTAATTATTTATTAATAATAATATTAATTTTATTAATATTAGTATTATTATTAATATAATAATAATATTATTATTAAGACATTTTTCACTAACAAGCCAATAAAAAAATAAAACCTAAATAAAAAATCTAGATTTTGCTGCAAGAACTGAGAATGTGAGTAATAGGCCTACATTATATAGCGAAATGTTATGGCATAAATACAATATCTCCATCAAGACACATCAGCAAATACGCTAACCTACCGTTGTGAAATGATGGACGTTTAGCCGTAGGCTACGAGTTGGTAAGAAAAGCAAAGGTATCTAATATACTTGCAACTTGCTCTAAGAATTCTAGGTTGTTTTGTAATTATAGCTGGGCTATATTTCTGCAGAATCCGATGTCCTGGAATAACAAAACTATGGGTTTGCGTTCATTATTAGGCTACCCCTTGTCCCTATCCACGGTTGCCCACTAGTGGTAGCCTAGTCATTGACGTCGCAATTATATTAGCCTATAATTTTTTCTGAAATTAATTTACAACTTAAAATTTAACAACACCTCCTCCTCTACTCCGTGCCCTGGAAACGGACCTTTGTGTTTTAATCTAATGTTGCTGATTACAGCTTAACTATTAATTGTTACATATTAATTAATGTCTCAACGCAAACCGCAATGTCAGGTACATTGTATACTGTACATGCAAATACTTGCAAGTACTCAAAACATTCAAGCAGTTTTGCATATTTCCGGGTAGGAGAGGAGTGGTAGTGGGGGAGTGGAGGAAGGGAGGTGGGGAGTGAAGAATATTGGGACGCAGCCTGGAGGTCGTACGAGGGCAGGTGGAATCCCATCAGGCTGTGCAGGGGAAGGGGTGGGGTCTGTGAGGGAGAAAGAGCAGCAGAGGGCAGTGGTTAGGAATGTCAACCTGAGGTGCGTCCCAATACTCTAAAAATGCACCCTCCTTTCCTCCACTACCAACTCCTCTCCTCCATGCCCTGGAAACGGATCTTTGTGTCATAATCCAATGTTGCTGATTTCATATTAATTACATGTTATTTGTTACATATTAATGTCTCAACACAAACCGCAATGTCAGGCATATTGTATATTGTACATGCAACTACTTGTACTTGAAACGTACAGACAGTTTTGCATACTTCTGGGTAGGAGACGAGTGAAGGAAAGGAGGTGAGGAGTGAAGTATATTGGGACTTAGCCCAATATTATCTGCGGCTGCCATATTTTATCCTGGGCTGCATTCAGATCCAAATGTTTGCATTCTTCCTGTCGTTCCCTTCCCTTGCTTCAAGGGGGGAATCCCCAAAATATGGCAGCCACACCAAGTGGGATTCGGTTCCAATTTAAGAAACGGGAGGGAGTAATTATATTCCCTCACTCCCTTCTTTATCCTCCCTTCCAGGGTTTATCCTCCCTTCCCTTCCAATGGTATACAATGCAAAAAGTCCTGCAAAAAGAGTCCCACAATGCAATACTCCACACGGAAAATGTGGGCAGTCATGTTTCAACTCTATGGGGTAGCATTTCCTATATCGGTTGCAAGGGCCTTTCATTCACTTTTTGGTTTGTTTCTCGTCTATCCTCTCTTGCAGAACACCTTGCTTTTGTTTAACGTGCAGTTTGATTGCTGCACGTTAAACAAAATTCATCACAAAATAGCTCACTCGAGGGAAGAGAGGAAGGGAAAGGAATCTGTTAAATTTGATATGAATGCAGCCCTGGCATTTTGGGGGGGAACTTGGGCTTCATTCAGGACTTGGGCTTCATTCGTATCCAATTTGACACATTCCCTTCCCTTGCTCTCTTCCCTCGAGTGAGCTATTTTGTGACATAATTTTAGCAAAAAGACCATAGTGCAAATTCAACACAACACATGTCATATCCATATCAGAGCAATGGTCATATAACAGCTTGCACAGCACCACACACAACTCTGGCCCTCAGCAATTCTGTTCAGAACTAAAGCTGCCCTTTAAACCTGTGGACACCAGGGTCATTAACCTGTCGTCTGACACTCCATTTTCTGAAAAAGGTTACTGTGTATTTTTTCTTCAAGGGCCATTTACTAAACAATTGTGCTTAACAATGTAGCATCAGGACATACTATATATAAATAGAAATATAGAAATTCTGGAAGTACCAATGAAAGAGATCCTTGAGTGTCCAATTAGAAAGGATGTGGTCTCCCAGATTCAAGATTTAACACTAAATCTGTCCTCACTGTACTTAAAGGCCCCTGTAAACCCATTAGCAGCATATGATCCAATTTACAGTTTCTCCCCTGATTCCCTTTAGTTACAGTCCACATCCCCCTACTATGAGCAGAGTGTCTTTAGTTACAGTCCACATCCCCCTACTATGAGCAGTGTCTTTAGTTACAGTCCACATCCCCCTACTATGAGCAGTGTCTTTAGTTACAGTCCACATCCCCCTACTATGAGCAGAGTGTCTTTAGCTACAGTCCACATCCCCCTACTATGAGCAGTGTCTTTAGCTACAGTCCACATCCCCCTACTATGAGCAGAGTGTCTTTAGCTACAGTCCACATCCCCCTACTATGAGCAGAGTGTCTTTAGTTACAGTCCACATCCCCCTACCATGAGCAGAGTGTCTTTAGTTACAGTCCACATCCCCCTACTATGAGCAGAGTGTCTTTAGTTACAGTCCACATCCCCCTACTATGAGCAGAGTGTCTTTAGCTACAGTCCACATCCCCCTACTATGAGCAGAGTGTCTTTAGTTACAGTCCACATCCCCCTACTATGAGCAGAGTGTCTTTAGTTACAGTCCACATCCCCCTACTATGAGCAGAGTGTCTTTAGTTACAGTCCACATCCCCCTACTATGAGCAGTGTCTTTAGTTACAGTCCACATCCCCCTACTATGAGCAGAGTGTCTTTAGTTACAGTCCACATCCCCCTACTATGAGCAGAGTGTAGCATTGCCTGGAGGTAAGGTCTGACTACTCCTATTAAGGAAGTTGCCAGAAGATAGTTGTCTGGGAGAAAATCTTAGTTGTCCCAGCCTGTATTTACAATTCTGAAGTTTTGGTGACCACAGTAAAAAATATTGGTGTGGTGTGTAGTAGGCTACACCATACATCATAAGGATAAATTTTATTTAAGTAAAAATAACACCTCAATCCTTTAATATAAATATAGGTGTGTGTGCAGTATGTGAGTGTGTGAATGTTAATTATTCTTCAGCAAATACTGTATGTTACACTTCCATGACATTTAAAAAAAGCACTTTTCTTAATGCACGCGTCAGAAATGCACTTCTCTATACGGTATGAAGACACACAATCATACTTGCAACAGTGAATGTAGTGCAGAAATGTAGGTTAAACATGCAGGTACCCCTTGGTAGCTGGCAACTGCTTAATATGAGTAGACCAGTAAAGAAAACAAAAAAAATATGAGTAGCCTCTAAATGCAGCGTTCAGATCCATTTCTAGTTTGTGTAAGTGGAAGTGCAAGCAGGAGATGAAAATGGCTGCAGGACAGGCCTTGTAGAGCATCACCAGAGAAGATACTCAGCACGTGGTCATATAATTACAGACTTCAAGCAGTCACTGCCTGTAAAGGATATGCAAAGACAAAGTACTAAACATGACTACTTTCATTTTTATAACATTATGTATATTGGGGGGGACTATGTACAAAAGGTTCTATAATTTCTAAATGGTTCATCCAATATGGATGAAAATACCCTCAAATGAAAGCTAACAGTCTGCACGTCAACGCCAATGTCATCTTATCCTTTCAAACTCAAAGTGCTAGAGTACAGAACAAAAATAACAACAAATGTGTCACTGTCCAATGAATTATGGTGCTCACTGTACGTTCATTTCAATTGCTTAAGTGATTCCAAAGTCTACTTTTTTAGCATCATTTGTTGAATTAGTTGACCTTAATGAATCAATATGCTTGAAATTAAAATAAAATAAACTTGTGTCCAGATATGTAAAAAAAAAAAACAGACTAAAAAACTGACTACCGTTTGAAGGTGTACTTACTTTTTCACATGAATGTATGGACAAACCCCAATTACAAAAAAGATGGGACAGTATGTAAAATGCAAATAAAAGCAGAAAGCAGTGATTTGTAAATTCTCTTTTACACATATTTAGTTGAAACAGTACAAAGAAAATATATTTAGGGTTCTATCTTGGCAATTGGTCTAAGCGTATGGCGTAAAGTCCATTTAGGGCGTGTCCAAGTCCACTTTTGCTATTTTAACTGCGTTTTTTTTGGGCGCTAAGCACGCCGCACCGTGCATATGGACTGAACCTAGTCTCTTCATTAATTATAAGTGTGTCTTGGGCGTGACATGCAATAAACCAATCAAAATGTCATATCCCATTCCCTTTAAAAGCCTGCTTTTCCACCTTGGCGGATTGCTTATATGATGGCGAAACAGACATGCTTGTGCGTGTTTAGTGCGACCAAGGAATAGGCTATATGGATCAATAGTAGCCTATGATAAATATTATTCGGACAAACCATTATGAGTTCCCGGTAATTCCCGACAGTGCTGTTATTTTACAAAATATATGCGGTTAAATTTCGTTAAAGGCACCTGCAACAGCTGAGAATAAGCTACCAATGGCTTCCGTCTCACCTTAGAAAACGCCAAATTAGCCTGCTTTAACGAATTTCGTTTGATTATGCAATGAAGCAATGAACTCATGTTCAAGCTTCATCCAAAGTTCAATACCTGCATTCTAATTTTGATTAATAAAATAATTAACGTTATTTTGCCTTAATGATGACAATAAATACAATAAAGCTGTCAGGTTGGCAACCCATAGGTTCACGCATATTTTCCCTTGTTTTATAATGTCCTGCTTATGGAAATGTGACCAACCTGTTTTACTGGTAGTGTAATGCTTTAAAACAGTCCACTTTCCCAGGAAGACCGTTAAAAGTGCGATTTACAGCAGGGGAAACAGACCTGCTCTTGTAAAGCGCACATGCAGATAATGGTATTAAAATTAATTGTCAATTAATTGTAACGTGCTGCAAATTTGTTTTCGTTTCTAATTAGACACTTAGTACTCTTTAAAATCTTTTGTTCAGTTATGGAATAACAGGTGAAATCAGCGGGGTTTTAATAAGCTGAGGGTATGGAAACCTTGTCACTATAATTTAGAAAATATGAAGGATGAAGAATAGCTAAGGTTACAATTCAGTTTACATGATGACATTTATCTCCGTTTTTTAACCATAGGCTATCGAAAAAACCTTATGCACAGCGAATCCGCTGTAGCCTAGGCTATTTGAAAAACAATAAATGCAATATTCACTGGACAAGGTTTTGAACTTTTTTCAGTCACAAACCATTCTATTTACTTACAGGCTGTATTCCTAGATAAACAGAGCTGTATTGTAATGACATCTGAAGCGCATTTTCAGAACTCAAATGTCCGTCTATTGCAGTGCGCGAGTTTTCCATTGAATGACAATTCACGCATTAGGTGTAAATGACAATTCGCGCATTAGGCTTGATATAGGTGTTATCAGCTCCTTTTTAATGGATAGCCATTGTCCCGTACCATCGCACATCGCCTGGATGTTAATGGCTTGGGCAGAAAGCAATTCAATGTGGCATTCCCCTTCGCGGAGGGAAAGGTAGGCTATGGGCCCTTTTATTATTATGCATTTTTGATATAGCCTACACAATAATATTTCACATTGTGATCTAGATATTTTAGTCATGCTTGTACGCGCCCCTGTGTGTAACAGACAGGAGGGTACGCGCGTTGTGTACACACCTATGTAGATGTACTTGTAAACGCCTATGCGCCGTTAAAATAACATGTGAACAACTGCGACATGACTTTAGACCAGGTTTGTGGTGGTTCTAGCACAAGCGCTTTCTGCTGGCTCAAGATAGCAATACGCCAAAAATAATCCTGGCCACTCCTCATCTTAAGACCAACACGCCCAGTTCACTTGTAATGGGCGCGAGAATACATGCTAGTTAAACGACCTGAGTGCTAGGCATTATAATGAACCATGCGCCGGGTGTAAGATAGCAAAGACACTTGCGTTTGGGTTAGCGCCGCTTTGCGCCGGGTGTAAGATAGGGCCCATGGTATTTAAACGGCGTGAACACAAGCCGTTATAATGAACCATTCGCCGGGTGTAAGATAGCATACTTACACTTGCGTTTGGGTTAGCGCCGGGTGTAAAATAAGGTAAAACATTAAGGGCCCTATCAACTTTATTGATTTTTGTAAATATATACTAATTCCGGATTTGATGCCTGCAACACATTTCAAAAAAGTTGGGCCGGGGGCAACATAAGACTGGGAACGTTGTGGAATGTTCAAAAAACACCTGTTTGGAACATTCCACAGGTAAACAGGTGATGCTGTCATGACAGGGTATAAAAGGAGCATCCAGGAAGGCTTGGGCTTTTATGAGCAAGGATGTGTCGAGGTTCGCCACTTTACGAAAAACTTTGTGAGCGAATAGTCCAACAGTTTAAGAATAATGTTTATCAACGCATGATTGCAAGGAATTTAGGAATTTCGGAAACCCGCTGTCAGTAAACACAGTTTGTCACTGCATCTACAAGTTAAGACTCTACTACGCAAAGCGTAAGCCATATATCAACAACATCCAGAAACGCCGCTGACTTCTCCAGCTCCAGCTCATCTGAGATGGACTGACACAAAACGTGTGGAAAACGTGTGCTGTGGTCTGATGAGCCCACCTGTCAAATTGTTTTTGGAAATAATGGACGTCATGTTCTCCAGGCCAAAGAGGAAAAGGATAATCCCAGTTGTTACCAACGCAAGGTTCAAAAGCCAGCATCTGTCATGGTATTGGGGTGTGTTAGTGCCCATGGCATGGGTAACTTGCACATCTGTGAAGGCACCATTAACACTGAAGGGTACATATGCATTTTGGAGCAATATGCTGCAATCTAGACGTCTTTTTCAGGGACGTCCCTTATTTCAGCAAGACAGTGCCAAGCCACATTCTGCACGTGTTACAACAGCGTGGCTTCATAGTCAGAGTGCAGGTGCAAGACTGGCCTGCCTGCAGTCCAGACCTGTCTCCCATTGAAAATTACGACAATGGAAACCCCGGACTGTTGAGCAACTGAAGTCTTATATCAAGCAAGAATAGGAAGAAATTCCACCTTCAAAATTACAACAATTAGTGTGCTCAATTCCCAAAAAATTACTGAGTGTTGTTAAAAGGAAAGGTGATGTAACACAGTGGTAAACATGCCCCTGTCCCAACTTTTTTAGGACGTGTTGCAGGCAAATTTAGAATGAGCGTATATTTACAAAAAACAATAAAGTTGATTAGTTAAAACTAAAAATATCTCATCTTTGTACTGGTTTCAGTTGAATACAGGACAAAAAGGATTTGCAAATAATTGCTTTCTGTTTTTAATTAATATTTTATACACAGTCCCAACTTGTTTGGAATTGAGGTTAGTATAAAAAGTGCTGTAATTTTTACATGGTGAAACCAAACATGTATAAAAAATACCCTATAATAAAAGCTGAGAATCTGTACTTTAGCCATGTGATGTTGTCATTCCAGGTGTGGTGGTTGGAAATTTACAAAACAAAGTAAAGTTTGATGACCATATCTCAATTATGGCGTTTTTGACTTTCCTGATTGGAAATGCAAATGAAACCAGTTGAGCTCAAAATTTGTAACACTGTTGCACCATCTAACAGTCAACTGCCTTTTTCAGAGTACGTGGTGACCAGAGAGTTGAGAATATGGATATTGCTCGATGTACGTTTTCAGTAGGAGAAACTGGTTTTGGCAGCTTCAGCATTGCTTAAATCACTGTAGATGATCTTTGACAGTGTGTGTGCGCACTGTAAATGTTTTCTGCTGTTCTTTGGATATCATTAGTAGAACTGGAATAGACCCCAGACCCCAATAGACCCCAAAAACTTACTTCTTCTGTCTTGATGGTGGTACATTTACCAATGTTGTCACACATCATAAAAGAAGGTCCACACTCATAATTGCAGATATTTAAAAAAGTCAGATTTATTGGACAGACATTTCACCCATCAGGGCTTTATCAGTGTCAGTGTTCAGAAACAGGAAACAGTCATCCATTTAAACAGCCCCACCTCTTGTGGGGAGTACTGTGATTGGCCACTAAGAGACCAATGTCCATGAAAAATAATGAAAAACGCATCATATTAACAAAAAACTATGAATGTGTTATGAGCAAATTTACAAGTACAAGAACACTATATGAATGGCAGACATCATTTGGCAGAACGTTGAAAAAACAGGGGATGGGGGTGCAGAACATTCATTCAGAGGAAGGGGGATGATCCACTGTGACAGTTACAATATCTGAGGGACTAGCTGGTGCCTCTGCAACAGATTGCATGGACTGGCCGAGTCTGTAGATCAGCTCCTGCAGACTGCAGACTAGCTCCTCTGGGATGTCAACATGACGTGATGTCGCTCTGGCCAGAGCAAGCTCTTGTTGAGCGACGTCTAGGAGGTACTCCAAATCCATTGTTTTGTTATTAATGATGGAGCTTGTTTGCATCCTCTGCAAGATCTCTCTTCTACCTTGCTCCTGCAAATATGGACAATATGTCAGCTTATATTAATGTTAATATTATATTAACATTAATATAGCTTATATTAATGTAATGTTGCTGGCTGGCTACACAGTTAATATCATCTTGAGTTTAACCCATTCATTGCCGCAGGCGACATAATTCAACAAAAATACTAATGTTTGAAAGTGCCATGGGCGACTAACATCAACAGAAATGTCAATGATCTAAAGTGCCAGTAGACAACAGCCGTCTTTACACTGCTGCACCGGTAAATAATTCCGGATTTGAGGGGAAAAAATTAAACAATGACGAATTTACACTGATGTTCTTTTACTGACTTTTATCTGAATTTTCTCTCTTTTAAAATTATTATGGTTTTTTTTTATACATGGTTCTCGATGGCAATATTTGAAGTTACATTTAGCCAATGTTTTAAAATTAATCTCTAGAACAAGTGACCACCTAAATCAACATCGGGGCGTGGGAATAACAAATCCCGGTCAATTTGTACCAACATGTTTCTTTGGCAGTGACCAAGAATATAAAGACTATAAAAGAATAAAATAATATAAAAATATAAAGTGGACAATATAATAAACTACTGCTAGGCTACTGCAGGAGAAAACACACTTGATCATCGCTGTATATCTCTGCAGCGGGAGTAAATTACACAGTATCAAAAACCAAACTGGCATAGACTAAGCAAAGCCTCCACTGTAACGTGATTTGCGTTACAAAACTTGCCGTTTTGTTTTGTTCGCCTTATTCCCCTAGCTTTCAGTCGTTCCACGATTGTCTGGTAAATGTTTGAGTCACAGACTCTACCCTCCATGTGTTTTACTATTTCCCTTTCCCGTCTTATATTGAATAATTCTCTGATTTCCACTTTTGTCCAGTTATTTCCCATATTTCCTCCAAGTAACTCACGCAAACAGCTAATTTTTACATATCTATACAAATGAGCAGTGATTATGTTAATTGTATATTTTTACATATCTCTAGATATGCAAGAGCTGATTTTTTTATGTAAAACTGTTTTCACTATTACACATCACCAAAGCAAGATTCCTGTTAACCAAACTGAAAATAAATTATTTATTACCATCAATTTAGTTTGACTTTGTTCTCATCGTGTGCCATCTAGTGAATGTTTAAAATAACTGCAGCCTATTACATGTGGGTTTGGCTATAACCAACAGTACCCTCCACTATTATTGGCACCCCTGATTAAGATGAGTAAAAAGGGTTATAAAAAATTCACTGTTTGGTGAATTAGCTTAATGTCACACAGAAAAAATGAGAAGTTGAAGTGAATTTATTATGACAAAAAAAAATCCCTCATCAAGAATTATTTTTAACAAAACCATGTGTGCCACAATTATTGGCACCCCTGCATTTATACAGATCCTTTCCAAAAAATTAGAATATCATGGAAAAGTTTTTTTTCCATAATTCCATTCAAAAAGTGAAACTTTCATAGATTATAGATTCATTAGCCTTTATTTGTTTCATTTTTCATAATTTTGGCTTACAGCTCCAGAAAACCCCCAAAACAGTATTTCAAGAAATTAGAATAGTGTGTCGAAAATCAGCATTTACTTCAGTTATTTCAGAGAATGAATGTTTTAGACTGAGTGTCACACTATCATCTAATTTACTCAAAACACCTGCAAAGTTTATCTCAGTTTGGTTCAGTATGGGGAAGACTGCAGACTTGACAATTGGCCAGAAGACCATCATTGACACCCTCCAGAAGATGGGTAAGCCACAAAAGGTCATCGCTAAGGAGGCTGGCTGTTCACAGAGTGCAGTGTCCAAACATATCAATAGAAAGTTTAGTGGAAGTGAAAAATGTGGCAGGAGAAGGTGCACAAGCAAAAGAGATGACCGTAGGCTTCAGCTTCCAAAATTTGGCGGAGATGCAGAGGGAGTGGACTGAGGCTGGAGTCAGTGCTTCAAAAACCACCACGTACAGACGTATCCGGGACATGGGCTACAACTGTCGGATTCCTCGAGTCAAGCCACTCCACTCATTCTCTGAAATAACTGAAGTAAATGCTGATTTTCGACTGTTTTGGGGGTTTTCTGGAGCTGTAAGCCAAAATTATGAAAAATGAAACAAACAAAGGCTAGAAATATTTCACTTTGTGTGTAATGAATCTATAATCTATGAAAGTTTCACTTTTTGAATGGAATTATGGAAAAAAAACTACTTTTCCATGATATGCTAATTTTTTGGAAAGGATCTGTATACAGAATAAAGTAATCATTTTAATATTTGCATGCCATGACTTCCTGATGTCTGTGACCTATGGACCCTTTTATTGTTATGCAATTTTTGATATAGCCTACACAATAATGATATTTCACATTGTAATCTTGATATTTTAGTCATGCTTGTGCGCGCCCCTGTGTGTAACAGACTGGAGTGTGTACGCGCGTTGTGCACACGCCTATGTAGACGGACTTATTTACGCCGTTAAAATAACATGTAAACAACTGCAACATGACTTTAGACCAGGTTTGTGGTGGTTCTAGCGCAAGCGCTTTCTGCTCAACAACATCAAAAGACTTGATATCTTATTTTCTGGTACTCTTACAAGCGATAGTATAACGTCTCTGCATTTGAATGGATATCTATGGGAATTGGGGGGTGGGACTAGATATAGCTGTAAATTATGCTGGAACAGTATGGAATACATGGTTGGTAAAATGGCTGTAAGTCATCAAGGGTCTGAGGTATCAAATGAGCCTCAAACCATCACTCTGCTGCCAGATATGCAGTAAATATGGATGGATCACATTAAGGGTTGTTTCTCCTGACAAATTTTCCTATTGAACTCTATGGAAAAATAAGTCAGGAAAAGAAACCCTTCAAGTTATCAATCCATATCTACTGTATTTCTGGCAGCAGAGTGCTGGTTTAAGGCTTGTTTGATACGTCCAACCCTTGATGACTTAAGAGTCATTTAGCCAACCATTTGTGTTCCATACTGTTCCAGTGTAATTTACAGCCAAATCTAGTCCCACTACCCAATTCCCATAGAGATCCATTCAAATGCAGAGACGTTATAGTATCGCTTGTAAGAGTACCAGATAATAAGATATCCAGGGCCCTATCTTACACCCGGCGCAAAGTGGCGCTAACCCAAACGCAAGTGTCTTTCAATTCAATTCAATTCAATTTTATTTGTATAGCGCTTTTTACAGAGAACTGTCACAAAGACGCTGCACAGGGAAACAGAAGGAAAATTGAGCAAAAAACCAGGCCATAGCCCCCAACCAGCAAAATGAGGTAAAAAACTCCCCGGTAGGGGAGAAAAAAACACTGAGCAGTGGCGAGAAAAAACTCCCCAGTGGGAAGAAATCTCGGAAGGAACCTGGCTAGAGAGGGGGTGCCCATCCTTCGCTGGCCAGCCCGGTTTAGACTAAAGGTGGACTGAATGGTAATAGTCAATTCAATAATCTATCTTACACCCGGTGCTGGGTTAATAATAACGCCTAACGCTCACGCCGTTTAACTACCATGTAGTCTTGCACCCGTTGCAAGTGAACTGGGCGTGTTGGTCTTAAGATGAGGAGTGGCCAGGATTCGTTTTGGCGTATTGCTATCTTGAGCCAGCAGAAAGTGCTTGCGCTAGAACCACCACAAACCTGGTCTAAAGTCATGTCGCAGTTGTTTACATGTTATTTTAACGGCGTAAATAAGTGCGTCTACATAGGCGTGTGAACAACGCGCGTACAACCTCAAGTCTGTTACACACAGGGGCGTGCACAAGCATGACTAAAATATCAAGATTATAGGGGTGTCACGATTCTCCAAATCCGCAATTCGATTTGACTTTCAATTTTAAGGTGACGATTCGATTTTCGATTTTTTTTCAGCACTATTTTTTTTTCCAGCACTACAGTCTAACTAATGGCTATGCCATTGTTAGACTATCGAGTCTTGATTTGTAAAGAAAAATACTTGTTTCTCAATAAGTAACTTTTATTTGAATAATAACAATTATAAATAATAACAAAAATATGAGAATATTTAAACACACCTAAACAGTTAAGAGCTTTATCAAAACTAGACTCTAGAATAATAAACAATTGAACATTTACCACGCTATTAACAATTTACACATTGGTTTTATGCCCTGACAACGGTCATTTACATTTACATTGTCGTCAAGGCAATTAATTCTGCATTAAATGCTTAAATCCAGTGTTCTCCACCACCGAATAGGGTCGCATGTCTGATGCTACAAACACTCCTATTGCGCTAGTTATTTCTTTAGCGCAAGTTGAATTTTGTGGAAGCTTGGCTCTAAATGAGAATGGAAGAGTTGCCTGTGTCAATGTTTTTTTCCCAGTCAAATCTATTTCTTTGTGATGCCTGCGAATGTGTCCTGCCATATTTGACGTGTTGCCTGAGGTGGCGTATGGTACTCGCGTGTAGCATAGCCGACAAACTGTCGTTTTTTTGTCAATGACGCGTTCGTTGTTTATATAACTCACGGGGAAGGCAAACTGTTGCCACACCGGTGACTTGAGGGAAGCAGGAGGATTTTGCAGTTCTGTTTCTCCATCTCCGACTCCGGCAGTGGCCATGTGTCGAAAAGTAATGCAGGCTACCGGTAAGATAACGTTAACTAGCAGCTGTGTCTTCTTTGAAATATCGTTGTTTTTTTTTCTTCGGACGCACGCCTGCGTGGACGAACAAAATGCAGTGGAAGGCGTCAAGTTTCGTTTTGTCGGAAACGCTTACATTAGAGATGGCCAAGTAGGCTACTTTTTTTTACATTTTACCCATCACATGAAAGGCTAAGAAGAGCGCGCGGGGGGCGGGGTGGAGAGAAAAAAAAAAACTTGGAGAATTGCGAACCAGCTTGTGATTTCGAAGTTCGAAATCGAACGCTCATTTCGATCGATTTTCGATTTCGAATCGGTATCGTGACACCCCTACAAGATTACAATGTGAAATATCATTATTGTGTAGGCTATATCAAAAATTGCATAACAATAAAAGGGTCCATAGGTCAAAGACCACATACCTGTCCCTCAGCTCACTCCATCAACATCCAGGCGATGTGCGATGGTACGGGACAATGGCTATCCATTAAAAAGGAGCTGATAACACCTACGTATATCAAGCCTAATGCGCAAATTGTCATTTACACCTAATGCGTGAATTGTCGTTCAATAGAAAACTCGCGCACTGCAATAGACGGACATTTGAGTTCTGAAAATGCGCTTCAGATGTCATTACAATACAGCTCTGTTTATTTAGGAATACAGCCTGTAAGTAAATAGAATGGTTGTGACAGAAAAAAGTTCAAAACCTTGTCCAGTGAATATTGCATTTATTGTTTTTCAAATAGCCTAGGCTACAGCGGATTCGCTGTGCATAAGGTTTTTTCGATAGCCTATGGTTAAAAAACGGAGATAAATGTCACCATGTTAACTGAATTGTAACCTTAGCTATTCTCCATACTCTCAGCTTATTAAAACCCCGCTGATTTCACCTGTTATTCCATAACGGAACAAAAGATTTTAAAGAGAACTAAGTGTCTAATTAGAAACTAAAACAAATTTGCAGCACGTTACACAATTAATTTACAATTAATTTTAATGCCATTATCTGCATGTGCGCTTTACAGGAGCAGGTCTGTTTCCCCTGCTGTAAATCACACTTTTCACGGTCTTCCTGGGAAAGTGGATCGTTTTAAAAAGCATTATGCTACCAGTAAAACAGGTTGGTCACATTTACATAAGCAGGACATTATAAAACAAGGGGAAATATGCTAAACCTATGGGTTGCCAACCTGACAGATTTATTGTATTTAGTGTCATCATTAAGGCTAAATAACGTTATTTATGTTATTAATCAAAATTAGAATGCAGGTAGCTTAATGAACTTCGGATGAAGCTTGAACATGAGTTCATTGCATAATCAAACGAAATTCGTTAAACAAGCAGGCTAATTTGGCGTTTTCTAAGGTGAGACGGAAGCCAATGGTCGCTTATTCTCAGCTGCTGCAGGTGCTTTTAACAAAATTTAACCGCATATATTTTGTAAACAGCACTGTCAGGAATTACCGGGAACTCATAATGGTTAGCCCGAATAATATTGATCATAGGCTACTATTGATCCATATAGCCTATTCCTTGATCGCACTAAACACGCACGAGCATGTCTGTTTCGTCATCATAAGCAATCCGCCAAGGTGGAAAAGCAGGCTTTTAAAGGGAATGGGATAGGACACTTTGATTGGTTTATTGCATGTCACGCCCAAGACACACCTATAATTAATGAAGAGACTAGGTTCAGCCAATTTGGACGTTGTGCCGTGCTTAGCGCCCAAAAAACACGCCGTTAAAATAGCAAAAGTGGACTTGGACAGGCCCTAAATGGACTTTACGCCATGCGCTTAGACCAAGCGCCAAGATCGCCAAGATAGAACCCCAAGAATGTTGTTGGGACATCAGAAATGTCATGGCATGCAAAGGATATGCGACCAAATATAAAAAATGATTACTTTATTCTATATATAAATGCAGGACTTTTTTTTCTCATAATAAATTCACTTCAATTAAAGGTTGGGTTTTTCTCATTTTTTCAGTGTGCGATTAAGCTAATTCACCAAACAGTGAATTTTTTATAACCCTTTTTACTCATCTATACCAGGGGTGCCAATAATAGTGGAGGGCACCGTATATCTCTTCTGTTCCTCATTAACAATAAGTTAAAACAAAAATAAATTAGTTCAAATAAGCCTTCAAATAGGCTAGCCTATCTTGCATCATGATAGTAAAAAAAAAATAATGAAAAAAAAACAGATTCTAAGACGACGTTTGGATAGAATCATTATATGTTTAGGGTTCATGATTTGTGGTTCATTATTCATAAAACCTTACTAAGACACTGTCGGTTTTTCCCTTTAATTTGTCACCCGTCTGTATATAAACACACTTTACTTTCCCCTCCATACATATATATACCCCTCCACAATCTACACAAAAACATTAACGTAGTGAAATCTGTAACTACATGACTTACTACCTACGTAAATCTTATTCTGTGGTGGAATTTCCCTTTAAACAAAGTGCATAGACCCCTCACCAACAAATTCAACAAGTGAATTTCAAAATGCAGAATTGAATTAGCTCTAAATTAGAGCCTACCTGGAGCAGTGACATCCTACTTTGGTCCTGAGGTTGGGAGGCCATATCATCCTAAACAGAGAAGAGTGTCAAATAAAAATATTTGTCGCACTCTCACACACACGCAAATATTTACAGAACAGCTTTGAAATAAGTGATTTCTAATGAATTTTGAAAGGAAAACGACATGTGGTGGCGAGTTGGGGTGAGGAAATGTGTTGTTTTTTATTGCGGGTTCATGTCATACAATTTAAGTGGTTATAAATAAGGCTGGGAGTTTGTCTGGCTAAATCCATTGAGCAATCATGGCAAAGTTCATCAATTGTGGTTGGAATTATTATTATTTTTAACTCATCAAATTAAAAACTGAGGTGAATGAATTGGCTCCTAATTGTGTTGTTGAACACATGTGGTTTAAGTTCATAATTTTCTTATTAACACAATACAGGTTTGGCTCATTATAATTTGCTTTGTCTTTGAATTCTTCATTATTTAACAAATGGTTAGTTTTAGTGGCCATGTGTCCACAATTTCACCAATTAGGATCCTATTGCTTCACATCTTCATTTGATCAGTTAGCATATTTTAGCTCTCATTTTGTAATTGTTTGCAATATAGCACAATAATCAAAGTGAACATAGGACCTATATTCTTCATGGCATGCATAGCTATTTCTGACAATGTGGCTTAAGAGGGTAAATAATCCGTATAAACATGAAAAGCATCCTAATTAAGATAAATTAACAGCCTGTTAAAATTCTGCGATAGCAATAGAAGTTGGAACGAAAACAGCATACACAGGGGGTCCCCCCAGGATCAAGTTTGAGAACCACTGACATAAAGGAATGGCATGGCAGCTAGTTGTCCCTTATAGTAATCCATGGGCTGGCATATGCTTATATAGTAGATAGTGTGGAAGTAAGCTGTTTTGTGAAGCTGTGTAGGCCCAAGGAAAACCAAAAATGCAGAATCCTCATATAAATAATAAAATAAATACAGTCTAAGGTTTAGTGAAATGTCGGGGGGGCGAGAGGCCTTGGAGGAGTCCTCCATGCTATCAACTAGGGAGACATCTAGAATCCCCCATCAAAACATGTCTCCCTCTATTGTTTACAAGAGTTGTACTCATAACAATGGATAAGATAGATCATGCTGACCGAACAAGTGGGAAAATAAGAAAAAATAAGAGAAATTAAGGGAAATTACATGGTCTGATTAACAGGCACAAACAATTTTATTTGGTTGATCAAGAGTGCTCCCAAGCACATAGGGTAGGAACTGGTTATATGACATGTTTATTTTTCGCCTAATTTGTTATTGGATAAAATAAGATATGACAAAAGGGTGTCACCGCACATTATTGGTGTATTAGTTAGGTAGAGGAGGAGTTATGATATTATACAAACTAATGTCTGTTTTTGTTCGGGGAACTCCTAATCCTCTGCGTAGGGTAAAGGAACGGCGTCAACGCTTAATAAAAGGTTAAACTGAATAGAAGACTGCTATTTCCTTCATCTTCATCTTGAGAATTCTCCAGCTCAAAAACCCATCTCAAATTGAACCTAATGAGGAGAGAGTAAAGGACTTCCCTCCGCAATAGTTGTAGTCATTGATTTGACCCTGTAAATTGTGTGCATGCCTGACCCTGTAAATTGTGCGCAGGCCTGACCCTGTAAATTGTGATAATGTGCTTCAAATGGACAATAAAGCTGTGTTCATGTTTGGATAGTTTTGCATAGTTCTTTGTGGGTTTCCATGGGTTTGGATAGGTTTGG
This sequence comes from Synaphobranchus kaupii, assembly GCA_029718625.1. Classification (NCBI taxonomy): domain Eukaryota; kingdom Metazoa; phylum Chordata; class Actinopteri; order Anguilliformes; family Synaphobranchidae; genus Synaphobranchus; species Synaphobranchus kaupii. Next base: position 41,642,374 of record CM056382.1, read on the forward strand.
GTATAGGTTTTTTGATACCCATAATCTTGCCCTAATCTAACCTTTACCCTAATCTTTTACAAAAGTTGGAAATTATCTAATAGATGCAAATATATTTACAATGAGTCAAGAGTTTATCTGTTGAAAAAACTGAAAGAGCCTGACAAAGATGTTTACCAGGGAGACGTAGCATAGCATACGAGCAATGACAATTTTGTTCTTACAAACAAGTACAGCGACAGCAAGACAATGTTCTTACAAACAAGTACAGCAACACTGTTTATTCCATTCCTAAAATAATATTCAGATTTCCCTCATGAAATCACACAATACAGCTGCAATATATTCTATATTCATGTCATGTGTGTGCAAGAATTGTTCACAGGGCCGATTAAAGTATTCATTAACCCCTTTGCGCAGATGGCAAATTTAGTCAATTCTCAATTGGGGGTGCTCTGTTTAAGGCTTTATAACTCCTGGGGCTCTATCTTGGCGATCTTGGCGCTTGGTCTAAGCACATGGCGTAAAGTCCATTTAGGGTGTGTCCAAGTCCACTTTTGCTATTTTAACGGCGTGTTTTTTGGGCGCTAAGCACGGCGCAGCATGCAAGTGGGCTGAACCTAGTCTCTTCATTAATTATAGGTGTGTCTTGGGCGTGACATGCAATAAACCAATCAAAATGTCATATCCCATTCCCTTTAAAAGCCTGCTTTTCCACCTTGGCGGATTGCTTATATGATGGCGAAACAGAAATGCTCGTGCGTGTTTAGTGCGATCAAGGAATAGGCTATATGGATCACTAGTAGCCTATGATAAATATTATTTGGACAAACCATTATGAGTTCCCGATAATTCCCGACAGTGCTGTTATTTTACAAAATATATGCGGTTAAATTTAGTTAAAGGCACCTGCAACAGCTGAGAATAAGCTACCAATGGCTTCCGTCTCACCTTAGAAAACGCCAAATTAGCCTGCTTGTTTAACGAATTTCGTTTGATTATGCAATGAAGCAATGAACTCATGTTCAAGCTTCATCCAAAGTTCATTACCTGCATTCTAATTTTGATTAATAAAATAAATAATGTTATTTTGCCTTAATGATGACAACAAATACAATAAAGCGGTCAGGTTGGCAACCCATAGGTTCACGCATATTTTCCCTTGTTTTATAATGTCCTGCTTATGTAAATGTGACCAACCTGTTTTACTGGTAGCGTAATGCTTTAAAACAATCCACTTTCCCAGGAAGACCGTTAAAAGTGCAATTTACAGCAGGGGAAACAGACCTGCTCCTATAAAGCACACATGCAGATAATGGTATTAAAATTAATTGTGAATTAATTGTAACGTGCTGCAAATTTGTTTTCGTTTCTAATTAGACGCTTAGTTCTCTTTAAAATCTTTTGTTCAGTTATGGAATAACAGGTGAAATCAGCAGGGTTTTAATAAGCTGAGGGTATGGAAACCTTGTCACTGTAATTTAAACAATATGAAGGACAAAGAATAGCTAACGTTACAATTCAGTTAACATGGTGACATTTATCTCCGTTTTTTAACCATAGGCTCTCGAAAAAAACCTTATGCACAGCGAATCCGCTGTAGCCTAGGCTATTTGAAAAACAATAAAACCAATATTCACTGGACAAGGTTTTGAACTTTTTTCAGTCACAAACCATTCTATATACTTACAGGCTGTATTCCTAGATAAACAGAGCTGTATTGTAATGACATCTGAAGCGCATTTTCAAAACTCAAATGTCCGTCTATTGCAGTTGAGTTTTCCATTGAATGACAATTCAGGCATTAGGTGTAAATGACAATTCGCGCATTAGGCTTGATATAGGTGTTATCAGCTCCTTTTTAATGGATAGCCATTGTCCCGTACCATCACACATCGCCTGGATGTTGATGGAGTGGGCTGAGAGCAATGTAATGTGGCATCGTTTCCCTTCGCTGAGGGAAAGGTATGTGGACCTATGGAACCTTTTATTATTATGCATTTTTGACATAGCCTACACAATAATAATATTTCACATTGTGATCTAGATATTTTAGATCTCGGTAGATCATCTGCCTCTCAACCGAAAGAATTATAACACAAAAAATTATAACACGTCCATAATTAATTCACAATGGGATGGCTTACTGAATCTAAATTGAACTGACCATTGAGACCAATCTCCCTTGGAAGGGAAGAAAGTGTTGGACGGTTAGTAGGGCAGTTGCTCAAAGAAACACATAGGCCTGGATTGAGTCATTTCCCTTTAGCTTACCATGAACTACAAATAAATGAAAGCGTTTGGAATATTTTAAAATGGATTACAATAAGTGATTTTAATGGGTTGTATACATGTAGACTTGTAGTCATTGCGGGAGCTAGCATCAGTTTGACATTGAGTGTTTGCTAAATGCGTGCAGCTATATTTTTCTCACTGTCAGCTGGACAATAGTCAAGTGGAAGTGCAGTGGAATACCATAGAGAGCTTGTACATGTATGGCACAGTCATCTTCTTTTTTTTTTTTACATTAATACAACAAAGCGATTTCAACCAGATTTCAACCTTCGCGTTAAAACTTTATTTTCTCTGTGTGACAAATGGGATATTTTTTCCGGTACTGAATAACATCACCTGCAGTAGGCTAAATCTTTTGGTATGAGCACCAGACCATGTCGGCTGACTTTCACCTCTGTCCAAGAATAGCCTAAGTGAAACAGTTAATAGTTCATATTATTCAATTTCTTTGCCTTTCTTTAATGTGAAAAGAGCATTCTTACATGTGAAAAGCATAACATGTGTACATTGTTTTTGTCAAAAATAAATGTAACCTTCGGGACCTGGCAGGGTCTCAAACCCGAATCTTCATTACTCTTAGGCCATTACTCTTACTCTTTCATGGCGACAGCTTTGCCATATAGGGCCTTTGTCTGTGTATCCTGCAATTATCTACAACTTTGATCAGACTTTCTTACTGGCACATCAGTTGTTGTTATCCAATGGGGAGAATTATTATTTGAGAGTATGGAGCATTTCTGATGAAATTGGCAGGAAAAAGAAGAAAGGGAAAAATACTAAAATAACTCATGTTTGGGGCTTTATTGTGTGGATGTGTGAAGTTGTACCTGAATTCTGTGTGGTTTCATGAGGTCAGAATATACAGAAGTTAATGTTTTTAAGGTCTGAGGGTCTGTGATCATTGTGGTTATTTCTGTAGGAATCCCTGAAAAGTGGCAAACTCTGTGCTGTATAGGTATGGGGAATGCCCCGCAAAGCCCTAACTTAGCGGATGGCATACCTCCCTCCCAAACGCCACGGTCCTTTATGCTGCATGGCTAACCTGGGGCATGTATAATGGATCAGGATTACCGAGTTAGCTGGATAACTGCACTGAGGAAAACCCAGAACCCTCCCAAATCTGGAACATGGACTGAAGAAAAGAAGACTAGGAAAGCCTAGCTCAGCCCGGACACCTGTATGCAGCTAGTGGGGAACGTTTGACAAGGCACGGCGGATATTGTTCTGGAGCATGCAACAATAAAAATATCCTCTGATCTACTTGGAGTTTGCTTGTCTCCACTCCTCTCCAAATTAGAAAGTTTACTGAACCGCAGCGTCCAGACAAAACAAATCAATTCCAACAGTAGCTTATGACACCCGCAAATAGCCTACATATGTTGTCTTTTATGTGGGTGGTTCAGGTCTGATTGGTTGTTTGTAATGAACGATTATTTTGCTTCCACTTTTACCGTAATTACTCGAAATTTAGGCATGGCGACCCCTGCTTTTAACCCTTTCGCGCGTACCATCACAAATGTGATCGTTCCAGATCTGGCCCAAAAGAGTACCATTACAAATATTTGATTAGAACGTTCAGTTGAGAATGTCGTCACAAAGGTCACTGCTTTATAAAGTCCAAACATGATTCCAATGTGGTGCCTACAAGTCGTTTATTGTTGTACTGCAATACAAATTATGTTACTCTAGTTGTTATCATCAGAGTAGTCATCTAGTTTCTTTTGTAGCCTACTGTATAGGGTGACCATACATTTGATTTTTTAAATAAGAGGATGGGGCGGGCGGACCCTATTCTATTTTGAGTATTATAAATGGTTATAAATAGGATAGTCTCAGCTTTCTGCCAAATATTTTCTTTCTACTCCAAATATTAAGCAAAATATACTCATTTAAATCTCAACTGTCACCAAACCGTGTTGCTGATTTCTTCAAATAAATTAGAAGTAGCGATCCGCCGAGTTCATTAAAGGCTACAGAATGTTATTTCAGACATATCAGCATTAACAGTTAGCCAACACGTTATCTTGGACTTTGTGCAGAATTTAGGCATGTCGTCGTTTGTACCTTTGTGCAGAAAACTTGTCGACGTACCATTCGACGAACAGGAGGCTAAATGCTTTGAATTGCTGTTCATTTATTTATCCGTCACTCGACAGATTGCGTATTTGCCAGGACCACAGTCAAAAAAGAATCTGCTTTGAACTCGGCTTACTTTTCATTTGTTGTTGCTCCTCTAACATTGATTGAGTTTAAAACATGGGCGATGTCTTCCTCTGGAGAGTGTAGCTATCTGGTCTAACTTCCCTGAAGTAAAAAGTTGTGAGTAAAATTTCAATACCAATGAAGTCCCCCTCCCGCTGGTAAAACAATATTCACTGGGCAATAACAACTATGAGAAAGATTATACATTTCAGCCAATTGATCTTGTAGCGGCCATTTAGTAGCTGCGTCACCCTCGCGCACAAGCCGCTAACATAAAGCATACAAGACTCTCTCACACTCTGTTGTTCCACAATAATAATAAAAAAATACACAGAACTGGGCGGGTCATCTGTTTACTTAAAATAATGGTTGTACAATGTACCTTAAATCACACAAACATGCATTTCAATCACATAAGCAGACCTTTGATTTAACTACATACCCAGTCAATCCTTAAAGTGATACTGCAGTCAAAAACCGACTTTTCCCGTTGAAAACCTATGTTTTGAGTCAGATTATGATCATACACAACTGTTTATGTCCGAAAATTTAATGTTTAGTCAAAATGGTTTTATCTGAGTTTTTGTGTAGACTTACCAATATGCTGGCTTCCGGGGATTCGTGACGTCACGAGATCCTTAACATAAAAATGGGTGGACTTGAGGTGGTCCTAGGGGTGGGTCTTGGCTGGGCACGTGGTATAAAAGCAGAGAACGACGATTTTTTTTTTCCCTTCTGAGACTGAGACCCTTGTACTGCTAATTAGCTAGTTCAAGTTCAAATGCGACTTGCTTTGTATTATTGCTAACGTTAATATTACGACTTATATCGAGCTACAGTTATTCATATACGACGTCTTACTACTTGGTATCTTTAGCTAACTTGCCTGCATTATGCCAAGGAGTCAGAGATGTATCGTTCCTCGGTGCAACGCCACCGGCTCTGCTAGCTTTCATAATCTGCCGAGAGACCCAGCGCTACTTAGCCAGTGGCTTCAAGCTATCGGTGTAGAGCACGCGGACTTGCCGAAGAAAGCCCTAGTGTGCAACGCGCACTTCACACCAGACTGCTACCACAATTTAACTGGCTTTGAGATGGGCTTCTATAAAACTCTGTCGCTGAAGCCAGGTGCCATCCCAACAGTGATGGATGTAATTTTGTAATCATTACATCAGCTAAGTAAAACAGCTAAGTACAATATACCTATTACATTGTATTTGTGACATTGTGTAATTGCACATGTATTGGCCACTATTATACAGTTGGGCCAAGCATGCCCGACTACGGCACAGCAGTATTAGACAAATCAAGAATAGCTTCATAATTACGCTGACATAACGTTACCTCAGTAACCTCACGGCAACATAGGTTTTCTGGAGGGGACAGGTTAGAGCAGTGGCCACAAGCACACCTGTTGGGACATTAGTTTGTTTCTGTTTACATGCAAGTTATCTGTACAAACTACAACAAAAATGTTTTTGCAAACGGTTGACATTACTGATAGATAATAGCTAATGTGGGGTTGAAGGCAACCTATTGTGTGAGCTATCTTTTATGAATACGTAACGTTAGCTAATAAACGATAGCAATAATACATTTGATGTAGCCCTAGCAAAACCAGTAACCAGTTGGTCAGTAACTCGGACGGAATGTATCGATAAGTTAGGTAATGCAAGGCAGTCTATTGTGTGTGAGTTTAGCCCCGTTTGGTCCAGAGAGAACTGGTAACTTAGATAGCTAGTTATATTAGCTATATCATTTATGAATAATGTTAGCTAATAAATGATCATTCTCTCCGGACCAAGTGAAGTTATGAGGGCGCTACAACCAGCCATGTTCAATATACTAACGTTACTGTGTGACTGGGTTTTCCTGTGTATTTGAATGTATTCAATAGTAACGTTACTTTAGGCAGACAAACAAGCTAACTTAGCTAGGTAACGTTAGCTTTACCATTCGGTTACATCCCGGGTCCTCTCCTCGCGAAGACGTTGCTCAACTAATACAGCCATTTTATTTAGTTGTGAGGAGAGAGCTGGAAGGGGGCTGAATCAGTTTACCAAGACACACCCTTTCACTCCTTGACCGTATGAATATTCATAATATGACTACGTGGCATCATCGTCATATGACCACACCTACTCACGAGTTTCAGTTCAAATTGAAGCGGAAAAAAGGGCCTTAGAAAAGCCTCTGCAGTATCTCTTTAACACTGAAAGTTTGTGATCTCACCCCAATGCCAACTAGCTAAGCTAGTTAGCCGGTCGTGATCTTAGCAAGTTCAGTGTTCCTCCAGGAAGACTGAAAATCTGCGACTGGTATGGTTAAATACCCCACACAATGAAAATTTACCTCTTTTAAGTGATGAAATGGTTAGCTATGAAACGGCTGCGAAACGGCTGTGTGATGTTTTGATGACACGTACCTGCACTGGCGGGCGTAGAACAAAGTATTCCCTCCAATTACATTGCTCGATTTTCAACTTGTCCTCAACGTCAATGTGAGTGACAGCTAGCTTAGTTGCTCTTAGTTGCAGTAACTTAGGTTGCTCACAATAGATAACTGTCAGTGCAAACAAAATGGGACGAGAGTGCACACCCTATTTAGTTTCCCTACAAACACATGGCTACGCACAAAATGGCTTGAATCTGGCCACATGAAGGAGGCTGCAATATCCTCCAATATAAGTATGCAAGTATGCACAGTGTAGTAGCCTACGTTATCAAACAATGTCTTAGTAGCAGATGCTGTCTATCGACTACAGTTAACCTAACTGGTATAATGGTAAAAATACAAAACGGGATTCCATATTCAAATTAGCGAGATATTGATAATTATAAATATTACGATTGCTATAAGTGGCAGTAGTTGTGGCTGTCCAGCAATTTGCACACAGCTATCCTGTTATTGCGGTAATGGTAACGTTAATAGAAAAACAAAACTGCATTCCGGATTCTAGGTAAATATTTATTACAGATGTTCACGTTACATACGACTGTTATCATACCATTCAGAAACATCGAGATTCTCTCAGGGTGGACCGCATTTTCTGCAGCTCCGGCAGCGGCAGCAGCAACAGGGAGTAGCTGAAACATATAAGGCCGCAATGGAGAGAGGCTGTTCACATACTCGTAGTCATTTCCCTCCCCAGTACTATCCTCGCCCTCCCTGTCCTCCTGCCCCACAAAATGTCATCCATTCTGGCTAACGCGTTAGCTTTTTGAGCACTGCTATCCAGAAGCTAACTAGCTAGCCACCGCGACTGCCCACCCACTTTAAAAAAAGAATTCCTGCCCCAAAGTCCAGTTTCACGCAGAAGCCTTCTGAAAAGCAATAGAAAAACGCAATCTGACTTCCGTTGTGTGGGGTCTTTAAACAAAACGCTGGCTCGAGCTTTGTTGGAAGAAAGAAAATGCATTTCTGTAATTGGGATGGCAGGTATGCCATCCGCCAAGTTACGGCTTGGTGGGGCATGCCCCATACCTATACAGCACCGAGAGTTTGGCACTTTTCAGGGTTTCCTACAGAAGTAACCACAATGACCATAGACTCTCAGCCCTTAAAAACATTAACTTCTGTATGTTCTGACCTCATGTAACCACACAGCATTCAGATACAACTTCACACATCCACACAATAAAGTCCCAAACTTGGGTTATTTTGCCGTTTTTCTCCTTCTTCTTCTTCTTCTTCTTCCCATTTTCCTGCCAAACTGCCTGCCTCCGTCGCAATGTTATCCAATGGGGAGAATTATTATTTGAGGGTATGGTCCGTATACCTGCTCATCAAGCTTATCGTCCAATAAAAACGCTTCATACTAATGTTTTTTAATGTTAATAACAGCTAATGGCTTCATGCTTTCCAAGAAGCTACTGTGGTCTTGTGGTTAGAACTGCAGTTACTCACAAAGTGGATTGTGGGTTCGAGCCCAGCAGGGCACATGTGTATTTTCCACAAAAACAATGTGCAACTGTTAAGTACTTTTCATTTCTTAGACTGTTATTATTTTCACATTGACACATTAATGTATTTTTATTGCAAAGGCAAAAGAGGTTTCCAATATTAACTGTTCAATGTTTCACTTGTATTTCACTTGTACTATATCACACCCTCCCCAAACCGGATGCTCTTTCTTGTCTGGTTTGGGGAGGGTGTTACGCTCTGCTCTTGTGGTCATGACTGACTGACTGTGGAAACCCCTTGCCTCGGCCAACATTTCTTTATTCATTAATTTCTTCACTTCAGCTCTGTTCACTTTATCCTTTTCACACATAACACAAGGTCACCATAAAATTAACAACTAGGAAAATTAAGAATTTACGATAATAGCCTACATTAAGAATTGAGGATAGCCTCTTTTAAGCTGCAAGCCTTTAAGAGATCGGATTTATAAACTGCCAGTTCCCCAAACATATCTGATTCATGGTTAGTCACTTTTATAAAAATAAATAGCCTCCGAATGTGGCTCTAGTCTACGCTACTCTGCTGATAATGTAGCTTACTGCAAACACTTTTAATTATTAGAAGAAGAAGAAGAAGAAGAAGAAGAAGAAGAAGAAGAAGAAGAAGAAGAAGAAGAAGAAGAAGAAGAAGAAGAAGAAGAAGAAGAAGAAGAAGAAGAAGAAGAAGAAGAAGAAGAAGAAGAAGAATCAGAATCTCTGGTATGTACGTTCTCCAATTAAGCTTGTTCGCCAACGTTAGCAAGGCTACTACGAAGTGAATCAACATGCATTATAGCCTACATTCATTGCAGTACAGAAAACTAAACTAAACCTAGCTGTCCGGTACCAAAACATTTCCCGCAGGTAACGTTCTACACTACCGGAAAAAAAAACTCTGCTGTGCAGAAACTCACTAGCTCGCTTGCTAGCTCGTAGCCCACACATGGAAGGTTGGAAGGTTCATTGGAATGCATGTCTCTCTCCGTGTTTATCTTCATGCATTATTCATCATTAGTTAGCTATAAAAAATAAGTGATATCAGATCAAAAACGTCTACGACGTAAAAAAAGCCAAGTTACTCACGCATAGCCTACATAGCGCTGTCTATAAGTTCTTAATCCCAACTTGCAAAAACTAGGCCTGCCTTTAAAACTCTTGATATCAAAATGTGGCCAAGTTACAACTAACAATATTGCCTATCGTAGCTCACACTAAATAAACTAGCTCTATTCCAAAGCAATGCTATCCAAACTTTCCTAAATTATTTAGTGCAACTTGGTCCTGTGTTTCTTCATCTTACCATCTCAAGAGAATGTGGTCAATGAAACTGTATGTGCCCCATCAAACTGCAAAATGAAAATCATTTATAGTGGAAATACTCTGATTCAGATGTGTTGCACTTAGAAATTAAACAGAAAAATTACTACACTATAGGGCATGTTTGAACAATTGTCTGCATCCACTGCTTTGGGTCTATGAAATATGAATAAAATGTATTATTATTATTATTATTATTATGTATTCATTGATTTATTTGGATTTCTTTCAAAACCTGTGTGGTCCTACAGAGCAGATATCCTTGTGTCCACAAAATTCTGTTTGCAAATATCATAAATACTATTATGTTAAGAAAATTGGTACTATTACTTATTTGCCACCATCTGACCCACAAACATGTCTGGATACGTTTGTAAAAATGCTTTATGTACGCTATTTTCTAGGTAAAAATATTACTCATTTTCATCTGCATTTATTTATTCATCACCCCTTTCTCTATTGTACATGATGTTTCTTCATATAAATGTCTGTTTGTGAATTGTAAAGAATGCTGTGGCAGCAGTTAACATTTTAAAACCTGTACATTTTCTACAGTAAACTTGCCAACAAAGTACAACCATATCCTTTCTGGAGTGTAATTATTCATCAACTGTTAAAAACATTCATTGAAATCATATGTTGTTCCATGAGGCACAATCTCTTCACATGCAAAGATGAAGAAACACAGGGCCAAGTTGCATTACATAATTTAGGAAAGTTTGGATAGCATTGCTTTGGAATAGAGCTAGTTTATTTAGTGTGAGCTACGATAGGCAATATTGTTACTTGTAACTTGGCCACATTTTGATATCAAGAGTTTTAAAGGCAGGCCTAGTTTTTGCAAGTTGGAATTAAGAACTTATAGACAGCGCTATGTAGACTATGCGTGAGTAACTTGGCTTTTTTTACGTCGTAGACGTTTTTGATCTGATGAAATTAACGAGAGGAAAACCGCTTGTCCCGTGGAACATCTGTGATAGCGGGTTGGCTAGCACTTTCCGATGGCGATGGCAAAAGGAGAGCAGTTCCGGCCATTCCACCGAAACTGCTCTCCTGGCTGTGACTGAGGCACTCGCCACTGCTAGAGCCTCCTCCCTCTCCTCTGTTCTGATTCTCCTTGACCTGTCTGCGGCATTCGACACGGTCAACCACAAACTCCTAATCTCCACACTCGCTGAGATGGGCATTTCTGGAACTGCCCTCTCTTGGTTTGTATCGTATCTCACTGATAGATCCTACCAAGTCTCCTGGAAGGGTTTCGTCTCTGCTCCCCGTCCCCTGTCTACAGGAGTCCCGCAGGGATCTGTACTGGGTCCTCTGCTGTTCTCTATGTATACTAAGTCTCTTGGCTCAGTAATCCATGCACATGGCTTCTCATACCATAGCTATTCTGACGATACTCAACTCTTCCTCTCTTTCCCTCCCTCTACCCCACAGGTTAAGGAGAGGATATCTGCTTGTCTGACTGACATCTCTGAGTGGATGGCTACCCATCACCTGAAGCTCAACCTTGACAAGACAGAGCTCCTCTTCATGCCGTACAAGACCTCCCCACTACATGACCTCTCCATCACCGTTGATGGGACCGTGGTGGCTGCCTCCCGCTCTGCAAGGAACCTGGGGGTGGTCCTGGACGACAAGCTGGACTTCAAAGAGCACATCAGGGGCGACGGCACGGTCCTGCAGGTTCCTCCTGTACAACATCAGGAGGATTCGACCGTACCTGACCACCTACTCCACCCAGCTTCTTGTCCAGACCATGGTCACCTCACGCCTGGACTACTGCAACTCCCTGCTCGCAAGCCTACCGGCCTGCGCCATTCTGCCTCTTCAACTGATCCAGAATGCAGCTGCCCGGCTTGTGTTCAACCTCCCGAAATTTTCCCACGTAACCCCCCTGCTGAGGTCTCTCCACTGGCTGCCAGTTGCAGCCAGGATCAGGTTCAAAGTTCTGACCCTGGCCTACACTGCAGCCAATAGGACAGGCCCCGCCTACCTGCAGGACTTAATCCAGAACTACACTACTCACAAAAAGTTAGGGATATTCGGCTTTCGGGTGAAATTTCAGGATGAACCTAAAATGCACTATAACCTTTACAGGTGAAATTAATTTGACCTTCTCTAAACTTTTGAATGCACATGTCCAACTATTCAATGTTTCAGTACTTTTTGCACAACTTGCTGTTCTCTAACAAGGAGCTGAACGGCAAAATTCACAACAGGTGTTTGATCCATGAATCGACCAATAAATTTCCTGGTTCAATTAGAATTGGTATTTAAACAGTCCTCTTCATCATGCTGTTCACATTTTGACATCATGAGACCAAGACGACACCTAACAATTGATCAACAGTACCTCGCCATTGCGAGGCTTCAAACAGGATGTTCTCAGAGGGAAGTGGCCACTGAGCTTAGAGTGTCACAGAGTGTCATCAGCAGGTTGCAACAGAGATACAGAGAGACTGGAAGAGTCACAGAAAGGCATAGAAGTGGACATCCTTTGGCCACATCCCACACTGATGACCGCTTCATTGTGAACAGTGCCCTGCGGAACCGGATGATGAATGCCACTCAACTCCAGGCACATTTAAGGGAGGTGAGAGGCACCCAAGTGTCACGTCAGACCATTCGAAACCGTTTACATCAGCGTGGTCTGCGTGCTAGACGACCTGCAAGGGTACCTGACCACACCACCAGGCACAGGCGTCATCGTCTTGCATGGGCCAGGGAGCATTTACGCTGGACGAGGGACCAGTGGGCCTCAGTGCTGTTCTCTGATGAAAGTCGATTCACGTTGAGCAGAAATGATGGCCGCCAACGATGTTGGAGACGTCAAGGAGAGCGCTATGCATCAGCCACTGTTGTCACCAGACGACCCTTTGGTGGTGGCGGTGTTACAGTGTGGGCAGGTGTGTCTAGTCAATACAGAACTGCCCTACACTTTGTGAATGGTACAGTGACAAGCCCATACTACCTGAATAACATCATTAATCCAGTCATTGTGCCGCTGCATGAACAACACAGGCCTAATTTCATCTTCATGGACGACAATGCTCCAGCTCATCGAGGTCGCATCATTAGGGAAAGGCTGCTGGAGACTGGGGTACCTCAAATGGAGTGGCCTGCACTTTCTCCAGACCTGAATCCCATAGAAAACCTATGGGATCAGCTGACTCACCGTGTAGAGGCTCGTAACTCTGTACCCCAGAACCTCAATGACCTGAGGGCCGCCCTTCAAGAAGAGTGGGATGCCATGCCTCAGCAGACAATAAGTCGACTTGTGAACAGCATGAGACGTCGTTGTCAAGCTGTAATTGATGCTCAAGGGCACATGACAAGTTATTGAGACATTGACATTTTTGTTGTGGTATACCCACCACTGTTGTTGGCTTTTGTTTCAATAAATTGTTTGAGATGAGGAAATCACCATTGCATGCTTCTACTTAAATGCCCTACTTTCATGATACGTATAATATCACTGTAGCGTGAACTTACATTTTCCATAAATTTCACCCGAAAGCCAAATATCCCTAACTTTTTGTGAGTAGTGTATGTTCCTGCTCGACCACTTCGCTCTTCTACAGCAGGGCGACTGGCACTTCCCCCCCTCCGTGTCAAAGGCTCTCGCTTGTCCCGACTGCGGAGTTTTTCCACATTAGCACCTCAGTGGCGGAATGAACTTCCCATTCCCCTACGTTCTACTCCAACCCTGCCTGCATTCCGTCGAGGCCTGAAGACACACCTCTTCAGACTCCACCTTGACTGATATCCTCACCTAGGAATATCAGTTCCCTGTTCCCTGTGTTTTCCTGTCTGTTTATTATAGTTTATAATAGTATTTGGAATGGTTTATAATAGCATAGTTTATAATAGTATTTGGAATGGTTTATAATAGTATAGTTTATAATAGTATTTGGAATGAAAGTGTGGTGTTGCTGATTTGCCCACAGCTTACTGTGAACTACAGTCAACGTTCATTGCTAGGGATAGCTGCTACATTATGCAAAGGATGTGCTTTGCCTTGTCTGTTCTGTAATGATGATGATGTCTCTGTACGCACTTACTGTACGTCGCTTTGGATAAAAGAGTCTGCTAAATAAATGTAATGTAATGTAATGTAAAAAGCTGGCTTGCTGCACCGGTATGTGAATTGCGGTGAGGACAGACTAAACTAAACACAGCTTAACGCATAGGTACCTCTAACCCGTTACTGCTGCAGTATACCCGTCGTCTTCACGCAGACATAAGCTTCCTGCAAACTTAATTAAGATACAGAGCAGAGCAGCCCATCCAGCATAGCTGCCATTTTTCTCCCTCTCCTTCTTCATCTCTCCCGCTTCACCCTTTACCTCACATCAGCCAGATTCCACTAGGCCAACAGGAAAATAGCTAAGGACAATACATTTTCTAATTCGATCATACCGCCCTTCCAATCATTAGTAGCTATACAGACTTTTCCTGCACAGGTTTTAGATACCTTTTCTTAACCAACATATTAAAACACAATATTATCTGAACCATTAGGCTACAATTTGTATCTTTAAACATATCCACAGTTGTTCATTCATGATTTTTGGGTGCTAGAACTTGTACTAGTAAAAGGGGACAGGGGACACAGACTGTATAAAAATAGACAGCAAATTTTTTTCTTCTTCCATAATTACTCGAAATTTACACATGCGCTTTCAACATCGGGGATCAGGCAACCAGTCAGCCAACCAGCCAGTCAGCCAACCAGCCAGTCAGTCAGTCACCCTTCCACATTCACTCGTTTAGGGCCGCATGCGCTGCGTAAGGGGAAAAAAAAGCTGTTTCGGGTTTTACTCAGTGCAATTATCCAGTTAACTTAGTAATCCTGCTTCATACTATACTCCCCTGGAGGGTATTTCATGAAGTTTGATTAAGAAGATTTCACCAGCTAACTTTTTGAAAACTAGCACATTTTGAAAACCGATGCAATAGAATGTGGATGCTGTAACATATTACACTGCTTATGACATCGCAATGCCTTCCTCTACAACACTTTTGACCCAACAATACTATCCCAGATGATTTGACATTACCTTTTTGTGCTTTCATCACGATTCATTATTTCTTTGTATCACTTCCAGGTTCTTTAGACTACTTACCACAAAATACATCACCATATTTTAACACTTTCATCTTCTTTAGATCTCTTTATACCGCATTACCACTTCGTACCATTTCCACCTTTTATTTACCACCTCACACTATTCCATAGCTATCTTTATACACCAGAAATTGATACCACTGCGAAGTAACCACACCTACAATTTCTTTAGGAATTGTTAATCTAGTTGCCATTGTATCCTTTCAAACTCGAAGTGCTAGAGTACAGAACCAAAATAACAAAAAATGTGTCACTGTCCAATGAATTATGGTGCTGACTGTATGTTCTATATCTGTTACAAAAATAGCTTTTGGCGTTCCAAAGTGTGGAGCGGATTTCTCGTGCGATTACATCGCCAACCAGAGACCCTCCCCCAGGGGGAAACAACAATCATTGGTCTAAAACGCGTAACGCCTGGAGTCCGGAGTCTGGACAGAGACCACAGGCTGTATCGGGCTGTAATTTCGTAACATAATACACTGAATGCCTTGTCGCTCATCTTCAACATGTTTATCATCACATCTTCATTTTGGAGCTAACTATTACGAAAAAATACTGTTTTGTGAAATGAGACAGTAGGGGATGTTGCAGCAGTTAGCATTCATTTACGACACTACAGGCCCAGCGTCTCGGAGCAAGCAGCCCACAGAACTATAGTTCTGTGAAGCAGCCAAACTGTGGGTTTCAGATGGTTCCCCACACCTGTATAGTATACCATTGTTTAATAAAATAAAATAAAAATTGGTGTTATGTTGTGTGTCTGTTAGCGAGTCCGTTTCAAATGATGTTTAACGTAACTGATACCATAGCTAGGTATCTAATATAGCTAATCAGCAGCTACATATCTAAACATCCAATATTGGATCTTTTTTCCGCTCGAATTGTATTCCACAGATATTCTACCAAAACATCAGTGTAGATCACATCGCCATGCCACGTCTATGTGAAGCAGTAACGTTAAATTGTAATAATAGGTCGAGACAAGGACTTTTTCTTCAAATTTCCTTCCGATGATTTACGGTAGGCTCACGTTACATAGGCTAGCTAGGTTACACCTGTAAAAACGGGTTTTCTCTGCTTTCCCCCCCCAAACCAGACAATCAAATCATTTTTTTAAAAGGCATTTTACTTCGCACTAGCTAACTTAGTTATCAACAACTGAGAATCATAATCAATAGGTAGCTAGCTCATCAGTGTATTCATTCTGTAAAATAGGTAGCAGCTAGGTAGATTGCACATTCTAACGTTTAAATCATATTCTGTTCTTGAGTCTTACCGGTGGTCTTGCAGTGACCCATTTGTAGTTATGCTGCTGTAGTCTTCTATTTATGGTAGTCGCTGACACATCTACCCCTGTATCCTGGAGAGTGTTCTTGATCTCTTTGACAGTTGAAAATGGCTTTTTCTTCACAATTGAAAGTATTTTTTGGTCATCCACTACAGTAGTTTTCCGCGGTCTACCAGACGATTTGCCATTGCTGAGCTCACCAGTGCGTTCTTGCTTTTTAACAATGTACCAAACAGTTGATTTCGGCAGATCCACTGCTTCGGCTATGTCTCTGATTGTTTTATTCTCATTTTTCAGCTTCATGATGGCCTGTTTTACTGGCATTGACACTTTGGTCCTCATGTTGAGAGACAACAGACCTGAAATGCAACTGCCACAGCTAGAATAAACCCCCAAGAATAAACACTCGATTTAGACCTTCTTCTTCTTCTCTAGGCTTCTTGGTGAAACAACGTCAAAAGTGGATACCGCCACCTACCGCACCGCAGTGTGCAACATCACGTCATAAAACGTTTTCACTTTCTATGTATTACAGGACTGCTACTCGCCAAGGCTACTCAACAGTGTGGAAGAGTGCTGATTCGGACACGGCTTAGAACTCTATCCACTACGTGGTAGTGGGTGAGTGGACTCTATTGGAATATTGGGAGGGTCCTTTCCCCCTTATGTACCACTGGACCGATCATGTCATCCGTTTATCCACTAGTTTAACAGAGAAGCTGTTCATGTCTAGGGTGATAGATATTGTGGATTCTTTTTATTTATCAATGCAGCCGAATATTTCACTGCACCAGTGCGGCGTTTGCACAGCAACCGAAACATCAAGACGAAACAGGGGCTTTTAAAGAAAATACTTAGGCTGTATTACCAACATGAAAAAAATATTTACTAAAAATATTTACTATCTTAATAAAGATTTCACTTTCTTTATGAAGGGACCATTGTAACCTGGGAGAGCAGATATTAAGGACATGGATAACGACAACGTTCAAGATGGGCAGATGTGATTTCAGCCTTTACCGACCAGATAGTCACATGATAATGTAAACAATTCTACATGATAAATGTACTTAGATTCTCTTGACAGTTTTATGAGTGTTAAAATTCTGTCACATGAAAAAGTCTCTTTCAAAACACTTACGCTCTCAAACCATTTATTTTATTTTATTTTATTGCAACAACATTTTGTCTCAAGTGGATCTTCATGGTGAAGCACCAAAATAAAGATTTTGCTTTGTGTGTGTTGATTGTGTGTGTACCCCATGCTTCCAAATGTTATACTTTTCCCTCTGATGGGCATCGCTGGTCTACACTGTACATGCATTGTAGTGTTGAACAGGGCAGCGTTGGTCTCAACTGTACCTGTGTTGTACTGTTGTACAAGGCAGCTCTGGTCTTTACTGTACCTGTGTTGTCGTGTTGTACAGGGCAGCTCTGGTCACTACTGTACCTGTGTTGTCGTGTTGTACAGGGCAGCTCTGGTCACTACTGTACCTGTGTTGTCGTGTTGTACAGGGCAGCTCTGGTCTCTACTGTACCTGTGTTGTAGTGTTGTACAGGGTAGCGTCTCTACTGTACCTGTGTTGTAGTGTTGTACAAGGCAGCTCTGGTCACTACTGTACCTGTGTTGTAGTGTTGTACAGGGCAGCGCTCGTCTCTACTGTACCTGCGTTGTAGTGTTGTACAGGGCAGCTCTGGTCTCTACTGCACCTGTGTTGTAGTGTTGTACAGGGCGGCTCTTGTGTCTACTGTACCTGTCTTGTAGTGTTGTACTAGGTGACTCTGGCTCGATGTTGAGGGGAAAGTGGCAGTCCAAATGAAAGAGAGAAGGCTGAGCAGTCAGCACCTGCCTGTCCTCCCCCAGAACAAGGGAGCAAGAAGATGACTGGAAAAGGGAGTCAATAAAGCTCAACAACCAACAGCTTGAACGTGCGTGTTACACATTATGTTGCGTGTTAAGGACAGCTTCCCCCGTTCCTCTGTAAAGCCCATAGAGACCACAAGAGAAGGACATTATCAGTACTATCATTGATTCACTCTAAAATCAGTATTTACCAATCGGAGGGTCTATGCTGAGATGATCAAATTAAATGAGCATTTAGGTGCTTTTAATCTTACATACATTGTAGTTATATCTGTGCCATGATCATTTATTAATAATGATAGGGTACATATTGGTCTTGATTATTCAGTGAATCAATTGTTTCATTGTTAATCAAGAAAAATAAACGGAAACAGACTGAGGTTCAAAAGTAATGCTTTACCCCCCCCCCCTCTTTCCAGAGCACCGGCTGCTACATATTTAAATGTTACACTATTTTATGACCTGGGATGAGGTGGTACTGGAGGATTGCAGGTTAAATGTGTGGCCGAATAATCTGCAGCAACTGCGTGATGCCATTGAGTCTTCATGGACCAACATCCCTAAGCAATGTTTCCAGAACTTTGTTGAATCCATGCCGTGAGGAATTCAGGCTGTTCTGGAGGCAAAAGGGGGTCCTAGCTTCCTGGTTATGGATAAGTTAGGTATCCATAATAAAATGGCCACTGAGTGTATGCCACTGTTTTAATAATTAATGAATATACAGCTGCTTCACATGTAACATTTGCTTCACCACATGGCTAACTATAACAGTTTTAGGGCACTAATTGTCAACCCTGTTAATTATGCTATAACAGGGCTGACAAACAGGGTTGACGACATAGGACAAAGCACAGTAGTCCCTCCTGAGATGCAAAAAGTTCATTTGTCAAGACATATTCATTTATTTGAACTTATTTACATCTACTGATTAGGAAAAACTGGTTAGAAAGAGGGACGTGTTTTAATGTTTTAATCATTAATACATTTGGATATCTAATATAAATTAATTTAAATGATTGTGTGACTGTGTGTTAATGCGTGTTACAGGAAAAAAGAAACAGGAAGTAAAAGATCAAAACAGAAAGGGAGAGGCTTCATTTAGGCCTATTTCATTTACAAATCAATGAGCTAGAAATGGTTGATTTTTTTTTTTTTTTAAAGAAAATTGAAAGAAAAATATATCCAAAGAGATTCCTTAAGTTGCTCAAGAAATCAGTTTCTCAGAGATCACAAGCAGCTCATACTCTCGTAAACGAACACACAAACATACATATACTTACTTTGCAACATTACATTAATTCAGTGTAACAATATTTTATATTTATAAAAAACTTTCCTAAACAAATTTGAAACTTGATCATTTAAACTTGATAATATCAACCCTGTCAACACATTTTCAACCTGTTATTTATGAAATGTTAAATTCAAAATTATTGATTTTAACACATATGAATACAAAACAATATTTTAATGGAAAGATAAAGTAGTGGATAAGCATGCACAATAGTTTCCCATAAAATATACAATATTCGAAAGCATTTCAAAAATATAACGGAGCCTAGAAACATTTTATTGTTGTACATAGACTATGAATGTAAAACATACAAACCATCTTTTTTTTAAAAGTGCTATTTATCAAATAACGACTCATTATATACTAGAAAAGGCTATTTTTTAAATCCCATTAGTGCATTACTACTAGGCATTTGTATAGATACAGTGGAGGAAATAATTATTTGATCCCTTGCCGATTTTGTAAGTTTGCCCACTGTCAAAGAAATGAACGGTCTATAATTGTAATGGTAGGTTTATTTTAACAGGTTCATTCTGCGAGAGACAGAATATCAACAAAAAAAATCCAGAAAATCACATTATATAAAAGATATAAATTGATTTGCATTTGATTGTGTGAAATAAGTATTTGATCCCCTAGCAAAACATGACTTAGTACTTGGTGGAGAAACCCTTGTTGGCAAGCACAGAGGTCAGACGCTTCTTGTAGTTGGTCACCAGGTTTGTGCACATCTCAGGAGGGATTTTGGTCCACTCCTCTTTGCAGATCCTCTCCAAATCCTTAAGGTTTTGAGGCTGTCGCTTGGCAACTTGAAGCTTCAGCTCCCTCCACAGATTTTCTATGGGATTAAGGTCCGGAGACTGGCTAGACCACTCCATGACCTTAATGTGCTTCTTCTTGAGCTACTCCTTTGTTGCCTTGGCCGTATGTTTTGGGTCATTGTCGTGCTGGAAGACCCATCCACGACCCATTTTCAGTGTCCTGGCTGAGGGAAGGAGGTTGTCGCCCAAGATTTCACGGTACATGGCCCCGTCCATCCTCCCCTCGATGCGGTGAAGTTGTCCTGTCCCCTTAGCAGAGAAACACCCCCAAAGCATAATGTTTCCACCTCCATGCTTGACGGTGGGGATGGTGTTCTTGGGGTCATAGTCAGCATTTCTCTTCCTCCAAACACGACGAGTCGAGTTGATGCCAAAGAGCTCGATTTTGGTCTCATCTGACCACATCACCTTCTCCCAAGCCTTCTCTGAATCATACAGGTGTTCATTGGCAAACTTCAGACGGGCCTGTACATGTGCCTTCTTGAGCAGGGGGACCTTGCGGGCGCTGCAGGATTTTAATCCATTACGGCGTAGTGTGTTACCAATGGTTTTCTTGGTGACTGTGGTCCCAGCTGCCTTGAGATCATTAACAAGCTCCTCCCGTGTAGTTCTGGGCTGATCCCTCACCTTTCTCATGATCATCGATACCCCACGAGGCGAGATCTTGCGTGGAGCCCCAGACCGAGGGCGATTGATGGTCATTTTGTGTTTCTTCCATTTTCGAATAATCGCACCAACAGTTGTCTCCTTCTCACCAAGCTGCTTGCCGATGGTCTTGTAGCCCATTCCAGCCTTGTGCAGGTCTACAATCTTGTCCCTGACGTCCTTAGACAGCTCTTTGGTCTTTCCCATGGTGGAGAGGTTGGAATCTGATTGATTGATTCTGTGGACAGGTGTCTTTTATACAGGTAACGATTTGAGACAGGTGTCTTTTATACAGGTAACAAGTTGAGATTAGGAGTACTTTCTTAAAGCGAGAGGACTAATCTAACCGGTCTGTGGGAGCCAGAATTATTGCTGGTTGGTAGGGGATCAAATACTTATTTCACTCAATCAAATGCAAATCAATGTATGTCTTTTATATAATGTGATTTTCTGGATTTTTTTTTTGATATTCTGTCTCTCACAGAATAAACCTGTTAAAATAAACCTACCATTAAAATTATAGACCGTTCATTTCCTTGTCAGTGGGCAAACTTACAAAATCGGCAGGGGATCAAATAATTATTTCCTCCACTGTATGTCCATAACAGGGTCGACATTTTCAATGTGGGAAAGTGGAGAAACATTCATTCTGGTTTGAGTATAACAGCATGCTGACAAGACACAGCAACTTTGTTTTTCTGAAATGTTATCATGTCCTTTATTCAATTTAGTGCCAAAATATCAAAATATAAAAAATAAAAAAACATTTCAAACTCAAAAATATCCTCAAATTCTGAAATGACCCATCTATTGAACAGTGAGAAGTTTGCTGTATAAAACTTATTTGGTTGGTTGCTCAGTTGATTTGGCATCGATCTCCGGTTAGCATTCACACTAGCCTCAGAAATTGGTTGAACGTGCAAATCAAATCGCACGTCAACCGGTCAAACACACATTCTAAAAAAGAGTAAACACCACGGTAAACACCCTCCCTTGAACAGTCTTCATGTGCTGAAAAATGTCTGGTGTGGTGTGGATTCGTTTTGCCTGTGGCTCTGCCTGACGAAAGTGCTTTAACCAATCAAATATGATGTCGCGTAAATATGCAAATATTTAGGGGTGCATTGTGGGATTATGAAACAATTTACCATTATAAATGTATGTTTTGGAACTATGAATCACAAAACTGCGTAAAACTCATTGTTATGTAACAAGATGTTAGCACGCGAACTGAAATCGGGTGGACCACCGCTGTGTTTATATACGGATTGGTGAAACCGAAATGCATCTGTAAGGACAACCATAGACGTAACCAGTTGCTACTTTAGAGGGACCCCGACGAGCAGCAGCATAACGTTAAGACTATACTTTCAGGGATCATTTCTATAGTATGTAACTGTGAAATGTGTTTCTAAAGTGTTTGGTCTCACTACCCACGATGAGGAGGTAGTGCATTCCCTTCTGAGCGCGAAGCGGATAGAGCGTATTGATTTTTATCAAATGCGCTCTATCATTGATGACCGTTCCGCTTCTGTAAAGAATGCGGAGGGAGGGGATGCGTTCTGAGTGGTTAGCTTGGTTGTGGTGTAAACGTAAGATTGAGTACGAAGTCATCGGTATAGTAATTTATTAAGCATGTAGCTAGGATTTTCGCACGGTTTAGAATGGTTGACTACTTTCCATAAAACAATCACATGCTCGCTGCCACGACCATTAGATTCTACCTTCTGCTAGCCAATATTAACCCCTTCGCATCGCGCAGAATAGTATTATAATAATATTTAGTTAATTTGCATTCAATTGAGCTTTTTTATGGTCAAATTCCTTATTTTGTAACATGACACAAAACAGGCTCAAACAAAACGGCGACCTATGTGTTCCACGGAAGTCCACAGACGACAGGAATACATGTAAAGAAAAAAATTAAGACGAGAAAAGAAATTCCGTTATGTTTCAGCTTCTGTTACTTTGTTTCAGAAATACTGAGTAATTCTGACTCTTGAAAAACAAACTCCCGAGGGTTACCTTACAGAAGAGACAGGGTTATGCCCAAGCCCGGATCTACCATATGGGCAATCTGGGCACGTGCCCAGGGGCCCTTGGGCAGAAAAGGGCCCTTCACGATCCGAGTTTTTTTTTTTCCTGAGCTACACAAGGCTTAAACGTGACTTGCACATTCAGTGCCCAGGGGCCCCTGGGGGTACTGATCCGGCCCTGGTTATGCCTGTACTCAAAGGGGTTCAAGAACAGTAACCATTTTATTTTCAGGATTGTGTTCAAAAAAAGGTGGTGCTAGAGAAAGGGTTAATTATCTAGACTTCTGCGTTCGAAGCGCAGCGTAAAACGGTAATGCCATTAAGAATTGATACTGAAAATAAAATAAATTATATTTAAAAAAGAATTGATATTGAAAATATATTGATTGATTGGTCATAATTATAAATTCTTTTGTATTGACTTGAATTTTCTTTGATCAAAAATCTGATTTTCACCTTTGGTTTTTTCCTTGCGCTTGACTCTCGGTCGTCATCTTTTCCTTCGGCCGAGTCGTACTGCCTAGCTACTCGCCATGTCATGACATTTATCTACTCTGAATATATTGACGACTAATTAGTTAGCCTACACTATTATAAATGGGTTTGTGGTTTCCATCACTATCCAAGGGTCATATAAATGTTGGCTAGCCAAAGTTGGTCATAAAAATGTTCATTTATTGGGATGGCAGGTACAGTTGTGTTCAAATAAATAGCAAAAAAAAGTGAATAAAGTGCAAATATTTTTTAATAGCTTTTAGTTCCATATTTCAAATGTAGTGGAAACATTACACATTCAATTCCAAATCAAAGCATTAACAAATTTTATCTAGTCTGCATTATTATATAAAAGGAATATTAATCTGTTCAAAAAAATAGCATTGTCGACATTTTTCTCTTCAAACTCAAACACTTACTGTTTAAACTGAAGAAATGTTTCAAGATTTAACTTCACTTTAAATTACTGAACTAATATTTAGTTGCATAACCTTTGTTTTTGATAACTGCTGCGCATCTTGCATCGAGTCAACCAACTTCTGGCACCTAGAAACAGGTATCTCAGCCCAGGATGAACAAACTACATTCCACAGTTCCTGTGAATTTTTGGGTTTTGCTTCAGAAATTGCATTTTTAATGTCACCCCACAAGTTTTCAATGGGGTTGAGATCGGGGGATTGAGCTGGCCACTCCATTACCTCAATCCTTTTTGTCTGGAACCAAGATGTTGCTCGCTTACTCGTGTGTTTGGGGTCGTTGTCTTGTTGAAACACCCATTTCAGGGGCATTTCCTCTTCGGCATATGGCAACATAATCTCTTCAAGTATTTTTGATGTATTCAAACTGATCCATGATCCCTGGTATACGATTAATAGGCCCAACACCGTAGTATGAAAAACATCCCCATACCATGATTTTTGCGCCACCATGCTTCACTGTCTTCACAGTGTACTGTGGCTTGAATTCAGTACCCGGGGGCCGTTTGACGTACTGTCGACGACCACTAGACCCGAAAAGAACAATTTTACTCTCATCAGTCCACAGAATGTTACGCCATTTCTCTTTGGGCCAATCGATGTGTTCCTTGGCAAATTTTAACCGATTCTGCACATGGCGTTTTTTCAATAATGGTGCTTTATGGGGGCTTCTTGCTGATAGCTTAGCTTCGATCAAACGTCTTCTGACTGTAACAGCATTACAGGTAATTTTAGATCATCTTTGATCTTTCTGGAGGTGATGATTGGCTGAATCTTTGCCATTCTGACTATTCTTCGATCCGTTTTAACAGTAGTTGCTCATTTTCTTCCGCGTGTTTCGGGTTTTTGTTGCCATTTTAAAGCATTTGAGATAATTTTAGCTGAGCATCCTATAATTTGCTGCACTTCTTTATACGTCTCCAATCAACTTTTTAATCAAATTACGTTGTTCCTCCGAACAATGTTTGGAACTGCCCATTTTACTTAGCAATTCAGAAGGAAATATATTTTATAAC
The DNA here is from genome assembly GCA_029718625.1 of Synaphobranchus kaupii. Classification (NCBI taxonomy): domain Eukaryota; kingdom Metazoa; phylum Chordata; class Actinopteri; order Anguilliformes; family Synaphobranchidae; genus Synaphobranchus; species Synaphobranchus kaupii. Next base: position 41,667,174 of record CM056382.1, read on the forward strand.
AATGTGTGAAACATTTGCTTCCCTTCTTCCTTAATAAAGGACAATTAATGACACCTGTTTTTTCACAGAATGAATTAATTCTCTAACTAAACAAGCAGCGTGCATGTCATGATAGTTGGGTCTGTTGTTTTTCTATTACACTACTACATCTACAAGTAAATTATTTGCCATGCAGAAATATCACTACTACTAATAACAGTGGTTCATCAGGTTACTGATGTTGTACTGCTATTTTTTTTAACACAAATGTATGTCATCAGCCAAGTTACCGCTTGGTGGGGCATGCCCCATACCTATAGACACAGAGAGTTTGGCACTTTTCAGGGTTTCCTACAGAAGTAACCACAATGACCATAGACTCTCAGCCCTTAACTTCTTAAAACATTAACTTCTGTATGTTCTGACCGCATGTAACCACACAACATTCAGATACAACTTCACACATCCACACAAAAGCCCCAAACTTGGGTTATTTTGCCGTAAATAGGGAACGGATAGAAAATAAAACCAGTTAACTATGCACTGACATCTCATAAACTGTTGTTAACAATTCCAAAAACACATTTGGTACATTTTTCACCTTCCATATTTTAATCGCATGTTCCCTCCCATATTTAATAGTGTCAGTAAAGATAATGCAATTCTGAAAGAAGCTGCCGGTGGTACCACATGACCTTTAAAAATAAGAATGTTTCTACATTTCCACACAGCATTTCACACAATTCAGGATAGCCCATATTCTTAAAAAACTGTTACCGAAGAGTTCTTTAGGAGGCAAACCAAACAATATAAAATGTCTTAAGACCAAGTTGGAATCAAATTCTTTAACCCATGCATCACATTCATCCCAGACAGATTTAGCAAATCTACACCCCCAAAACAGATGTTCTACTGTCTCATCATCTGGAAAGCCTGCCCTTCGGCACTTGGGTCTTTGAGTAAGCCCTCTTCTGTAGAAAAATGTCTTAACCGGTAAACTTTTGTGAACTGTATGCCATGCTAAATCTTTATGCGAGTTTAAGAGAAAATTCTTCCACATTCTTCCAAATTCTTTTGCATGTTTCCATCCTAAAAACCTTTACTGGAATTAATTTCCTATGTTCAATAGTCAAGATCTCTTCTAAAGTTTTTCCAGTTACTTTAGAACATGGTAAGTGATCGAGAAGGTATTTTATTAAAAATTCCCTTACCAGACTGTACATTGGTGGAAAAGTATCTGAAAAAGGAGTAGACAGGTTAATTATTTTTTTTCCAAACCCTTGACACTTGAAAACCCACCCAAAACCTGGCAAAGGGGGCCCCCACAGATGCATCTCTCACTGTCATGACACTTTTCAAATTTCATAGAATTTATTTCCTAAGTCCTGGAACGTTTTTTCCCCCATTTAAAAGGAACCTATACAGAGCCCCCCTTCCTAACCTCTCCTGAGAGCTCCCCCAAATAAAACAAAACATATGGATGAGGCAGTACCATGCAGGGGTGGGATGGGAGCACTGGGGATTTGTGGCTCATCAGACACGGAAGAGGGGTGCCTGTGATGTTCATATGGGGTGGTAAAGCTGTTTGGTGTCCCAGAGGGATGTGTGTGTAGGCTATGTATGTGCATGTGCATGTGTGGCCTGGACACACGGGACACTGGAGGTCCTACGAGGGCAGGTGGCATCCCATCAGGCTGTGCAGGGGAAGGGGTGGGGTCTGTGAGGGAGAATGAGCAGCAGAGGACAGTGGTTAGGAATGTTAACCTGGGGTGCGTCCCAATACTCTAAAAATACATGTTGTTCCCTTGCCTAGCTTCAAGGGAGGAATCCCCAAAATGCCAGGATGAAATATGGCAGCCACACCAAATGGGATTCGGTTCCAATTTTAAAAAACGGGAGAGAGTAATTATATTCCCTCACTCCCTTGTTTCTCCTCCCTTCCACCAAGGGTATACAATGCATGAAATGAGTCCCACAATGCAATACTCGACACAGAAAACGTGGACAGTCACGTTTCAACTATATGGGGTAACATTTCCTATATCGGTTGCAAGGGCCGTTCATTTCCGTTTTGGTTTGTTTCTCGTCTATCCTCCCTTGCAGAGCACCTTATAAGTTTGATTGCTGCATGTCACAAATTTCATCAAACAATAGCTCACTCGAGGGAAGAGAGGAAGGGAAAGGAATCTGTTAAATTCGACACGAATACAGCCCTGGCATTTTGAGGGGGAACTTGGGCTTCATTTGGGACTTGGGCTTCATTCGTATCCAATTTGACACATTCCCTTCCCTTGCTCTCTTCCCTTGAGTGAGCTATTTTGTCAAGTAATTTTTGCAAAAAGTGCAAATTCAACACAACACATGTCATGTCCATATCAGAGCAATGGTCATATAACAGCTTGTACAGCACCAGACACAGCTCTGGCCCTCAGCAATTCTGTTCAGAGTTCGCTTACAGTTTATGGGCGGTGTCACACAACAAAAACACAGCCCTTCATTTAAGCTATCTATGTTTGGTATTGTGTAAACATTAGCCAGCCTAGCCAGAAGTCTGTAACACTAATTTCTCACCCGGTCTTCTAACGGGAAAAAAAACTGAATAAAACGCCCTTCCAACTAGGAGTTCCATGTCGGAAATCAGGGATCTGGAAATCAACCCCGACCTCCTGTTTTTCAGTATGAAATGCTTTTGTATCGGCCAACATGCAGATACAGAATGATAAACATATACAACTATCAGCATTAGCCCAGAAAATGACATCGTAAACATTGCTCAAAGCGAAACCGTTCAATTATGGTCAGTTCACTAATGTTAGTCTACTTTTCATGGTTAAGCATCATAATGTAACATTAGTTAACATGGCTCCTTACCGGGTGATTCAATAAGGCCGAGGAAGGTGTCAGGGTATGATAGCCTACTGGCGCCCACTCCACTCTGTAGCCAACAGCACTCGAGTCCTGTTTGGTTTAGTTTGCCAAAACAACTTTAGGAAACAACTGTGCCTATCAATGTAATTTTCTGACATAATAAAATAGCAATGATAGCTAGCTTGATCTATGATGTGTCCCTACTCAGAACAGTGACAGACGCAGCAACAATACAAAATGATAAACATATACAACTATCAGCATTAGCCCAGAAAATGACATCGTAAACATTGCTCAAAGCGAAACCGTTCGATTATGGTCAGCTCACTAATGTTAGTCTACTTTTCATGGTCAAGCATCATTATGTAACGTTAGTTGACATGGTTCCTTACCGGGTGATTCAATAAGGACGAAGAAGGTGTCAGGGTATAATAGCCTACCGGCGCCCACTCCACTCTGTAACCGACAGCACTCGAGTCCTGTTTGGTTTAGTTTGCCAAAACAACTTTAGGAAACAACTGTGCCTATCAATGTAATTTTCTGACATAATAAAATAGCAATGATAGCTAGCTTGATTCACAATGTGTCCCTACTCAGAACAGTGACAGACACAGCAGTTTCCTCCCTCGCTGGCTCCGCCTACGTGCCTATGTAATTTACATGCCCACTTGACGCCACTGTAGTCTTTCAAAACCAGGAAGTGGCAGAGGTATACAACCCCAATTCCAAAAAAGTTGGGACAGTATGTAAAATGCACATAAAAGCAGAAAGCAATGATTTATAAATTTTCTTTTACATATATTTAATTGAAAACAGTACAAATAAAAGACATTAAATGTTTTACCTTATCAACTTTATTGATTTTTGTAAATATACGCTAATTCCGAATTTGATGCCTGCAACACATTCCAAAAAAGTTGGGCCAGGGGCAACATAAGACTGGGAAGGTTGTAGAATATTCAAAAAACACCTGTTTGGAATATTCCACAGGTAAACAGGTGAATAGGTAACAGGTGATGCTATCATGACTGGGCATAAATGGAGCATCCAGGAAGGCTTGGGCGTTTACGAGCAAGGATGGGTCGAGGTTCGCCACTTTACGAAAAACTGCATGAGAAAATAGTCCAACAGTTTAATTAAGAGCAATGTTTCTCAACGCACAATTGCAAGGAATTTAGGGATTTCACCATCTACAGTCCATAATATTATTAAAAGATTCAGAGAATCTGGAGAAATCTCAGTGCATAAAGGGCAAGGCCGAAAACAAATATCGAATGCCCGTGACCTTCGATTCCTCAGACAGCACTGCATTAAAAACCGACATGCTTCTGTAATGAATATAACCACATGGGCTCGGGAATACTTCGGAAAACCTTTGTCAGTAAACACAGTGTGTCGTTGCGTCAACAAATGCAAGTTAAGACTCTACTATGCAAAGCGTAAGCCATAAATGAACAACATCCAGAAACGCCGCAGACTTCTCTGGGCTTGAGCTCATCTGAGAAGACACCATTAACGCTGAAGGGTACATATGCATTTTGGAGCAACATATGCTGCCATCTAAATGACGTCTTTTTCAGGGACGTGCCTGCTTATTTCTGCAAGACACATTCTGCACGTGTTACAACAGCGTGACTTCATAGTCAGAGTGCGTGTGCTTGACTGGCCTCCCTGCAGTCCAGACCTGTCTCCCATTGAAAACGTGTGGCGCATTATGAAATGCAAATTACGACAACGGAGACCCCAGACTGTTGAACAACTGAAGTCTTATATCAAGCAAGAATAGGAAAAAAATCCACCTTCAAAACTACAACAATTAGCGTCCTCAGTTCCCAAAAGATTACTGAGTGCTGTTAAAAGGAAAGGTGATGTAACACAGTGGTAAACATGCCCCTGTCCCAACTTTTTTGGAACGTGTTGCAGGCATCAAATTTAGAATGAGCGTATTTACAAAAAACAATAAAGTTGAGTAGTTAAAACTAAAAACTTGTCTTTGTACTGTTTTCAAATGAATACAGGTGTTGTGGATTTTCTCTTAGTCATCAATGGAGACAAATACATTTTCTTACAACTCAGTGTTCGTCAGGTCAAAATCCAAATTTATTTGATCAAATAGGAGAGACTTGCTCGATTGCTCTACACAGAGCATCAAAGAAGTGTCTCCTCAGACAACATTCAGCACCAGGTTATATACACCCCTTTCACCCTTCTCAGTACTTTCCCACTCATGCAGGGACATTCAGCACCAGGTTATATACACCCCTCTCACCCTTCTCAGTACTTTCCCACTCATGCAGGGACATTCAGCACCAGGTTATATACACCCCTCTCACCCTTCTCAGTACTTTCCCACTCATGCAGGGACATTCAGCACCAGGTTATATACACCCCTCTCACCCTTCTCAGTACTTTCCCACTCATGCAGGGACATTCAGCACCAGGTTATATATACCCTGGTCACTTGTCAGTTGACTCCGCCTTATCTCGCGGAGGGGGAAAGTTAAGACAGAGAAGTTTCAAAAAAGGAATGTGGAAAAATGTACTTTCTTAACTATTGTTTTTACACCAAATATGTTCATGTATAAGTATTAAAAATATATTCTTTAATACAAAGAGCTTTTACGTATCCATAAGTAGACCAGTTCGATTTAAAAAACAAGAATAACTTTTTATAATTAATGCATGACTAACAGCTCAAAATATGAATGTGTGTGTTTTTAAGTATTCCATATGAGTTTATATGATTCAATGTGCTCTCCTTCACCACACCGTAGCCGTGTGATGTTGCCTTATTCTAGGTGTGGTGGTTGGAAATTTACTAAAAAAAGTAGTTTGATGACTATATCTCAAGTATGGTGTTTTTGACTTTCCGGATTGGAAATTCAAATGAAACCAGTTGAGCTCAAAATTTGTAACACTGTTGCACCATCTAACAGTCAACTGCTTCATTTCTTTTTCAGAGTACGTGGTGACCAGAGTTGAGAAAATGGATATTGTCCGATGTACATTTTCAGTAGGAGGAACTGGTTTTGGCAGCTTCAGCATCACTTAAATCACTGTAGATGAGCTTTGACAGTATGTGTGCACTGTAAATGTTTTCTGCTGTTCTTTGGATATCATTAGTAGAACTGGGAGCAGACCCCAAACACTTACGTTTTCTTCCGTCTTGATGGAGGTTCATTCACCAATGTAGTCACACATCATAAGAGAAGGTCCGCACTCATAATTGCATATTTAAAAAATGTCAGATTTATTGGACAGACAGACAGACAGACGTTTTGCCCATCAGGGCTTCATAGTGTCAGTGTTCAGTAACAGGAAACAGTCATCCATTTAAACAGCCCCACCTCTTGTGGGCAGCACTGATTAGCCACATGAAAAAGAAAATATAAAATAAGAGACCAAACAACGTCCATGAAAAATAAAGAAAAAGGCATCATATTAACCAATAGACCGAATATATTATGAGCAAATTATACATTTACAAGTACAAGCACACTATATGAATGGCAGACATCATTTGGCAGAACGTTGGTAAAACGGTCTCAGTTAAAAGGGGATGGGGCTGCAGAACATTCATTCAGAGGAAGGGGGATGGTTCACTGTGACAGTTACAATATCTGAGGGAGTAGCTGGTGCCTCTACAACAGATTGCATGGACTGGCTGAGTCTGCAGATCAGCTCCTGCAGACTGCAGACTAGTTCCTCTGGGATGTTAACGTGATGTGATGTCGCTCTGGCCAGAGCAAGCTCTTGTTGAGCAACGTCTAGGAGGCACTCCAAATCCATTGTGTCATCATTAATAATGGAGCTGAACCTTGTTTGCATCCTCTGTAAGATCTCTCTTCTAACTTGCTCCTGCAAATATAGACAATACCAAGTCAGTTTACATGGTAATGTTGCTGGCTACACAGCTAATATCAAGTTGAGCTTAAAGGAAAATTCCACTACAAAAACAAAAATAAGTGAAAAACCTCTACTCCTACTTCCTGCTCCAGCTTAGACTGAGGAAAACGTGATGGGTGTAAGGATTTGGATTTTGTCACAGGGAGGAAAACAAGTTTCTGACTGCTTTTTCATTTCAAACCCTGTAATATAAGGTAAACATTTTACTTACAAGACAATTAAAGAACCCTATGCTATACAAAAAGAAAAGGCATAGAATCTTCCCAAAATGTTTGTACGAGATGACTATGGTACTAGGATAACTGTTAAGGAGAATGTCCCTTTGGCCTTCCCTTAAATGCCATCCTGAGCAAACCTTCCATATTTCACAATTCTCTTAGTTTGTGCAAAATAAGGTCTGGCCAGGAATAAGGCGGCTGTAATTCTCCTTTAATCCAGACACTCATATATATACACACACTTTACTTTCCCCTCCATACATATTTGTGATCATAACCTCCCAATACCATTTCATAACGGCCAAGTCTACCAGGGGGTTCCCCAGCCCGTTGAGCAGAGTAGCCAGCAAGGAGTGTTGGCAGCAGGGAGACAAATTGTTTTCCAATTACATAATTTTTACTAAATTAATTAGCAAACCTTAAATATATGTCTAAAAGTAGTCGGCCATTTAGCCAACGCCCAGCGCTTGGGAACTCCTTGAGTGTGCCTGTCTATGCATCACATACCTCCGGCCTTTCAGTTGATATTATTACGGGTCCACCACATTTATCATATCATGCCCCAGTTATTTACATGCCCATATAATACCTTCTTTCAGTTCAGTCCAAATGAGACGGGTCTAAATCTTATTCTGTGGTGGAATTTCCTTTTAAACAGAGTGCATCAACCCCTAGCCAGACAATTAAACAAATGTATTACAGAATTCAGAATTGAATTAGCTCCAACTTAGAGCCTACCTGGAGCAGTGACATCCCACTTTGGCCCTCAGTTTCGGAGGCCATATTATCCTAAAGAGAGAAGAGTATCAAATGGAAATATTAGTCACTCTCACTCTCATTCTCACTCACTCTCTTCAGAAAATGCAGCACTCTTGTGTGTGCTTTGAACTTTGAGGAAAATATATACTTGTGCACGCAGAGTCTGTTTGCAAGAACACACAGACACACAAGTTCAACAAGACTAGTCAAGCCCGGACGCCTGTATGCAGCCAGTGGGGAACATTTGACAAGGCACGGCGGATATTGTTCTGGAGCATGCAGGTTGGCCTGCATACAGGGGCGATGGAGTGCATCTGTGTTTTGAATCCTTTTTGTCTGAAAATCTGTCCTGGCTACTGACCCCTGCTTGCAAAATGGCAAAAAGATCGCACATCATTTCATCATGCCTGAAGACAGAGAGAAACTTCAAAGAACCACATAGCATGTTACCACCTAGTATGTTACAAGTAAAAATGAGAACCACCTAGAACATTACCAAGAGAATAAAATCATCAAGAATGGTCTCTGTCCTGGATCCATTCTTCAAGCTGGCATGGTGTAATGTGACTGAGCGGACTGCCCTTAGCAGAAATAAACAGCTTTGCTGAAAAGTTCATCAGCAATGAGGACAAAGCATCCAGTGTCACTTCCAGTGTCGCATCCAATGAGCCTACTGGAAGCCTATAGATAAACCTTTTGGCTGCATGGATCAACTTATAAGAGACCCAACAGATTCTCCAACCATCAACAAGGAGGTTGAGGGGTACCTCTCCATACCTCATTTCCCAACATCTGCTGACCCACTGCTGTTCCGGAAGAAAAATGCTCAGCAGTATCCAACCCTCAATAGAATTTCTGCTAAACGCATGAACCAGCATCCTCTGCTGCTGTAGAGCATGTATTCAGCATGGCGGCCATGTTTTCAGGCCAGACCACTGCTCACTGTCACATGGACGTATTTACAATGTCAAACGTATTTAAAATGTAACAAATCAACTTTTCCAATGTTAGTGATGAGTTTATACATCGATCTAAATGGCTGTTTGGATTGTCTTATTAAACATGATGAAGCCTATTGTATTTTGTATTGTTATTGCCAACTTGCAAACTTAAGCAATTTGCACATTGTAACATGCCTTAGCAGTGTCATCCCTTTTTTGAGTGACTCCTGCAGTCTCTTGGTGGTGCCAAAGAAATATTCAATGTCTAGATTTCTTTCCCCACATACTTTTATCAGTGTTCTGTATAAGCCATTGAAAAAAAGGCATCTGTCTCTCTGTGATTGTCACAACTGGTCTGAGGGACCTTATGGCTATTGTACTGTATGTGTATAGGGTTCAGAGATTAGGTACTCATGCAAAAAATAATGAAAATTCCTTTTATGTACTTGTGTACATAAAATGGAGATAATGCAATGCATCATTATGTTAAGGAGATTAGCTGTACTGTAAAATTTTTACATTTAAATTTTTATGTTGAAGGTGTCTTTAATGTGTGCTGAGTTTAGGTTATTGTGATGTACAAACAAGGTTGAATATCCAAATACAACCCATAAATTGAACTACAAATAATTTAATACTTTTGAAATTTTAAAATACATGACAATACTTTTCACATGTATTTTCAAATACATTGAAATAGTAATTCTCAAACAGGGTACAATTTGTAATTGTTAAAATACAATTTTGAAATAGTATTTGAATAGTATTCTGTGGTGGAATTTCCCTTTAAACAGAATGCATAGACTCCTAGCCAGATAATTCAACAAATGCATTTCACACACAATGCAGAATTGAATTAGCTCTAACATAGAGCCTACCTGGAGAAGCAACATCCCACTTTGGTCCTGAGATTGGGAGGCCATATTATCCTAAAGAGAGAAGAGTATCAAATAGAAATAGCTCATGCCATCAGGAAGTCTACAGACAATGCTGGCTAGCTACCTTTGCATCAAGTACACTAAAAATGCATAAATTCATGTATTTGTGTTCAACAGCCTAACAAATGAATAGCCATAATAGGTACTTGTGTGGTTGGAAATACGAGAGTGCATTGCATTGGTCTTACAAAAATCTCTGCTTGCTAATTGTGGATGCTGTGAGGTAAGTGAGGATGTGTATTTTCGGAATCCAGCGGTTCCAACAGTCAATGCCCTTGTTAAAACGTTCGGCACTCTGAATACTGAACACAAGCGATATTGCGTGCTAGAACCCCTCACTTAACATACATTCAACATATGTTTTAAGTTATTTAATTTAATAATCATTATTAAAAATGACAATCATCAATTAAATCATCAAATTCTTTGATAGGTAAGTCGAAGAGTAACCTGGTGGATCAACCAACAAGTCAAAACAAGGTCTAAATCAGGTCTTAAGGTTAAATCATTTTATTAAATGAAAAAAACAGTCAATTATAATAATGACTTAAAATCATACATTCACTAATGAATGTAGGCTGACTACTTTTAATTTACAAAGAGGAAGACATTAAACCAGACATCAATTAGAATATACCAGCAAAGAGAGCGATAAGCCAGAAATTGCCAATAATATTTACCCTCCAGCTGAATAGGAACGAAAGGAACCACCACCACAAAAATAAGAGAAAAAGCTTAATTCACCAACTCCAAACTGAACTGACTGAGGCTTCTTTCCTTCAGCTCCCATAAATACCTTATTCTCTGCAGGAAGGGCATCCCTGCCCTGATTGGGTTAATGTGTGAGAAGGGGGGGGGGGGGGGGGGGGGGGGGGGGGTAATTTATGACAAAGACTGGCTTATCTTTGATGTTTGTGGGGTTGAGTGACAGAGTCAGAAGGAGAGGGGGGTAGAGCAAGAGATGGAGCAGCCAGGTAGTTTATTTATATCTAAATATTAGATATCCTACATTCCCTCTCTTGTAAGAATAGGTGCATGCACCCACAAAAAACCTATTCTGACATCACCAAATAGGAATCACCGTCCACCGATTTACCGTCCACGGGATTGCCAGTCCAAATAATCACATGAATAGGGCAGACTTGTCCATAAGTGTCCAGGAACAGCACTGGAGGGGGCACCTACACTATTGAAAAGGGACTTAAAAACATGGGCATGTTATAATGTTAAAAGGTGGTGGTAGGGATGTTGGGGGGGGCTGCCAGTTTTACCTCCGAGGACACCAGTGTGGTTACTGGCAGTTCTTTGGCAGCGGAGGGCCACAGCGTTCAGCAAACCGGGATGACAGAAGGCATCCTATCATCTTGCTTCTTCCGCATGTGGATGCCCCTTAACCACGCCTGTCTCATCTCTGTCCAGGGGTCTATGCCAGTTTTGGCTTTGGTTCCCTCTCTGGGCAGCTGGGCTGATCGTCCACATAGGACCCCAGTCCATCACCGCTTGCCGAACACTTCAGACGACGGAAAGGGGCTCTTGCACTTTCCCTGGATGACGTGTGTGTGCGAAGTTTGCTGGTGTGGCTCGGGGGTGGACTGATAAGGGTGTGGAAAGCTGCTGTTCCAACTTGGCTGCTTCCATCTTGCTTTGGAGTGCAAGACAACACTCTGGCGGAGACTTTGAGGGCCCGAGGGGTCGTAAAATGGCTGGGGGGTTGGCTTCCTGCTCTGTTTCCCCCGGGGTCTCTTTGCAGCTCTGATAAGGGAGCGAGGCTTTCGCAGAGGCCCCCCTATCTCCTCCGCCACGGGAACTGTGGAAGTGGGAGAGTCCACAGAGCACGCCCCTTCTGCTTGTGCAGCAGACAGAGGTTCCCCGGATTCAGCAGGAGGGGAAGAGAAGTCCACAAGGGGTGGGGTGAATTGGGGGGAATTGGGGGGTGGGACAAGATTAAGGGGGAATTGGGGGGTGGGACAAGATTAAGCTGTAAATTATACGGGAATAGTATGGAACCCATGGTTGGCTAAATGGCCGTAAGTCTTCAAGGGTCTGAGGTATCAAACGAGCCTCAAACCATCACTCTGCTGCCAGATATGCAGTAGATATGGATGGATCACTTTAAGGGTTGTTTCTCCTGACTCATTTTTTTCCTATTGAACTTGATGGAAAAATAAGTCAGGAGAAACAACCCTTCAAATGATCCATCCATATCTACTGCATATCTGACAGCTTCTCAACTCATTTCATTTGTCAGTCTGTTGCGCACACTGCTGTAAGTTTCACCAAACAGGGACCAGTTCCGCTCTGATGCAGCTGATGCTAGAGGGATCTGGAGAATAATTGAAGCAACAGGGGTTATTGAAGCAACATGACTTCACACTTAAAGTCCCTTCCACCAAGTTGATGCCTTGGTGTGTTTAGAAGCCTCACAGATGGCATCAGTGCACCACAGCCCTGATCTAGATTAAGGTGCTGTGCAATGGCAATGATGGGACCATATGCCGCAGAAACCTGCTCTCCAGGAAGGACCTGGGCGAGCACATTTTATTGTTTTTTCAACTTGTGTTTTAGTAGCTTTGTTTAAGAATGAGATTGTTACAGTGGGTGGTCATTTTCCCCAGAAAATTGCTGAAAATTACTGAAAGTTACCTGGAAAATTCCCTCCCTTTGTAACGCTAACTGCAGTAAAACAATTTGTGTTTGACTAAAACTGTGCCACTATGTACAAGAGCCTACAGTCAATCTCCAAAATGGCACAAAATCATGACAGCAATACCCTTTTCCTGGCCTTCCTTTATAACAGGATCGGCCCTCAATTTTGCCATGTAACGGGCACATATCTCTTTGTTAGATAGAGGCATTTGTAAAGTAATGGAACACACAAAAATGTGCAACATGGATAAAAATAGAATTTTATCTTTCAATATTGTGCATTCAATATAAATATTGTCTTAAATAATTAATCTACTTGCAAAAACAATACACAAAATCTTGATCCTGTCATTCAGTAAAATGGATGACACCTTGGTGAAACAACTAAATTTTGTGCTTCTGAAGGACATGTCCACATTGTTGTATGACACATTTCCTACATAAGCATTCTACCAGGCAATTTATTGGGCACCTAGGCCTATATAAAGTGGTAGCTTTTTATCATAACTTATCAAACATTCGTTTTCATATGCAATCAAGTAATTTTAATAAATTATGTTTATAACCACTTTTTGGACGTTGTCCTGAATGACAGGCAATTCTTTGTCACCTTTTGTGCCAGGGTGCAAACAGGTGAAATTATGAAAACATTTGGAATTAATTACTCACCTTGCATCAACTGCTATTGACCTTCAGGGGTTCGCAGTGATGTAATCAGTTGTCACATGACTATCATGATATGATATGACTTAAAATGGCCTGGGAATTTTATGTTGCTGAATGACATTTGATGAAATCCATGTTTGTGGACAAAGGTTCCCATAAATTTTTGATATAGTAGACAAAAAATCTTGAAAATTCTTTCACATGTTGTTTGAAACATTGATAAAATTATGGCAATATTCCTTTCTTTTAATGAAGATTACATTTTATAGTAGTTTTTCTTGTTCCATTTTTAATGTGGACAGTTACTGAATGACATTTTAGCACTTGAACACTGTCAAATTAAATAAAAACATAATTGTTCAACATAAACATTCTTCAATAAAGCAAACAGGCTTAAACTAATTTATGTAACAAATACTCGTTGATAATTGGATAGAATTTATTTTTTGCGGACACACAAATTTTCATGGCACGTCATTGACCCAGCTACATCTGCCAATAACAACATCTGATCATAGTAGGCTAGCCAATTGCACGATAGCACAGACAAAATTATTTTTTGGACAAAACCGATGTACACAATCTAGGCCTGCCTTTCTTTAGAAGTAGGCTGCTGCTTCAAAATGAGGCCAAGTTACAACAAACAATATTGGTTATCTTAGCTCACACAAATTAAACAAGCTCTATTCCAACGCAATGCTACCCAATGTTTCCTAAATTATTTCATGTAACTAGGCCTGTGTTTTCCATCTTACCATCTGAAGATAATGCGATCGTTCAAACCTTATGCGTCACATCAAGACATCCAATACTGTTATTGTAACTTTGCCTCATTTTGATATTAATACTCTTAACGGCAGGCCTAGATTTTGCGAGTTTTAATAAATTATAGACAGTGCTTTGTATGCGTGAGTAACTTGGCATATTTGTACGTTGAAAACGTTTTTTGTTGAGATTGTTTATAGCTAGAGGGGGCGTTGTTCTTCTGCGCTTTTCCAAAACACACATTTTAGAAAAGGTATTTTACTTCGTACTAGCTAACGTTAGCTCTGCCAACAACTGCGAATCCCAAACTATATAGCTAGCTAGCTAATCGGTGTAGTCACCCCGTAAAGTAGCTAGCAGCTAGGTAAATCGCACATTCTAATGTTTAAATTATATTATGTTTTTGACTTACCTGTGGTTTGCATCTTGTAGTGAACCATTTGTAGTTATGCTGATGTAGTCTTCTCTTTATGGTAGTCGTCGACACATCTACGCCTATATCCTGGAGGGTGTTCTTGATCTGTATGGCAGTTAAAAATGGCTTTTTCTTCACAATTGAAAGTATTCTTTGGTCATCCCCTACAGTGGTCTTCCGTGGTCTACCAGATCGTTTGCTATTGCTGAGCTCACCAGTGCGTTCTTGCTTCTTAACAATGTAACCAACAGTTGATTTTGACACACCCAATGTTTCGGCTATCTCTCTGATCGATTTATTCTCATTTTTCAGCTTCATGATGGCCTGCTTCACTGGCATTGACACTTCTTTGTTCCTCATGTTGAGACAACAGACCCCAAATGCAAATGTCACAGTCACCTTTTGTTCAGATGTACGTGCTTTTGTCAGCTTTCTTGTGCATAAACTAACGATGCAACAACAACACAGAGCTGGCCTGTTGTCCAATAGGAAGGTAAAGCGGAAGTTTCGTGCACGATCATTCCGGAAGGTGTAACTGCGGAGTCGGCTCCCCCTACGCACTCCTCCAGAGAACAAGGGCCGTGTCCGAATCAGCGGACTTGCTTACTATTGAGTATGCCAGTTGAGTATACTTTTTTAAAAAGCTGTTAATATTCTGAAAATTGAGCGTTCTTTATATATATATATATATATATATATATATATATATATATATATATATATATATATATATATATATATGAAAATAAAGTTATTCTATTCTCATTTACTTATTTCTTATTTCTGGGTTTTCGCTGATAATAGTATATATAATTTTGTATACTGCATGTCACTAAACAGTATGCAGTAAGCAGTACACAGTATGCTAGTACACAGTAAACAGGACGCAGTAGATAGGGCTCTGATTCGGATGCAGCCAAGGGCCAGCTTTCTCCAAGTATGCGTATCTACCTTAGAGTATATAATACAGTCAACCTGGAAAGTCTGCACACCCCTTTCACCTTCTCCACGTTTTATTACGTTACAGACATATTCTACAATAGATTGAGTTCATTTTTTGTCTCAAAATTCTACACAAAATAGCCCATAATAACAAAGTGAACACAGGTTTTTAGACATTTGTGCTAATTTATTAAAAATCTAAATGTAAAATATCATATGTACACAAGTGTGTACTATTTCTATTTTTATCCATGATATGACACCCAAAAGTGAGCTGAGGTGCATTTTGTTTCCACTGATACTGCTTGAGATGTTTCTACAACTCTCCACTCCAGCGTATCCTTGTGGAGATGGGAGAACCTTTCAGAAGATCAACCATCCAGGCAGCACTCCACCAATCAGGCCTTTATGGTAGAGTGGCCAGACGGAAGCCCCTCCTTAGTAAAAGGCACATCACAGCCCGCTTGGAGTTTGTCAAAAGGCACCTAGAGGACTCTCAAACCATGAGAATCAAGATTCTCTGGTCTGATGAAACCAAAATTTAACTTTTTGGCCTGAATAGCAAGCGTCATGTCTGGAGGAAACCAGGCACCGCTCATCACCTGGCTAATACCATCCCTACAGTGAAGCATGGCGGTGGCAGCATCATGATGTGGGGATGTTTTTCAGCAGCGTGAATGGGGTGACTAGTCCTGATAGAGGGAAAGATGAATGCAGCTAAGTACACCGAGATCCTTGAAGAAAACTTGCTCCAGAGCACTCTGGACCTCAGACTGGGGCGAAGGTTTACCTTCCAACATGACAACGACCCGAAGCACACAGCCAAGAGAACAAAGGAGTGGCTTCGGAGAAAGTCTGTGCATGTCCTTGAGTGGCCCAGCCAGAGCCCAGACCTGAATCCAATTGAACATCTGTGGAAAGAGCTGAAAATGGCTGTGTACCGACGCTCCCCATCCAACCTGACAGAGCTTGCAAGGATATGCCAAGAGGAATGGGCAAAAATGTCCAGAAACAAGTGTGCCAAACTCATAGCTTCTTTCCCAAGACGCCTTGAAGCTGTAATCGCTGCCAAAGGTGCAGCAACCAAGTACTAGGCTAAGGGTGTGTACAGATATGTAACTCCTAAATAACCTATTTTTGTCAGTAAAGTGAAATTGCATATTTTCTAAAAACCTGTTTTCACTTCGTCATTATTGGCTATTGTGTGTAGATGTTTGAGGCAAAAAATGAACTCAATCTATTGTAGTATAAGTCTGTAACGTAATAAAACGTGGAGAAGGTGAAAGGGGTGTGCAGACTTTCTGGCTTGACTGTATGTAGAGACTGCGATGCCAATAGAAACCAATGGGGAGCATATCCGCAGTTGTGTCCTTGGAGTCACATGTACAACGAGGATGGCGCAGAAAGTGACATGAAGATGGCTACGTCAAAGCCTTACGAGTATGTAATTGGTTGCCAACTAGCACGCAAAAATACAACATAGGCCAGAATAAATAATAATAAAGAAATTCATATCTTTGTCTGTGTGGTAAGATAAAAACCACAGAAAAATAATAAGCATTTTTTAAAGATAATGCACAGAGTTAACATCAATATACGAGTTATTTATTTTTGCTGTCAAAAATGAATGGAGCCCAATGGGGACACTGGCTTTTTGAGCACAATTATAGATATCAGCAGAGGGCGACATTATATCCAGTGTTGAGGTTGAGACCCAAAAGCAACCATTGTAGTTTGAACTTACTTTTTAAAGCCACATAACAGCTGCAAAATTCATGGTTAAGATATTAATGTGTGTAATTTATGTCATAGAACAAAACGTGAAACTCTTAGGCCTATATTAACCATAGACTTATTTCCAACATAAATCAAAAAACTTACGGGAAAAAAACATTGGAAAACAGGTGAGGGAACCCATAACTCAACTTCCGGCCTTTAGGACTACAAACTGTAGTAGAAGTAGGCATGAAGAATGTAGTGTGCTGCAGAGGATTTTCGCTGCACGTTGGGACACCCTTAGCGACTTCAAGATGTTGTTCCCGGTCGTGATGGGTCATTTGCGAACAATTGGCTCTTTTCGAATGCCTCTCTTTGGAGAGTGGAAACCAATTCTTTTCAGTGAATGATCCAATTAGTTTGGCTGTTTTTCCCCTCGTCAGTCAATGTTTTGCCCATGACTAGTCTCTGGTTGTGGTGGGGGGTCTTTGACTCTTTGAACTGCCGAACATGATGAATTGCGGGATACACCTAACTAGAAATACCACTCTGAAGTGGTATTAGGGTAAGGGTGCATTAAGTGTGGGTTAAGTGTACTACTGCATGTTGCCATTTTTCTGATATGGGACAGTCTTGCACACTTATTAGTAGCTTGTGAACACACACGTAAGTAGACAAAACCGCAAACTGTGCATAATGGGACATGGCCATTAGATACTCAAAGCCAGAGACCCTCCCCCGGAAAAATCTCTGACTCCTCCTTATTAACTTTGGCCCACCAGAGACAATTTCCACCTGGTTTCTACTAGTTTTATTTAAGTGTCAATATCTCAAAAATATTCACTGCACATCCATGGTTTTAGAAGAAGAAGATGTATCATTCAGAAATTTGCAACAGAATACATTTATGTCAAAATTGTCGCATACAGTATATACATAATACGCATAAAAATTCATAGCCTAATGTTTTTATATATGTAAAAAACAATATGTACAAAAGTACATGTCTTTTTACATAAAAAGAGCAACGCATTACCACAAGTGTGACGGGTGGTCGCTGTGGAAATGTCGACTGTACTGGACATTGCCGAAACGTAATAAGATAAATTCTTTTGGGTTAAGCAGAAAACAGTTGTACCTTCATAATCAGGGAGGATATATGCTTTGGTCTATTAGCACCCTGCTGTTAAATTGCCCTGTAGTGAACCTTGAGAGAGGCTGGTGTTTTTGCAAGCGATGACACTTCTTAACAATCCTGCGTCAGAATTTGGTGGGATTTCTTAAAGCTGTAGTTTATAATTTCAGAGAAATATGAATACTGTAATTGGGACATATACGACTACCACTAGGGGGCCACCATGGACAGGATTAAATAGAGCATTGATAGATAAATATAATCATAGCGTTGAAGTATGGGTTCAAATTAGCTATGTGTTTCAGGGTTTAAATATGTTGCTATTTGCTGAATCCAATGGCATTAATGCAAAACTATTAAAAAGTCTTGTTTTTTGTATTTTTATATCACCGAGATGGACTAAAACTATGCTTCACATAATGCTTCCCCTTTCATGTTGATCCTTAGTCCTGACCTGCAGGATTGCAATCTGGTGCAAAGCATCACATTTTAACTCTTAAACGTGATACAATAGAGGTATCCTCTCTGTCAACAGTAGCCTATCAAAGACTAGCAACCTGCAACTGATATCAAAATGGTCGAGATTGGTTTGGTACGTCCCAAGAGACAGGCCAGCCGAGGACGGATAATGTCATCGTAGTTTCTACTAGCTGTTTGTGACACAATGTTTTGTTGTTTTGGCTCTGTACTCGAGCACACTGCATTTGAAATGAAACATTGCATCAGCGTATTCCCTGTAGAGCTTAGTGTGAAAGTCAGGCTTTTCCTGAAGGTAAGCATTTTTTCTGGGTGTGAGACTGGGGAGTGGGTGTGGATGAGGCAGCACCATGTCAAAAACCTGAACTTGTAGAAGGGATTATGGGATGGAGAGAGGTGAGAGAACAGGGATTTGTGGCTGATCAGACATGGGAGAGGGGTGCCTGTGATGTTCATATGGGGTGGGAAAGGTGTTTGGTGTCCCAGAGGGATGTGTGTGTATGTCAGTGTGCATGCATGCGTGGGGTGAGTATAAGGTCTTAGTTCTCAGCCACACGGGACGCTGGCG
Organism: Synaphobranchus kaupii; assembly: GCA_029718625.1. Classification (NCBI taxonomy): domain Eukaryota; kingdom Metazoa; phylum Chordata; class Actinopteri; order Anguilliformes; family Synaphobranchidae; genus Synaphobranchus; species Synaphobranchus kaupii. The sequence continues at coordinate 41,686,113 of CM056382.1, forward strand.
GTCATACGAGGGCAGGTGGCATCCCATGAAGCTGCGCAGAGGCAGGGGCTGGGGCAGGGTCTGTGAGGGAGAAAGAGCAGCATAGGGCAGTGCAATGTTAACCCAAGTCCCAGTCCCTCCTGATCAGACACAATGGGTGAGCAGCAATCAAAAAGATGAGTGAACCTGCATTAACATATTCCATTCACCTGTGATGGTTTTCTCAGTGGGAAATTGAGGACATCTTTATTCACATTAAGGGTGGTGGACAGCCCATCTAAAATCACATTCCAAATTAATACCAAGTTAAATTACACAGCCAAAATGACTCCAAAACTCAAATGCTTTGCTTACATGCTTTTTTCTTAGTTACACATAACATGCACTACCCTCGAATTGTCTGGATTTGAACATCATCTTTTGTAGCTTTTGCAAACTATAGAGACCCAGACTGTATGGGTATAGAGGAGAGGACAAGAGTGAGAACAGACAGAAGCAGACAGATGCACATGGAGGCACATACATACCAGTACAGATCACAGTCATCCTGACACAGAGCATCTAGAGAGATGGAAAGAGAGAGTGGCGACTGCTGGCTAGTCACACATGCCACTGGAGGCTTCATGGTGCCTGGGTCCCATCATAGGGGGCATTTTGGGTTGAGGCTGCCCGACCTGCAGACCACCAGGCATCATGTGCCCTGCATTGGCTGGCCGGGCCCTCCCATGGGTCCTGCAATGAAGGAGACTCACAGTGACTCAAATAAAACGTAAAAGTAATTACCCCAGATTGTTGAAGTGCCAGACCTGGCAAATAACATTCTTAGAGTAGCCAGTGCCAGTGCAACATCACTAAAGCACTAAGTTATGTAAGCTAACTGACTGTATGCCAAGAGAACCATAATACAAATCATAGGTTTGTATTGCTAACATCCATATAAAACCATAACGTATGTCACACGCCAGTCACACAGTCTTGGGAGGAACAAAATAGCTGGACACAAGGAGTTGCGGGAATTCTGGTTTTTACCAGAATTTTATTTCTGCCAAGACAACTCACATATTCAAATAACACGTTGAATGAATGAATGTGCTGCATAATTATTTTGGTTTGGCGCTGCTTTAGTACTACTCTGGAGCCACGGGCTTCTCCCCCCGCTATACAGGAGATGACCAGAAACCCTTCGTAATAAAGCAGCTCCAAACAACAGGTGGAAGGGTGACAGAAAATCTATTTTTACACAAGCCGTAAGCAAACAAAGAGCAGCGCATCAGCATTCAAGCAGCAGGGAGAACTGATTCTTGGCGTAAAAAGGGCGCTCCATTAGAGGTGTGTGCATGTGATTGGTTGATTATGAGACGCGTGGTTCCTAGCCGACCATGGTCAGCTATGATAAGAGTTTCAACAGACAGAACTTGCTATGCGCAGGTAAAAAAATGTTTGCTCCGCTCATTTAAACAAATAAACAAACACAAACATCTTCTCCTTTCGTCCTCACAGGTTCCAGGTAAATATAATAAACCAAAAAAGAAAGACACAATTGTTTTCTGGTTTTTCCTTGGTCTCACTCTCTCATGCGCTGCTTACTGTTTTCTGGTCTCAGCCACCTACGTATATTGTGGAAAGAAGCACACTTTTAAGCCCTGGGCTGTAATGCAACCCAGGTGTGTGTGCCTGCTTAACCAGTAGGCATGGCCCTCAGATTGCTCAAATTACCTCTCTCAGACTGAGCATTGTCGCTAATAGTATGCTATGAAATATGAAATCATTTAATAAGGCAATCATTCAACATCAGTGATCTTCATCTGATGCCAAATCCACCAATGTCAAAAATAAAATGTATTTGACCATAACACCCAGTTCCAATCAAAGTTCCAATGACATTTAGAAAACTCCAGATACATATTTTTGCTGACTAGATGTATCTGGAAATCCATTCACAAAGCTTATTGGCATGAAGGTAGATGCATGGTAGATGTGCCCCCTACCAGGCAGATAAACCACAGTGGTTGTATTAATGCTTGCATTGACCTAATTGTGAAAAGTGGTATATTCAGTTTTTTACTTATTTGTTTTATAACTGTCTCCTAACTTGTGATAGTAAACAACGTCTTGTCTTATTTCTTCTGAGAGATCTTTGGATTTCTCCTTGGTGATGGATGAACATGTATTATACTTGTGTTACATTTCTACACCCTGCTGTTACACTAATGATCATGTAAATGCTGTCTGCGAAAAAGACCATAGTGCATATCTAACACAACACTTGTTACGTTCATATCAGATCAATGGTCATATAACAGTAATTCTGTTCAGAACTAAAGCTGTGGACACCAGGGTCATTAACCTGTTGACTGACACAACTCTCCATTTTCTGAAAAAGGTTAGGCCTACAGTATGTTCTTGTTGATTCTTCTAAATACTGAATATGTTATTGCAATGTGCAGGATTGGTCCCAAACACAGGACTCAGAGACAGAGATTCGGTTCAAAACTCCACTCGGGAGATAATTTATTGAGGCAAGCATGAAGTAGGCAGGCGGAACCGGGCAAATAATAGGGAAGGCTGGAAACAGGGCTGGGCAAAATAAAGCAGGGCAGGTGACAGGTCAGTGCTGGCTGGGGCAGGCAGGAGACAGGCTGGACGGGCTGAATAAAAAAACAGACAAACAGGTTAACGGACACAGGCAGGATCAAAACAGGTATACAGTAAGGCCGGGGTAATCTCAAACGGAACAGAGAAAATGAACTGGCGACAGGGAATGAGTGAGCAGAAACTAAGTAGTGTGAAAAACAGGTGCGGGAACTAAGTAATTAACTAAAAGGAGTGAGGAATGTGAGTGAGCAGGGGAAACGATAGGCTGGGGCAAATCAAAGGGAAAAAACCAGGAACTGACGGGGAGCCACGCCCAGCCTGCAACGAAAACACAGAACGTGAGACGAACAGGGTAAAACATGACATGAAACACAAGGAATGGGAATACATTCCCAAAAAATACTCTGCAGTTCAGAGTATTTTTTCTTCAAGGGCCATTTAATAAGTTGTGCTTAACAAAGTAGCAACAGGACAAACAATCAGGCTGTGAACCACATATAAATTCTGCAAGTACCAATGAAAGGGATCCATTAATACCGATTTTGTCTTCCAGGTTCAAGGTAAAGACTGAAGCCATGGTCTAACTCTGTCCTCACTGTACTTAAAGGCTCCCGTCAAACCATTAGCATCATATAATCCAATTTCCAGTTTAGGGCTTTCATCTCTCCTGATTCCTTTTAGTTACAGTCCACATCCCCCCCTACAGTGAGCATAGTGTATTCTGATGTTTTGTTGACCACAGTAAAATATTTTGGTTGACACCAAAGTACACTGCATCATCAAGGTAAATTACCATTTTGATTCAGTCAAAAATAATATCCTATTCCTTTAATATAACAACTATAGTTGTGTGTGAGTGATTGTGTGTGTGTTAATTATTATTTAATAATTATAATACATTTCCATGACAAAAAAAATCTTAATACATTTCTTCTCTATCCGGTACGAAGACACACAATCATGCAAAAAATAAATCATACTTGGGCTATTCATGAAGGTGCCCCTTGGGAGTACAACTGTTTTACATGACTGACGATATAGTGAGCTGTCTGTGTGGAACAGTAAAGAAGTAAAGAGTAAAAAAATATCAGTGGAACCTTGAATTGAATCTTGAATATTTTAAGGACAAGATTAGCTGAAAACGAACTCTTTCTCATACACACGCCTCATACTACATACCCCCTCGCCCCTGTAGAGAAAGAAACCCCCCTTTCTCCATTCTCTTGCTGAGGAGGGAGGGCAGAGTGACGTAAACAAGAGCCCTTTCAGCTTTGAGGCGCACTTCATATAAACCATGCGAGCCGAAAGCGCATTAGACAGAAATAGCGATTTAGTTGAGATGTATTAGCGCAAAAAGCCAGAAGCTTAGAATAGCAGACTTCGCTCCACTTTCAGAACCAAACGGTTGTGCTGGGACCGTGGACGTAAGAGTTTCCTTTTTTCTAAGACGGGCATTTATCGCAATATGTATTTTATTTAATTCTTGTCGTGTGTTGTTACCATTTTTATTATTTTTAATTGAAGTCCCGTTTCCACTGTAGACTAAAAGCATCTAATCTGAAAATTAAATTGGCTACTATATAGGCGAGATAACATTTAGGCTAGCCTACTGTTGATGAAATAACTACGTTTTACGTGCAGTGCAGTTATGATTTTGATGATTTATCCAGGCAAACAAAAGTTAGCCTACAGTTCTATCTAACAAGTGGTTTCTCGCTATATGGGACAGGGAAATTGTTGGAGAACCAGATTAAGATATTTTACACTATCTACTTGTATAATACCTGGATACTAGAATTTTGTATAATAATAATAATAATAATATGTATGTTTTCCTTTGTCATTCAGCTGAGAGATGACCCTTCTCGTCAGCATGCGGCGGCACAGTTTGCGTCTGCAGCACCAGCTGCACCGCTGGAGCATTTGCGCGGATGCGAGCCACTTTATAAACGACGAGCTTGTGCCGACATCCGGCATAGCGCGCTCCAAGTCATACAATAACTCCACGGGCGAGTCGTGCAGAGGGAGCTGGTCTTCAGAATCCGCGGACTCTGTCATCTCCACGGACTCCAGCAACAACCTTTACAACGTGGTACTGCTCGGAGAAAACGGTGTCGGAAAGTCTGCGCTGGCGAGCATTTTCGCGGGTGCGGCAGACAGCATGGGCAGCGACTGCGACCTGTACGGAGGTGATTACACTATTTGTTAGCGTTGTGCAGTTGTGTGAAATAACTTGCATAATAACAAGTTGGCTAGAGTAGGCTACACTCTCAAACAAAGCCAATGGAGCACAAATAAACTTTTCAGCTTTATTGTGTTATCCTTGATAGTTACAGATCGGTACTTGATGTTCCTTGCACTGCCTCTTGTATTTTTTCTGATGATGATGAAATAAATTGAATCAATCAGTCAATTCTACTTTCAAAGGAGAAGTGTGTGAGCAAACAGTGACAGTTGACGATGAAACTGCTACCATCACTTTACTGGACACGTGGGACCCTCAGGTGAGAACCCCTTATAGCCTAATACTTGTAACCTTGGAACATGTCAGAATTATGCTCACCTGAAATCTAGTTGAAATAATTACATGTTTTTGAATTCCATTTCACCTCAGCCATTACACAAATTATTAATCTAAAATCTCACAAATAATTTTAAGCGACTTTCATCAGCTTTACCTTTGCTCTCAAGAATGTAAAATTGTGGAGACTATATGTAACCTTTAAAAAGAGCACGTGTTCTTTCCTGTACCCTCAGGATGAAAGTAAATGGACCCAGGACCAGTGCATGCACGCCGGTGATGCCTACCTGATTGTCTATTCGATAACGGACAGAGCCAGCTTCGAAAAGGCGTCCGAGCTGCGCATTCAGTTGCGCAGAGTCAGGCAGTCAGATGATGTCCCGATTATTTTAGTAGGAAACAAGTGTGATCTTGTGCGATGCAGAGAAGTGTCTATCAATGGTAAGTTGAATGTCTTATGGAATCGTTTCAGTAACTTTAATCAATATTTACACACAAAACATTTAAAAAATAAAAACCTGATGAGTTCATTGAAAATTCACAAACAAGACTTTTCAGGAAGGACAGTTCAAAAGCAAATTAGTTTTTGTGGTTTGAGGATGTCTTCCAATACAATGCAGTACATTATACACTGCCCGGCCAAAAAAAAAGTCGCACACGCTAATATTTCGTTGGACCGCATATAGCCTTGATTATGGCGCGCATTCGTCGTGGCATTGTTTCGACAACCTTATGCAACGTCACAACATTTATTTCCGTCCAGAGTTGCATAAATTTTTGGCCGAGATCTTGTATTGACGACGGGAGAGTCGAACCACTCTGTAACGTCTTCTCCAGCACACCCCAAAGACTTTCAATGGGGTTAAGGTCAGGACTCTGGTGGCCTATTCATGTGTGAAAATGATTCCTCATGCTCCCTGAACCGCTCTTTCACAATTTGAGCCCAATGAATCTTGGCATTGTCTTCCTGGAATATGCCCATTGATGGGATAACCTGGTCATTCAGTACATTCAGGTACTCAGCTGACTTAATTTTATTGCAACGTTGCTGAGCCTAGACCTGACCAATTGAAGCAACCCCAGATCTTAACACTACCTCCAGAGGTTTGTACAGTGGGCACTATGCATGACGGGTGCAACTTTTTTTTTGGCCAGGCAGTGTATGACTTCAAAATGATATGACTGAATTTCTGGATAAAATTTGCATCAACTATATTGGTTTCCATACAAAGTTCTGCTTAAGTGCAATCCACTCTTTCATTTTTCCACTAAGGAACAGATGTACAGTGAGCACCGTAATTCATTTTGGTTCTGTACTCTAGCACTTTGAGTTTGAAAGGATACAATGACAATGAGGTTGAAGTGCAGACTGTCAGATCTACTTTTAGGGGTATTTTTATCCATATCAGATGAACCGTTTAGAAATTATAGAAACTTTTGTACATAGTCCCCCCCATTTTTGGGCATCAAAGAATATTGGACTTTAACATAATGTAGAATAATGTAATAATTTTTAATATTTGGTTGCATATCCTTTGTATGCCATGACTTCTGATGTCTGTGACCTAACAATATCAAAAGACTCTTGATATCTTTTTTTTTTTGCCTTAAACCATCACTCTGCTGCCAGATATGCAGTAGATATGGATGGATAACTTGAAGTGTTTCTTCTCCTGACTTATTCTTCCATAGAGTTCAATAGGAAAATTTGTCAGGAGAAACAACCCTTAAAGTGATCCGTCCATATCTACTGCATATCTGGCTGCAGAGTGATGGTTTGAGGCTTGTTTGATACGTCAGACCCTTGATGACTTACAGCCATTTAGCCAACCATGTATTCCATACTGTTCCAGTGTAATTTACAGCGAAATCTAGTCCCACCCCCCATAGAGATCCAATCAAATGCAGAGAGGCTAGAGTATCGGTTGTGGGAGTACCAGAAAATAAGATATAGAGAGTTTTTTGATCTTGTTGGGTCACAGACATCACAAAGTCATGGTATACAAAGGATATGCGACCAAATATTAAAAATGATTACTTTATTCTACATTATGTTAAACTGTCCAATATTTTTGATGCCCGAAAATGGGGGGGATTATGTACGAAAGGTTCTATAATTTCTAAAGGGTTCATACAATATGGATGGAAATACCCTCAAATTAAAGCTGACAGTCTGCACTTCAACCTCATTGTCAGTATATCCTTTCAAACTCAAAGTACTAGAGTACAGAACCAAAATAACAAAAATGTGTCACTGTCCAATGAATTATGGTGCTCACTGTATGTTCTCACTGTTGTTTTTGGCAAACTCAGTAAAATAAAGTTGTGAACTGCTATAATGACAATTCAATGGGACACAACCCCCCTGTTTTGGAAGGGTCTGACTAAGCTCCACCTGTCTTTTTCCTTTTAGAGGGGCGAGCCTGTGCGGTGGTGTTCGACTGCAAGTTCATTGAGACGTCGGCAGCAATGCAACACAATGTGTGGGACATGTTTAATGGTATTGTGCGGCAGCTGCGGCTCAGGCGTGACAGCAAGGAGGCCAATGCCCGACGTAAAGGGCTCAACAAGAGGAGGGTGAGCCTACCCAAAAAGGCCAAGCGCTTTCTGGACAAAATTGTGGCCAAAAACAACAAGAACGCCGCATTCCGCCTCAGGTCCAAGTCCTGCCACGACCTGTCCGTCCTGTAAACGAACCCTGTTCTGACCAGTCCTTGTACCTCTCCTGAATCAATCTATATTAGATTGAAATCGCAAAAGTGAAGCAGAGTAAATTGGTGTCTCGCTATTGTCTGCCTGTGACAGGCCGAATAATCATGTTGGAATGCTTCTTCCTCTGACCATCAGATAGTTTTTCCATCAACACATTGCAAGTGTATAAATCAGAATAGCCTGATGTTAAATGTTGCACAGAACAAAAACTCTTGCAGAGGCAGAATGTTTACTCTGGGTTATCAGCTAACAATGGTGAGGAGTCGAACCCTTTCCCAACAATCTACCTGCATTGTAAAGGTAGATTGGAAGGCTGTAGCTTTTACGCAATCGCTGACTGACATTTAAAATAAACATTCTCAATTGCTGTCACATGGTAACCATGGCAACCTTAAATTTTAGAATAAGAAGATATTTTATTTATGTGTAGTTTGTATACACAGTAAACTTTTCAGTGTTTCATCAACTCTTACAGAGTACATTATGTTCCCTGTTGGACTCTATATACTCTGTTGAATTAACAATGGACATTTTCTTTGTATGTTGCATAATGATAGAGCTTCAGTATTGAAGATTGTTTGTTTATTATTCAATGTTAAAATCAAAACTTTTGTGAAAGATCAAATAAAGTGGTATTTTTGTAATCATGTTGTCTGTTGATTTCAAAACAAGTACCCTTTTTACAAGCTATATGTAGTATAGCTTGTAAAAATATTCAGTAATACATTCTATACAAAGGTTATGTGGGCACAATTACATTTTTAATGTGCAGACAGATGGTAAGGTGAATCCCTTGTATTTTTTCACCTCATCAGATACTCAATGTAATTCAACAGCTGTGCTTGTAGATAAAATAGAATTTGTCTCAGCATAAAATTCCCATTGATTTCTTAAACATATTGTGGTCACATACTGGTGACAAAACACAAAACCGTCCCAGTCTTAGCCCATGAGTACTGCAAAATAACAAGTTCAGTCTTGACACAGAGACTTGTTGGTGCACACTCAACTGAAAACACGAAAATGCTGAAGGTAATCCAAGTGGAAAGGCTTGTAGGATTAAAGCATCACATATTAATAGCCTTCAACCTGGTGCAAGTGCCCCGCCCCTCTACTGGGGAGAAAGGGTATTATGATTATTTGCCTGAATGAATATGATGTACTGTATTTTCAACCATTAACATGATGTTCCAGGTGTTCCTTTGGCCAAGAGCCCAGACAGATGAGGGGAGAGAATTGTTGGATTTCAAGAATGCCTGGAACATGCAGTTCTTCCCAGGGACTTTAGGCTTCTTACTACTAAATATATATAGTGGTTTATCCTAATTTTAGGACACATACTGTCATATGCTCATACCAGTACCTCTCATGGCCTCACCTCTGTGCCGGTAACAAACAAAAATGAGGAGGAGACACATCAGGGAAAACCATTTTAAGCAAAAGGCTCCCACATAGGTGTGGTTTATACATTAATCATGTTAATAACCTGTCATGCATAGGGCCACGTCTAATAAATTCTTATAGCATCCCCGGGTGCCTAATTGACTTTGAGAGGTGAGGGGTGTTTGATGGCAGCTTCAGTGACTAAAACAGCTCAACTTGCTGATGTTTCACAAACAACATTGTCTTATGGAAGGCCAGTATGGAACTCCAAGGGACGGATGTCATCAGCAAAGGGCGACAGTGGGTGGAACCATTTACTCTGGGATTGTGATGTCTGCCCATTAACCTGAAATGTACGGCAAAACAAACAAGCAAGATCAAATTTTTTGACCAGGTCTTGCTCGAAAAAGAGATCTTTGATCTCAAGTGACTACCTGGTAAAATAAAGGTTAAAAAAAAAAGGAGAGTGTCACATGCTGGGACACACCCCTGGATGCAGCAGGTTGAGGTTTTCACCTTAATTTGCCACATGGAGTGCACACCCACACAGACACGAAAACAAATACGAACACCTTCACCCTTCCACCTCATGGGTTCCGGGCAAAAGCAATAAACTAAAACAACAAAGACAAAAGAAAGCAAAACCCAGCACCAGCTTGACGCTGGTCTCTGCTGGCCAACTTTTCAGTTGCCAGCTCTTTCTTTCACTTTTCTTTCACTCCTCAGTTTTTAGTCTCCTGTGCTCCGACAAACAGTTTTCAATACAGACTCTCTGTTACAGGCTTGATCTGTGACACATGAAAAACGGGGTAGACCTTGAGGGAGGAAGGGAGGGAGAGTTTAACGGAAACCGGGTTAATGAGACAAACAACAGGGAAGGGACCAATAAACCGGGGCCGAAGTTTCTTAGAGGAGGAGGGAAGGGAAATGTTGGATGTGGAAAGCCAGACCTGCTGCCCGGCTCTGTATTTAGGGGCTGCGGTCCTGTGCAGGTCCGCCAGACGTTGAGAACGGGAATTAGAATGCAGGAGTGCGGTGCGTGCAAGTCTCCACATGCGTTTGCACTTGAGGATGTGGGACTTAACGGAGGGGACTGCTACCTCGGCCTCCTGGGCCGACAGGAGAGGGGGTTGGTAACCTAATGAGCACTCGAACGGGGACAGCCCTGTAGACGCACTCTTAAGGGAGTTATGGGCGTACTCTACCCAGGGAAGAAAACGGCTCCAGGAGGCGGGATTGCGTGCAGTGACGCACCGCAGGGCGGCCCCCAGGTCCTGGTTCGCCCTCTCTGCCTGGCCGTTAGACTGGGGATGAAAACCAGACGACAGACTGGCCGAGGCCCCCAGGGCTACACAGAACGCCTTCCACACCTGGGAGGAGAATTGGGGCCCACGGTCCGACACAATGTCGGATGGGATCCCGTGCAGCCTGACCACCTGTGACACCAGGAGCTCCGCCGTTTCGAGGGCGGACAGGAGCTTAGGGAGGGGAACAAAGTGAACCGCCTTGGAGAACCGATCCACAATTGTCAGAATGACGGAGTTGCCCTCTGACAATGGCAGACCGGTGACGAAGTCAACGCCAATGTGGCTCCAAGGACGGCCCGGGACAGGGAGGGGAAGGAGAAGACCAGAGGGAGGCTGGTGGGAAGCCTTGCTCCTGGCGCACACCGCGCAGGCCAGGACAAAAGCACGGGTATCCTCCTTGAGCGTGGGCCACCAAAAACTCCTCCTGACGAGGGTGGTCGTTCTGGCAACACCTGGGTGACACGCCAGACAGGAGGCGTGAACCCACTCAAGGACCTGGGAGCGGACGGAGTTGGGAACAAACAGGGAGGAGTTAGGGTTACTACGGGGGTCAGGGTGGGAAGTCTGGGCGGACCTCACAACCTCCTCAATCGTCCAGGAGACCGCAGCCACCATACAGGAAGCCGGTAGAATAGGCTCGGGGTCAGCAGGACTGGAGGGAAGGGAAAAAACACGGGATAATGCATCCGCTTTGATATTGCGGGAACCGGGGCGGAAGGACACAGAAAAATTAAGAATAATGACCACCTAGCCTGTCTGGCATTAAGCCTCTTAGCAGACTTTAGATAAATAAGGTTTTGGTGGTCAGTTAAAACAATAAAGGGGCTACCTGCCCCCTCCAGCCAGTGGCGCCACTCCTCAAGAGCCAGCTTGATGGCCAGAAGCTCCCGATCCCCGACATCATAGTTCCGCTCGGCGGAGGACAGCCTCCGGGAGAAGAAAGCACAGGGATGGAGCTTGTTGTCCAAGGCGGCTCGTTGGGACAGAATGGCCCCCACGCCGGTGTCGGAGGCATCCACCTCAATCGTAAATTGGCGAGTGGGGTCAGGGTGACAAAGAATAGGGGCCGAGGAAAACCGAGCCTTAAGGCGTTCAAACGCGAGCTGGGCCTCGGAGTTCCAACAAAAAGAAAAAGCAGTGGAGGTGAGTTTGGTTAGGGGAGCAGCAATGACACTGTAATTACGGATGAACCTACGATAAAAATTGGCAAAACCAAGAAACTGTTGCAGGTGCTTACGAGAGGTGGGTTGGGGCCATTCTGTCACCGCCTTGATCTTGGCGGGATCCGCCCGGATGCTGCCCTCCTCGATGATGAAGCCGAGGAACGGGACTGAGGAGACGTGGAAGGAGCACTTCTCTGCCTTAACGAAGAGCTGGTTTTCAAGCAGGCGCTGGAGAACCTCCCGGACATGGAGAATGTGCTCCTGGGGGGACTTAGAAAAAATCAAAATATCAACGATATACACGAAAACAGTCTTCCCCAACAGGTCTCGCAGGACGTCATTCACCATGCCCTGGAAGACTGCCGGGGCGTTAGTAAGGCCGAAGGGGACCACCAGGTACTCGTAGTGGCCCAACGGGGTATTGAAGGCAGTCTTCCATTCATCCCCCTCCCGTATACGCACCAAATGGTACGCATTACGGAGGTCGAGCTTGGTGAAAATGACGGCCTGCGAGAGGGGTTCAAAGGCAGTGTTAATAAGGGGAAGAGGATATTTGTTGCGGATGGTAATTTGATTGAGCCCCCGGTAGTCGATGCAGGGCCGTAGTGAGCCGTCCTTTTTCCCCACAAAAAAGAACCCAGCACCAACAGGAGAGGAGGAAGGGCGGATGATGCCCGAGGCGAGGGACTCATGAATATACTCCTCCATGGAGAGTTTCTCCGGACCCGACAGACTGTAGAGACGACCAGACGGAAGCTTGGCTCCCGCCAGCAGGTCAATGCAACAATCGTAGGGTCGGTGAGGAGGTAGGGACAGAGCGCGTGATTTTGAAAAGGTAAGGCAGAGGTCGTGATATTGCTTGGGAACGTTGGACAGATCGGGTTCGGGTAGGTTGGTGCTGGAATTCTTGGATCCCGGAGGGGGGGAGAGCGGAACGAAGACAGCTAGCCAGACAGTGACCACTCCACGCCAGGATACGACCGGCTTGCCAGTCGATGTGAGGGTTGTGAAGGTGGAGCCAGGTCTGACCCAAAACTATGGAGGATTGTTTAGAGTTGATGAGCAGAAGTTGAATACTCTCCCGATGATTGCCGGATAAAACAAGCTGTACTGGAACGGTAGAGTGGGTGACTAACCCCAGACTCCTACCGTCTAAGGCAAAAGCAGTAATGGGAGAGGGTAGCAGTTCCGTGGGGATGCCGGCCCTCCTGGCGAAGGTGATGTCCATGAAGTTAGCGTCGGCACCAGAGTTGATAAGGGCCGACGAGACTTCGGACTTGTCCCTCCAAAGGAGAGTGGCCTTGAAGACAAGGCGATTCTGAGCTGCATGGCAAGGTATGATTGGGCTCGTCAGTACGCCCAGTTTAACTGGCGAGCCTACTCTTTTGGGCGAATGGGGCATGAGGCGATCTGGTGGCCTGGTTTGCCACAGTAAAAACAGGATCTAGATCGCAGGCGACGTTGGCGCTCCTCGGCGTTGACCGCAACTCTGCCCAGTTGCATGGGCTCTTCCTCAGAGACCCCAGACGCCGCTCTGGATCCAGAGGCAGAAGGGTGTGAGCGTATGTGTTGCTGATGCTGATGACCGGAGTTCCCCCCTCGCTCACGGGCCCGGATACGGAGACGGTTGTCAATAGCGATGGCCAGGCTAATAAGGCAATTGAGTGACGTGGATTCTTCGCGGGTGGCAAGTTGGTCCTTTAACTCTTCGCTCAGCGCCTGGCGGAAAGCCCCCTGAAGGGCGGTGTCATTCCATCCGGACTCCGCTGCGAGGGTACGGAATTGGATTGCCATTTCAGCAACGCTACGGCTTCCTTGACGGACCTGAAGTAGGCGTTGAGTTGCGTCTCGCCCACAGGTAGGGTGATCGAATACACGCCGCATCTCAGCGGTGAAGGCGGCGAAGTTGTTGCAGAGCGCGACTTGGCTGTCCCAAATGGATGTAGCCCACTCCAGGGCACCTCCTCCCAAACTGCTCATTATGAAGGCGATCTTACATGGGTCGGAGGCGAAGGAGGAGGGCTGCATCCGGAATACTATGTCGCATTTCATCAGGAATTCGCGACACTTTCCCAATCCCCCGCGGTATAACTCTGGATGTTGAACGCGGGGCTCTCGGAGAGAAGTGGGAACAGGAGGATCCACCGGCGGATCCGGCGCGGGCGGTGTAGGGCCCATAGGAATACGCGGAAGCGGCTGGTGAAGAGCTAGCTGCGCCACTTGCTCCGTGATGCCCCTCAGCACCTCCAACATGTCATCCAAACGTCGGCCCTGTTGGTCGCTGACCGCAGTTTGGCAGGAGAAGGCGTGACGAATTTGCTCCAGGTCGGCTGGGTCCATGATTTTTGGCCAGTTCGTTCTGTTACGAACCCGGAACGAGACGAACCCAAGTGCAACGACCAGGAGACAGATTCACAAAAAGGGGGGTTTATTAAATTAAGTGTTGGGGTAGTCCCAACACTGTACAGAAAAGGCAATACACAATATTACGCTGGAACAGCAAGGAAGCCCGGGACGGGCTGCTCCAAGCCGGAGCTGGACTGGCAGGTCTGGAACGTTCGTTCCAAGCCGGAACTGGACTGGACTGGAACTGGACCGGGAGGTCCACTTTGGGAATCAGGATCTGGAACGGAATGTTCCAAACCGGAACTGGACTGGACTGGAACTGGACCGGGAGGTCCACACTGGAATCAGGATCTGGAACGGGTGTGTTCCAAACCGGAACTGGACTGGACTGGAACTGGACCGGGAGGTCCACACTGGAATCAGGGTCTGGAACGGATTTGTTCCAAACCGGAACTGGACAGGACTGGAACTGGACCGGGAGGTCACACTGGAATCAGGGTCTGGAACGGATTTGTTCCAAACCGGAACTGGACTGGACTGGAACTGGACCGGGAGGTCCACACGGGAAGTAGGGTCTGGAACGGATTGTTCCAAACCGGAACTGGACTGGACAGGTAGGTGCACGGCTCACACCTGGACTGGACTGGACTAGCTGGGGAGCGGCTCACTACGGCAGGACAGGAACTGGACCGGAATGACTGCACCGGTACAGAACAAAACAAAGCAGGTGGGGTTAGTGCAAGGGAAGGCACGGAAATGACCGGGAGGTTCTCACGGAGGTGCAGGGCTTGAGAGGTAGGTGGTTGGTGAAGCACGGCAGGGCTGGGTAGTGTGGCGTAGCTGCGGTAGGTCCGGAAGGAGCTGACTGGTCTCCAGAGCTCCCGGAACCGGAACCGAAGAACTAGTTGGCTTCTTCGGCCGGACAGGAACAACTGGAGGGTAGCCAGGTAACACGCCAACCCGGAGCCTACACGAGCTGGAGGTGGAGGTACCGCAACACACACAACGAAAACGGGGGGAAACGAACACTGCCACGGGAGAATGGGAGCTGGGTTAGATGGAGGAGAGGGGAAACAGGTTAGCCGCATGCACCACAAGAAATGACTTGGAGGATAACTACCAGACTGTAGTTAGGAGCGGAACTCTAGCTGCAAGGGGATAATATCCCACAACCAAGCGAGTAGTTCTTTGAACGCGACCAGGCAAACAACGAGCATTAACACCGCGTGACGATAGTTAACGAACTGGCGCCGACTGGCAGCCAGCCGAAGGAATAAATAGTGAGGTTAATGACAGAACTAAACAAGGAACAGGTGTGGAAAATAAACGGGAGTGATTAAGAAACACCAGGTGAGGAAATGCATGCAACGAGGGGGGACGGAGTGAAAAGGCGGAAGTAAGACAACCAGACGAACAAGACAGAGAAGGAAACGCCCAGACCACAGCAGCGGGGAAAACACGGACAAAAGGATCCAACATGACACGGAGGGAAAACAGGAATATACAGAAAACGAACAGGAAGGGAGCGGAACATTACACTCTCTCTCTCTCTGCGTGTGCTCCCAGTCTTGGCCCCATACCATGGAAAGAGCACACCTTTAAACACCTGGGTCATTAACCAAACCCAGGTGCGTGTGCTCACCCCACCAGTAGGCGTGGCCGAGACTATTCCAACCTCTGTCAGAGCAAACACTCACAGAGAGATTTGGTTGAAAACAGCATATTCAAGGGTTTTAGAGAGAAAGGGAAGGTGAGAGAACATTCAACATACAGGGATGAGTTCACCAGGGAGGAGATGAATAAGAGGATGTCAGGAAAGACGGACTAGAGGAGGGGTTTGGGGATTGGATCCAGGGAGAGAATGTAGAAAGGAGAGAATGCAAAGACAGAGGGTGGGGTAATGAGTGGGGAGAGGGGGACGGTTGCCTGTGTAGAGGATTAACTGATTAACTGAGAGGACAGCCGTGCATGTCTGGTGACAAGGGTACAAAGCGAATCAAGTGCTGAAAAGAGAGAGAGCTGTGTTGCAGCAGTTTCAGTAGATGGATGGGAGAAAGATTCAAGAGATTGTCGGGATGTTGTGACGTCAAAGGAGAGGGTGGAGGGAGAGAAGTTGTGTTGATTGCGGCATACAGTGACAGCAGGAATAGGCAGAGAAGAGAGGAGTTTAGAGGAAAGTGAAAGAGAAACTGTTAGAAGATGATGAACAGAGTACTGGAGGGTGGTTGTTAGGATTATCAGAATGGACACGGAGCAGTTTCTCAGGGTGATGAGATCCAGCTGGTTTCCTGCACAGTGTGTCGAGGGTGACTGCACATACATGAGTCAGAGGATGACAATCCATGAGCTGCTAAACAGGTGGCTAGTGACTGGGCAGTGAGTGATGAGATGCTGTTATCCTGGTCAACTGAAACCACTAGAGCCAATTGGGCGTTGCACTGGCCCAACACCAAATGAAGTGACTTTTGGTTATCCCTTTTTTTCATTATCTGTACTTCTGTGTGCTAAGCTGGGAGAAAGTGGGTGGCACCCTTCAGCAATGTCTTTGTTAACGTTTGATTTGTTATGGCCAATGGCTCACATCAACTCAAGGCCACTGACACAGGTGCCAAAATGCTATTTAGAGTAAGAGCTTCCCACTAAAAATGGGGGGTTGTATTGGCGGCTCATACAAATATCAGCTCAAATTCCACATCTGATGGCTTGTTATCTTACCCCAGTATTTATTATAGGAGGGTTAGGTGAATGTTGCTTTGGTTCAATGGGTCCAGCAGGAGGATCAAAGAAATACACATTTACTTTATGACAGTTGTTAGCCATAAGTGTCAGGAGCAATATTAATTATGAATGCCTCTGGAATAAAGTCAGCCTTGCCAACTGTCAGAAACCTACTTTCCTTTTTAACCCTAGTTAAGCATTTACTAGTACCAGTGAAAAAAAAAAAACTGAGATAAGGGTCAAATATTTGTTAATTTACTTACTAGCTCAATGCCAGAATCATACTGACTGACAATTCATGTGCAAGCAAGTAATTATCACCTTGAAACAAAACCCCTGAACTCTTGACAATTAATCCATTGTTATGTGTGATAAGCACAAGGTGTATAAACAGATCAATGATTCTGATTCTTGGCCAGGACATTGACCAGGGAATTAGCCTTAACACAGTATACTTGGGTATTTTCTTGGATAAAATGAGTCTCGGCCAATCCTAGTAATCTTGGAGTGCTGCAAGCATTTGTTCAGCACACTCATGCATGGTTAAGATTGTAATACGTTGCATTCATTAAGTCGACACTATTATCAAGAGTGACTGACAATACATGCATGATGAAAGCTCTATTACATTGCATTAATTTAGTAGACAGTGTTATCAAGAGTGACGTACAATACAGAGTATTTGAGCACAAATGGATTAATAAAAGGAGCAACAGAACAGAGTAGACCATTACTATTCTTAGTGGCAGTAACAGTGCAACAAGGGCTAGAATAATTATCTGGTTGTGTGTAGGTATTCCTTGACTTTGGAGAGGGTCAAGGCCCAGATGCAGATCTGAGCTGATTTGATCCTCAGCGATGGCACCAGTAGAAAAGCCAAGACAGGAAGCAGTCCGAAGGTTAAAGTCTTCTATGTCTGGATTGCACAAGCCTTTTCCGGTTCAGTCGCCTTTTATGCAATGAATCCTGTGAACGCCTCCCTTTGCCATCTGCTTCCCTGCCTGGGAAGGTCACCTCACCCTCCCCTTCAGTCAGACAGTGTGTGTGTGTGTGTGTGTGTGTTGAATTAATTCGATATGGAGGATATCTATGCTTTACACATACGATTATGAGAAATCACACCTTCATATTACTTATCCCATCGATTGAAAATCCCTAGAGAACACTCCCATCTGGGCCGGCCTTGCACCTGTAATGAATATCATTAGCAAATCATTAGGTCCAATAAAATGCTGGTGAGTTAACGTTTGACTAGCGCAAGGCAAGTGTCCTCCATTGTTCCCTCGGTAGTCCAAGGAGTGACAAGGGAACTCTCTCAGCAGGTACGTTCTCCTCTCTTTGAAGACTTTATTCTTTCAACTCTCATTTGTTTTAAATTTGAGCAATAGGAAATAATGACTGGGTCTAACATTAGACTTGATGCTACAAATTTGCCAATGCTGGACTTTTGATTGTGGAAATTAAAAGGTCTTGCCTTTCCAAACTAAAAGGGTGTGGGTCTGTTGGAGTGTTCTCGCCACATAGGAAGAGACCAGATTAAAGGACTGCTCATAGGATTTCAGGTTAGTCAGAGACTGTGATGCCACTCCACAAAAAACAGGTTGAGATCTCAGTGAAGTTAGTTTCGACTACAAATGAATGGAAGTGAGCTAGAAATTACAGGAAACAGTAGAGGTCATTCATTTCCTCCTGGGCTGTTCTTTAGCTATGGAATCTGGCTGGCTTAAATACCAGTAGGCCCAGTTACTCCCTTTGAGCAGTTCCCACAAAGGGGCTAACTTCCCATTATACATCCAGGAAATATCAGGAAAGCTGCTTTTATTATATAAATCTATATAAAGTTCAGAATAAATTTTAAATCTTAAATTTTACTGTACATTGTACATTTACTGTACATTGAATCTAGCGAGACACTTTCAGAGTCATTTGATCACATTTTTACCTTTAAGTCCCATGTGACCCATACACGTAAAAATAGGTTTAGAGATAATATGTCAACGTTTTTACTGCAACACGATTTTTTTGCACAATCCTTAGCAAAGGTCTTTTTTCAGAGTCATATGATCTCATGCCAGTAATTCTGTAATTTATTTATTGACATGCATAATGCAGTTTGTAGACATAATTAACTCTTGTCATATCAAAGGGTAAATATCGCAGGTGCCCGTAGTGACACTGTGCCCTGAGGTTAGCCTTTGAGGACTTCCCAATGTCACCTTGTCGCTGTCAGAGTCACCCGTTCCTCTGACAAGAATGAAGTACTGAAGCCTAAAAAGTAGACCGATGTGATATCACCTGACAAATAAATATAACAATTTAAGATATTCACTTTTTCTGCACATATAGCTACATAAATGCAGACATACTGCAGTCTGTTTGGGCTGTCTTTCAGCTGACCGTGAGATACAGCACACTGTATCTGCTGCATTCTACAGTGCTTATATGATATGATCTTGAAGGCGTTTTTCTGTGTGTGGGGGAACACGATAGATTGATCATGTTATGACCTAAGCAATCAGTTCAAGTGTTTTGGTTTTGTGACTTGTTAGCTTTGTGGATTTTCTCAGCATGATCTCCAACAGACAGTAGTTTTTGTTTTGCAATTTGTATTTAACCTGTATCATTGCTTGGACTTTGCAGTGAAACTGAAGTTTTGCCGTTACATTCACATTTGCAACATAATTTTATAGCTTTTGGGTTTTAGCATGGTAGGCAGTAAATCAGCAGCTCTTTAATTGTTGCATTCAATATGTTTTACACAGCCAAACACATTATCCTCGATTTAACTCTAACAAATCACCAAAAATTATTATTTAAAAAAAATAAGGATATGTGGTTTACATGATCATGGCCACCATGACCATATGTGGTTTGTGATCATGACCACATTTGTGATATAAACAGTTCCACTGTGTGTATCCGTTTGTAATCTTTTAATTTATTGTGCCTAGCTGTGAGTGTAATGTTCCTGTAAAATGTAACAAGTACTCCCTAGGCAGTTATGTGACACGCCCTAAAAACCATGTTCCTTACAGTATGTCAGGATGCATTGAAAAGATAGCACTTTTTCTCATCTCGTATCTCAGATATTCTTATTAGGTTGAAGTAATTTTTTTTAAATGTGCTATGATCACCTACTTATAGTACCTTGAATAGATATTTCTCTTTTTTTACATAAGCAATAAGAAAAAGTGACATGCATATGTTGCTGTGTGTACACAGTAGAAAGCAGTAGCCATAGTATTTAATATATTTTTTTAGAAATGCAGTTCAGTGATTTACTGAATCTCAGGACTTTGTGTCCCTTTGATTCACAGACCTTCGGTCTTCCAGCACCTTTTTGCTTCTAAGTCCAAGGTCATCCCATGGGCAGTCCAGTGCATGACCTTTCCAATGATGGTGTGTCATCTGTGATTCAAACTGTGAGGGGGCAAAAACGACCTTTGAATGCATAGAAAGGGATGTTTTGTGAATTTTTGGGCATCCGGAAAAATCTTTTACCATAAAGGGCACCTTGGGCCATTCTCAAAAAGATGATTAGTTGTTCATGCTTAACAATTACCCTTTGTCTAATGTCTAACATTAACTTGAAATTGTTTTAATTATTCCTCTGGAAAAAAGTCAATGTGAAATGTTGAAAATTAAACCCAGGAAAAGTGTGCAGCTGATTGCT
This sequence comes from Synaphobranchus kaupii, assembly GCA_029718625.1. Taxonomy (NCBI): domain Eukaryota; kingdom Metazoa; phylum Chordata; class Actinopteri; order Anguilliformes; family Synaphobranchidae; genus Synaphobranchus; species Synaphobranchus kaupii. The sequence continues at coordinate 41,706,510 of CM056382.1, forward strand.
GACTTTGGTAGGCTACTCACACACATTAAGTAACTGGCCCTTACAAGACTGACTTACAACAGCATTGTAATGTATGTCCAATGAAATACTGTTTATTATGATATTTTGTGGAAATATATTCTAAGTCTATTTTTGTCCATTAATTGTGAACACATAGGGCCTGATTTACTACGACCTTTACCGTGTGCAAAACCTTTTAGCACACGCAAAACAAATAACATGACAAATGATTGGCCATGGTATTTGTTTTGCACCAGTCATTGGTTGTGTTATTAGTTTTGTGTGTGCTAAACATTTTTGCACTCGCTAAATGTCTTAGTAAATCAGGCCCATAGTGTAGTCATTGAACGAATGTGAAGGACTCACACCCAATCCTAACACTGACTTCCTCGCTCCAAAGTCTCTTCTCAGATAGGACGGAGATAGGATGTGAATGAATAACTCACTGTTGAGATCCTATACTGGAGGGGGAATTTGCTGAGTGAGTTTGAGCGTGAGAAAAGAGCTGCTCTTATCAAAGGCTTTTTTCCTTCTACGGCCTTCCCTTTATGTGTTCGGTTCACACTCCTCCACACACATTTAGTTGTGCAATGCGTGCTTGTTACTGAATAGCCATCACAGGGGACACATGTTGCAAATGCTTTTTAAAGAGGGGGCTGCGTGCTTGCTGCTGCTAAATCGACATACAGCCATCGTCTTTCATTGAACTAATTTCTGACTCATGTTTTGTCCCCCCACCCTCGCAGGACCCCATCACTGGTTAATCCAAGATGCTTCCAATGCTATATTTGATGGCCCTGGCTCTTCTAATTGGTAGAGTAAGTAACCTCTGATTTGTGATTAGTCTGCCGTGTCTTGCTGAAGACTATTTTCAAGCAATGTGCACAATAAAAGAAGGATTGTTCGTTTCATTTCCCTGAATGGAGTGATGCTAAGCTACATCTGGCGATGGGCCTAAAAACAAAGGATGATTTGATGAGCTACCTCAGTGGCATATTAGATGGTTATTTAATGAGTGAAGGTCAGCAATTACAATAGTCAGTGCATGACCTTGTTCTTGGAATTAGAATCTGAGGATTTTATTTTTGCTCCTACGTGTTCGATATGTTCTGTTTGAGGTCTTTTAATGAGAAAGGAAGGAGAGTCCATGTTGTTTTAATTAATGTTTATAACAATTACAAACAATGGAATCAAACTAAGAGTAACATATTGTATTTCTGTTCATTGTTAGTACAGTTATAGGTGCCACTTCATCTATTTACATTTTTGAGCCCTGCATCCATATTTTCAATGCTCCTAAATGTCAAAAAACATTTGTTCTGAGTTGGCCTGTTATGTAGGCCTAGTAAGGTACCATTACCCAACCAGACACCATCATTTCAATGTGTCAAAAAGCAACTGGATATTCCCATTTAATTGATATTAATGAAGCCAATTGATATTTGATGAAAAAGGATATTGGACATTTGTATTCAAATAATATCTGACTGTGCCTCCTGGGTGGTGCTTACAGCTAAAGCACTAGTCATTAGTGTAGCATTATGCCCCATGTGTAAGGGGGAGTGTAAGGTTCGGAGAACCAAACGCCACAACCAAGGAATCTGAAAGCGTATTTCGTTAGAAATACGCCACTAAGCGGACAGCTCCGCAGTAACAGGGGAAATGAAACAAAATAATGGGAATAAAAACCTCTCGGCGTAAGCCAACACAAAACAATAGAAAAAGAACCTGTACCTACAGCTCTAGGTGTGAACGAGCTGAACAAAAGGTAACAGGTAGGAATATAAAAGGATAAAGAGAGAGAAGGAAACAAATAAACTAAATAAATCTTTACCCTAACTCCTTAACCGGACTACCTACATTTCTGACGAGTAACAACCAGAAACGTAGAGACCGCTATCCTTTACCTTACCGACTCCGATAGTCAAAAGCAAAGACAATATCGAAGCGTCGGAAAAGCGGAAGTCCTGGGCTATTTATAACCGGCAGGAAATCCAAAACAGGTGAAAGAAATAATTGCCGGGCGAGATTCAAACACGGGAACGGAGGCGGAAAAATCCGATAGATTGCCTCGAAGTCGTCAAACAAAAGAACGACCGCAGAAACAACAGCAGAGAGCTAGAAACAATGACACCATGATCCAGAATTAAATCCTGATCATACTCGTGCCAGTTATAGTATGGCAAGGGGTCAATAAGGAGACCCAAACCTGGCTTCTCTCAAGGATGGGAGGTTGCAGTTAGTATCCTTTGTTCAACTGAAAGGCTGCAGTCTGCCTTCATCAGCTTCAGAAGTGCAGTTATCTGCAATAGCTGCATGCAATTTGGAGGTCTTGCATGCTAAGCTGCACTCTCTTGAATTGAGAGAGGATTTTGCAGTAAAACATATGAACAAATATAACTGAGCATTCCACTTACAAAAGAATATGGGATTTAAACATTTATCACTCCATGAACCCCAACTCAAAAACAATTCAATGATCATATCTGTTACAACATTCGAGTAGTCTTAACCTTTCAGCACTGTGGTGATGTCACGTCATGCAGTGTGAGAACTCATGTTTCAATCCCACAATTAGCCTATTCTGTTTGGCCTGATGATCTGATCTCCCCCACATATGCTAAATAAAATCCAAGCACTGTGGCCATGTGATAAAACACAAAGTACACAGCATCAACAAATTAACCTGAATATATGATACATTTAGTCTGACTTCCTGTGGTAAGAAACTGTGCTGGAACACATGAATGCTAACTTACAGGCTGGCGGAGAGGGATGGGAGGACCGGATAGGAGCATTGGGGGACAAGGTCGTGGAGGTACCAGAGGGAACTGAAGTACCATATCCAATCTTCCAGGTAGGCATTTGTCTGACAGAAAGCTAAAAATTTGTTTCTGCTTCTTTAGAGGGGGAAGATATTTGTTTGTACCATTGGATGATTCTTAATTTAGTTCAGGTAAACCAGTACTATAGGTGTTACCACTTTTAGTCCAATCACAAGGCAATGGACTGCATATTCTTTGTTTACTTTATTTTCCAGACAGCAAGACACACCCTAGCTTTCATTTGCAACAATACCGTTCTCTCTCACCAACTGGCATTCTGAGCCACGCTTAATGCCAGCTTAATGCCTGGTGCAGCCTGCCAATACATTTTGTCACCATTCATATTGCATAACAGCAATACAGATTCTTCAATAAGAGCCCTTATATAAGCATGCACAGATACAGCAACTTACCCTCAGTTTTTACTCTTCAGTTTGAAGGGCAAATATTCATGTTTGTCTAGAGTAGTAATAATGTTGACTCAGTGGCCTTTACAATGAGATATATCCTCTTCCTCCAACAGCAAATTAGATGTGTTTTGGCCCCTCTTGCAGTAAACCTTTCAATGGAGCCTATTGCTGTTGGGGTGATCTGAAAGGGGATCATTAGTTAGGCTGTTGAGTGGCATATGCAGCCAAGGCACTTGTTCTTAGTGCAGTGATGCGTCCCACAGTTAAAATCCAATGTTGACTGTGCCAGTCCCAGCTGTAGCAGACGGTCTGTGGTTGATCCGGCAGCTGTGAATTGTCTGTGCCAGTCCTCCATTGAAGTTACTCTGCTAATTCGCCGGGGGGGTGCAGAAGAGAAATGGCTGTTGGGACTGCACATTTCAGAGGATGCACTTCCCAGATGACAGACGACTTTGCAGTGCAGGGAAGAGCCTGATTTTATTTGTCTAACCAGACACTCCCTATAGGTTTTCCTTTGGCAATGAACTCTAGGTAGGCAGCTTTGAGGGACAACAGGGGACGTCATAATGACATAACGTACGGACATGGTTTGAAATGCTATTGTCGCAACCTCTGTATTTCTAACTTGTGTTTCTGGCCTCAGTTTAAATCAGCCCACCCTGACGTGATATCATATACTGTGACGGGCCAAACCAATGGAAAAATTGACATTTCCAAAGACGGCTGGCTATACCTGGTGGAGCCATTGAATTGGGCAGAGGAATCCACCTACAATTTACAGGTACAGTATCTCAAAGTTCCTCCTGTCCTTGTGATGTCATATTACTTACAAAAACCGAACAGATTCTGGATCAGGTCTACCACAACCATTTCTTATGACGCAATTAAAATAATATAATTGTTTGCTTGTATTCATACAGTTCTCTTTGGTTGAGAATTTATTGCTTGGAACAGTTTCAGCAGGTTTCAATGCTGTTAATTATTTACTATGCTTTCTCTTTCTGTCGCTATGTGTGTAATGTACACATGTAAAAATGTAAAGCATGGATAGTGTATGTGTGTGTTTCTGTGTGGGGGGTGGGAAGTACCGTAGAATCTGAAGACATCGAATAAAGACTCATTATTAAGATCATCAACTGTCATTTCCATAATACAGGCACTTGGACTTTCCTGTGAATGGCTGAGCATGTTTCATACATTTACCGCACATACATACATTTAAGGCTCTGTCATTCCTCTTCTTGTCTATGATTTAATGTGAAAGATCGAAGCCCTCTCTGACACGGAGAAAGTGGATGGGCCATGCTCAGTGACCATAAACGTAAAAGACATCAACAACCACCCCCCGGTTTTCTCCATGATGGAATACCATGGTGAAGTGATGGAGCGGACTCCAGCTGGTGCGTACGTGACTGCTCGCTGGCTCCCCCTCCTCTGACCAGCAGCACAGTCAAACTCAGCCTTCTTGCTTAACGGCTATTGCTCTCTCGCTTCTTATTGCCATGTCCAGATAATACTTAAAAGAGGAAGCAACCGCTGTTCCTGAAGAGCTGCAGTCCACTTCCTGTCTCTAATGCAGTGTTCAGCATTTAGGGTCAGCAAATATATGATGTATAGATATTATCTAGTCATTGTGGCCGTGCTGTCTTTGTGTAAATTTATATCCCTTAAGATACCATTTTCACTGTTGCACAACTTTTTTCCATCATAGCTTTGATGTAACTATTGTCAAAGGAGCTAGATCTGTGTGGAATGTTAACACGACTTGACTGTTTGGACCGCCAATTCATAACTGCAAAAGAAACGTATGCATACGGACGTCCGCAAGGTTTGCGTGGACCTAAGTGACATCATAGCGAACCAAAACCGATGTCCGCCTAGGCAATCCTTGCAGCAGTCGTATTTTGTGTCTGCGCAAACCTGTCCATACGGACAAGCGTACCTTCTGTATAATGTATTCTTCTTCCTTGAAGTACGCCATTGTTGTTTGCAATTTGCGTGGGAAATGTAATCTACAAAGGGTGGTTGGTATGCTCGACTTTGAAAGGCAAAAGTTTGTTCACTGTCCATCTGCGTAAGTGTCTACTCCCTATTTTCAACACTTTATAACCACCTTAAGAATGTGGCCCTATAGGTCTCCCAAAAAAAGTGTATTTCTGTGAGGGTGTGCTCTGTAAGGGTTATGTCTAATACACTCATATAATCAGGTGGGGAAGAAGAGGCTTACATTACTTCTTTTATATTGCTCTGTGTGTTGAATATTGTCTATAATTAAGTATTGTAAAAGGTATAGAGGTCCAGGTCCATTTGTATTTCACTCAAGGTGTGTGTGTTGTATTCCAGGTAAACCATTTGTGAAGGTTTCTGCGACTGATCTGGACAACCCCGACACCCCCAATGCTAGGCTGAGCTACAGCATTGTCAACCAAATCCCAGACCGACTCAAAAAGCCTCTTTTCCAGATCAACAGCATAACTGGGGACATCTCCATCACTCCAGACGGTACGTAGTGGCACTAATCTTGCATTTCTCCCCTGATTAAGGCTCGATAAACACATGTCTAGCAAAGTTAAGGGTCAATGGATTAAGCAGCTTGGTGTCAGTTAAATCACCACCGGCTTGCATGGACATCACTGGCTGTGAGAACAACTGCACATGGAGTGCTAATTACCAAGTTCACATAACAGTGGAATGGATGTCAGAATGTAAGGACATGAAGGTGTACATAACGTTTTTGTAGGACAGTCCATTAAGATAAGCTTCTGATTTTTTCAAATTGCAGGAAAGGAACATCTGAAAGCCAGAAAAGGCATTCTGTATGGAATGCAAGAGGACCCAGAAGGCAATGAGGAGCACTTGAAGAGTAGATTTGAGGAGTACTGCACTCCCAGAAAGGATATCCCCTATGACCTGAATCCTTTCTTCACCTGTGTTGAGGAATCAGGTCAGACCAACAGGGCCACGTGAAAGGAGGACAGCGTGAACTTGACGTCATGACTGTCATTAACTCCTAATAAACCTATTCAAAAGATTCTGATAAGCACAGTTTCATAAGGCAAAAAAAAAACTCACCAAAATGTCCTGTTTAAAGGACTGTAATGCCCTTTCACAAATTGACTCATGTCAAAATTTACCTAATCAAAAATTCTGACAAGAACAATTTAAAAAAATGAAAGCACTTCAATGCAATTTCCTTGCGTTGTGGCATTTGCAAATCAGAAAAGAAAAAAAAATCAGAAAACCCACAAAAAGTATGTCATATGAAACTGGGAAATCCTGAAGAATCCTTTGTACTTTTTTGTTATCTTGTTTCCATGGGACATATTATTAGGCCAATAATATGTTTGATGTTACATGTTTTTCTTTTAGATTTATCATTGCATATATTACTTTTGCTACGTCTACTGTATATTTGAAAAATAATGCTTGGGATCTTGGTATTGACAAATCTAGTCTGGATTTGGAAAATAAATCACAAATTATTACAATGGCAGATTTTTTTTCTGACCAGTTTGAAATAATGGTAATGCCATCCAGTTCTTATATCCTTGTATAGTAATTATCAGTGTACAAATCCTTTTTAAATATAAGAATACTTTTTGTTGTCTTTTCTGTAGCTACATTTTATGGAATATTTTTGTCATTCAGTACATGAAAATTCCCTTTATGTAATAAGCAAAATTAGCAAAGGGCAGTGTTTAGTGTGGTGCTTAAGCAGGGACTAGCACCTTATGTAATAGGTCTTGATAAAGACTTACTCCTCACAACAGGTGTTCCCCAGCAGATAAAGAACTTACCAAAGTTTAATTATTTGCAAACCAATAGTAGCCGGCAAGCTACAAAAAAGGAGAGTCAAATAACTTAACTTTAAACATAATGGTCTTGAACCTGTTTTCAAATAATAATAACCAATTTTATAATAACAATATGTCCATTTTATAGTAATAATAATAATAATAATAATATGCCAAATTTAGTATGAATTGACCATACACAGCAGTAGAATTTGGTGAACACGACATAAAATAATTTATCAAAAATAACAATGAGATTGGAGATTTGTTTTTCATTCATCACTAATACAACACCTAACTTCAGCCCACTGTATCCTTATTAGCGACAAAGAGACAACGAGAGTTGGTGCTTAAGTGTTTTGGAACCTGCAAATACAGATGCTTTTCATATCGCCTGTTCACAAAGGACTCCTTATTTCAGTGATCAGAGGTCCTTTGCTAACAGAAAGGTGCACTTCGGCTTTATAGTACAACAGATTTGATCGGAATAGTGGCATCACGTGCTTGGATCAGAGCCGGGTTTGTGAAGTTTGTTTCACGGTGCGCTGAGGAGAAGCAGCTCATCAAGCTGAAAAGGGAAGAGCATTGACACGTGCTCTGGGCTGCCTGTGACTGAGACAAGGAGGACCGAAAACGTGCCACACGGCTAAAAGGACTGATTAAAAACATGCCCCACACTGTAATTAAGAGTGAGCTGATTAGTTGCATGCGGGGGTAGGAATACAATTGAAAATGTGAAGGCTGTGGGCAGTGTGTGGCCTTTATCTTTATAATAGATGAACACAACCTCACATACAACTGCTCCAAAAATAAGTCTTCTGAACACAGGCTAGTGGATTCTCCTTCAATTTTTGTAATGATGGCTTCTTTATTTTTTCAGTTAGGTTATTATATTTTTTATCCTGTTGCATACCTCAAAGAATGAAAGCCTCTCTAATATCTCCTTTCTTAATGTGGTGCATGCATGCTCACTGATGCACTTTCTTTCCACCGTGAAAGCTCCTTGTCAAATGTCACACTGCAAAAAATGTCTGTCTTAACAAGTGTTTTAGTCTTGTAATGAGACTTAAAATCTTATTTTTTTTCTCAAAAAATAAAAATATTAGCTTGTTTTAAGTTACTTTAAGCTTGACAAGTAAAATGATCTTACCCCACTGACAATTCTTGAAGAGTAAAACTATCTCACCGCACTGGCAATTTTTTTGTTGTCTTATTTAGCAAAAGAGTAACAGAAATAAGATTCTAAAGTCTAAATATAATATTAAAATGCTTGTTAAGATTTGGTTTTTGCAGTGCAGTTTTCTTCCTTTCTTTTCTTCCAGAATTCATGAGGAGGAACTCTGTGGATGACCCTGACTACACCCTGATAGTCAGGGTTCAGGATCTGGAGGGGGCGTCTGAGAATGCGTTCAGTGCTCACGCCAAAGTGAACGTTGTGGTGAAGGACAACTTGTGGCATGCCCCAGGTCCCATAAGGATTCGCGAAAACCTGGAAGCTGAATACCCAATGAAACTTGCTCAGGTAACCTCTGTCCGGGGAGGTAACAGCTGGAACTTACAGTTTTATGATCACAATTTTTCACTAGCTCTTTATTTGTAAACTTCAGACCGCAAGTGTTTTCATGTCCAGAATTTCATCTCACTTAGTTATGATCCTATGGTACATAATCAGCTGTCATTAAGTTCATTTATTTATTGTTATATCTATCAATTTCTTGTCTGTAGGTTCAGTCTAACAATCCTGGAGCACTTTACAAACTGCACCAGAAGGAGAAATTCCCCAAGTTCCCTTTCTCTATAAATGACGGAGGTGAAATATTTGTCACTGAGCCTTTGGACAGAGAGGAGAAAGACATGGTAACAACTACATTACATTATGATCCATTGCAATACATTGCAATGTAGTACATTACACTACATTACTTGTTTTCTGTACAAATGGCCTTAGCCAGGGCAACTTGTGCACAGCTTTTCTAAACCATTTAGTAAAGCAAGTTAAATAAATCACAGTACCTTGCTAAAATTCAAAACCACAACTTTTCAGCTAAGATTACAGTTACTTCACTGCAAATCCATAGAGCTGATTGGCAAGCTACTCATGAAAGTTTCTTATCATTGTATCATCTTATCTTTTCTGAAATATGTGGCTTTGGTGTGAGGATCCTATTCAGAATTTTAATGATTAATTTAAATTTTAGCCAGGTGGCTTAATGACCCTGAGGTGCCCTGGTGTTTCAGTATGTGCCCTGGTGTTTCAGTATGTGCCCTGGTGTTTCAGTATGTGCTGGTGGTGTTTGCCCAAGATGGGGATGGCGCTGACTTTGACACACCCATGGAAATCCCGGTCACCGTGGAAGATGTCAATGACAACCTGCCGATGTGTGAGGACTCAGTGAGAGTGCTTGAGGTTCAGGAAAATGAGCCACTGGGTACGATCTTTCATTTTGTTATGCAACCGTGTTTCTTCTTTCACATCCATTTTGTCAGCTCAACATCCACCATTAATGGGTGGCAGTGCAGTATAACGGGTAGGGAGCTGGGCTTATAACCCAAAGGTTACAGGTTTGATTTCCAGAAACTGCTGTTGGCCCTGGAATGGTCCAGATTCAATACCAGATAGCCAATTATCCAATAGCCATTATCTTGAAAACTAGTGCTACAGTCCCCAGTCTTTAATGCTTGTTTGCTTTCACTTCACTTTTGCCACAATGTAACTGATAAATGGAGTTATTATCTATTTTATCCAGCACTTACAAATCAACTGACAAGTAATATGACACATGTCAAAGAAATTACAAAAAAAAAGTGATACAGAAAGAGACTTGAACCATAATTTCAATGTTTCTCAGCTATGTAGTTAATATTAAAAAAATACTGAAAAAGATTCAGTGCTGAATTCAAAGGATTCAAAAGATCAGTGGATTTCTAGAACTACGGGTGTGCTGTAATTATATGGTAAATGACATTGAAAATGCAAATTAAAGATGTATTATTTGTCTCCAGGGAGCCAGATCGGAGTCCTGGGCGCTTATGACCTCGATGAAGAAAATTCAGTCAACTCTTTACTCAGCTACCAGCTTTTAGCACAAGAGCCCATCACTTCTTCTGGCCCCATATTCACAGTTGACGGACTGAGCGGGAACATTCAGATTGCAAACACCCTGCCCAAGAGGAACGAAATCCCTGAGTACCACCTCACAGTTAAGGTCTCTGACCAGGGTGGAGCAGGTACTGCGTCCAGTGGCCGTGAATTACAGTCATTATTTTGTAAAATATTTTTGTAAAATGTTCTGATAATGCGAAAGTGTATTTTGACTCTGACCCCAAAGTAGAAATATTCCACAAAATACCATTTGTATTTTGGGTTCTTACAAAAGTTGCATATTTCCTAAAAATCAGTAAATCCCTGAAACACAGTTATGGTTTGACGGGTATTCATTTGCAATATATACTCCTTAATATACTGCCTTTATAGAGACCTATTATAGGGGCTGTGCATCAAGAGCTTTGTTCAGAGAGAATATTTCTAGCATTTGAAATTACATGTTTAATACACATCACTCATGATTTATGTATTTGCATTATATATTTAGTTATATTGTTGAAGCTTGATTCACATAAAAAAACTCTTGTATTACAGGCTTAAGCAATGAATGCAAGGTAGTCATCAATGTTATCGATATCAATAACCAGATCCCTGTGTTTGAGAAAAATGATGTAAGTATCCTTAATATTACTGCAACAATGTTTAACAAAGGGAGACTTTATGATGGTTCCTTCAAAAACCAGATTGATTCTCATAGTACTGTGATGTATTTGCTTTTTTCACCAGTGGTTGCACTCCGACTGAGTTTGGCTTGTGTTTTTTTCAGTATGGAAATGTGGCAACTCCCGAGGACACACCCCTAGGTACCGCTCTACTCACTGTCCTGGCCATTGACATTGATGACCCTGGGACCGGAAGCTCCAGGGTGGAATACCACATAACAGACGGGAATCAAGATGGGATCTTTGCCATTGATGCAGAGGGAAACATCAACGTTGCTAAGGTAACAATCAAACTCAGACGTACTGGAAATGTTCTTTTACTCACTGAGAACATGCAAGAGTGAACTTTGGCATATGTGCCGCCCGCGCACGCTGTTGAGAATGACACCTGGTCCTTGGTTCCTTTCCCAAGCCTCTCGATTTTGAAAGCAAATCCACTTACCGCCTAAAAATCGATGCCACCAATCCTGAACCCCTCGTGCCAGGAGTGGAGTATGACTCCAGGTCGACTGCATTCGTCAGCATTGAGATCACCAACGTTGACGAGCCCCCAGAGTTTGACACGGACATCTTTGAGGTGAGCGTTCCAGAGAACGCTACAGTTGGAGAGACTATTGTCAAAATGGATGCCAAGGATCCAGAGGGTGAAGAAATCAGGTAATTTCAATCAGTCACCGCCAAAAGCCCTACATATTGCCTGCATGATATCAACCAAGACTTAACATACGTGTTAGTGCTTCAGATACAACATTGACTCAAGTAAAGAGTGTGAATGCAAGCTGATGAGATAAGATCATGTTTGCTGGAGATCAGCGATTTTTTTTTTTCCGTTTACGTTAGTTTACCTTTTGTTTAGGTACAAACTGGAAGGCGATGAAAATAACTGGCTGGAGATCAATGCGGAGACTGGGGAGATAAAGATTAAAGCCAAACTGGACCATGAGGAGGCGGCAGTGCTCAATGTCAAAGTCACTGCTTACGAGAAGGGTAAACACATTCCTGTCCAGTGGTGCACCACTAAAGAATAAAGAGTCCTTCCACTCATTCTGAAGCCCTTCGTCAAGATCACTGGCCTACATTGCGATTGGCTGGACAAAATAACTGAAAATTTCTGGGTCTTTAATAAAGGCTTCCTTGGGCTCCCAGGTGTAGGCTGCAAGTTTGGATCTAGGCTACGTCTTTGACCAGGGGCCTCATTTATAAATTGCTGTTATGACCAAATTGTACCATAAATAGTGGCTTACGCAGAAAAGTTATTGGATAGTTATTTATAACATCTCACTCTGACGTGGATATGATGGTATTTAAAGTTTCTACTAGACATAAGTTAATTACCTGTGGAGGTACTGCACATTTGAGGGCTGCACACGAAATCCCTGAAGTGGGCTGTGTTTGCGCTTTAAGAATAACATTTAATTGAGAATAAATTTTAGGCACGAAGAGTGCAATAAATGTTGAAATGCAACCCTATTTAGAGGAAATGTGCTGTTATTGGCTGCATTCACAAAACTGGGTAATTGTAAAGCACAGTCACATTAGTTCAAATTGAAATAAATTTGAGATTTAGCCTATATATCAAAGGTACGTAAGACACTGATACAAACTAATTGGTGTCTTCCCGCAAGACTGCTTTTGAGGTGCCCAGAGTTACTCAGGTTACCGCTACAGTTGCTCGCCGAAACACACTGCAGTGCAGTACCACACTGTGGGGGCTGTACGCGTGTAAAATAATCACTGGCTGGCAGGTGTGCGCATTGAGGGACTGCACGCGCTTCAGCTGTAGTGGTCCTGGAGTGCGGGTGCAGGTGACACAGCGGTGACTACAGATTTGAATTGATGATTCCAAATTGGAGAGATAATAGTGAGAAAAAATGTCCCAAAAAAGGGAAATTACCCTTTTATACTTTCTATGTACAAACTAAATAGAATTTAGTTACCCTTGTTTAATCCATGTAACAACAAAAAAGCTGGCAGAATTATTATTATTATAATATTATAATTATTATATATTATTGTTATTCATTGGGAATGCAGGAAAAAGCAAGTGATTTGAGGAGATTAACAACTACACAAGTGTGATTAGCTAATTCACAATTGGATGTACTGTTTAAATTAATCATTTTAAATTGTCAATAAATGAGAGAACAGAAATGTGCCTTTTGGATGACTCTCTTCTCTCTACCCACAGCATCACCAGAGAATGCGCAACAGAAGGATGTTACTGTCCTGATCCTGAACGTAAACGACAACATTCCCAAACTCACAGAGAATCGGGGCTTTGTTTGCTCAAAGAAAATCATGCCCATTTTTCTGTATGCCGAAGACAAGGACAGCCCTCCTTTTGGCAGTCCGTTCACCTTTATTATAAGCCAGCCCAGGAAGTTTCCCAACTGGCAAATTGAAACAGTCGATGGTATGCAGCCCATTCAAAAACACCTGGCCGAAAATTATATTGTTTTGCAATCATGATTTGTTCCAGTTGAGTCACATCCTAAATTACTACCATCCATGATAAAGTATGTGCAATTAGACTACATTATATCCTTGCAAATTAGCATTTCACACAATTATCAGATCTCCGATTAATTCATAAATAATGAATTATTTCTGTCAGTATCGCAAATTTATAACAAAGTGATAATTTATGCATTTCTATCTCATACTGTCATGATTAGGCACTTCTGCCAAACTGGTTATGAAAAAAGCACCAGTAGAAGACAAAACATTCATTCTCCCCATAAATGTCAAAGATAACGCAGGTGTGGGAGTGTCTCACAAGTTTGAGGGTAAGTGTAACCCATTACAACATGAGTTGGTAAGTATTCTGATTGTAAAATGGATTAGATGTCCATGGCTGTGTCCATGTTTGAACATCTGCAACCCTTCCTACCATATTTATTATGGTGCTACAATCTCTACACCAAGATTTGCTTTTCATATTCAACCAATATTGTGTTAGGAAACAATAATTCAATCATGTTTACTTTTTTTCCCAAGTACAGTAAATGTGTCTGTTTTGTGAATAATTAATGTCTTACAATGCAAATTATACATCAGTGAGTCATCATCCATTTATATTGCATTGTGTCCATGTCTGACATGCTTGATCTCTTTCTCCCCCGCCAGTGCGAGTGTGTAACTGTACAGATCTTGGCTACTGCTACATTCAGCCTGGAGGCCATGCAGGGAAGTACGGCCTGACCACAACAGTGGCAATTCTGGGAGGAACCTTTGCCTTCATCGGTTAGTGTGTTACAGCAGTAACTAGATTCTTCCTCCTCTTTCATTACTATTTCTTAACCTCCTGCCATTGAATAATAGTGTTAATAGACATTTAATGGAATTAATACAATATAAATATTATTATTATTTATTGTGTGGATTTATATAATCTCATTATTAATAATATTATCAACAACAGCAACAATTATGTGGACTAGTATGCATATCTATACTGCTGAAACCAATTACTTAAAAATGGGATAATAAAGATTTACTGAATTAACATTAAAGTGATACTGCAGTCAAAAATCGACTTTTCCCGTTGAAAACCGATGTTTTGGGTTAGATTATGATCATACACAACTGTTTATGTCCGAAAATCTCATGTTTAGTCAAAATAGTTTTATCTGAGGTTTTGTGTAGGCTTACCAATACGCTAGTTTCCGGGGATTTGTGACGTCACAAGATCCTTAACATAAAAATGGGTGGAGTTGAGGTGATCCTAGGGGTGGTCTCGGCTGGGCACGTGGTATAAAAGCAGAGACCAACGGGTTTTTTTTCCTCTTTGAGACTGAGACCCTTACTGCTAACTAGTTCGTTCAAGTTCAAATGTGAATTGCTTTGTATTACTGCTAACGTTAATATTACGACTTATATCGACACACCCTTTCACTCTTTGACCGTATGAATATTCATAATATGACTACATGGCACCATCGTCATATGACCACACCCACTCACGAGTACCAGTTCAAATTGAAGCGGTAAAAAAGGTCTTAGAAAAGCCTCTGCAGTATCTCTTTAAAAGGAATGAGTAACTGTCATGGTTTTCCGGCCCGCGTCCTCTCTTTGCGGGCGTTGCTGCTTTGGGCCGCTAGAGGGGGCTCCGACCATGCCTCTCCCCCTCTGCGGCGTTAATTGCTTTCCTAGATGCAGGTATGCACCTGCTAGTTAAGCCCCGCACTTCCGCTGTGCGGGGCTTTTGTGTCTCACTTTGTCACCTAAAGCCAGGTATACAGGTATAGGTACAGGCGACCACTTTACTTTAAAAGCTTTGTGTGATTAAAGTAACGCGAGACTTGCCTTAGTGTGTTTAGAGATTCCTTTAAGGAGTTTGTTTTTCTCTCGTTTGCACTTTTTGTCTTTGCTTGGTTTTTCCTTTCTGTCCTCTCTGAGGCAGTACACCTTCTTTTCCTTATTTCCTCATTACCTCCTTATTTAAGCTGTTTCATAGTACATAGAACTAGAGGTAATTCCTTTTCGTTACTATTCTCTGCTCAAGTCTACGAGCTTCACCCTGTTTTTTGGGTTGTTATTTATTTGGCTTACGCCGGGATTCTTTTCCCTGATTGTTTATTTTCTCTGCTCGAATCTACGAGTCTTCACCCGCTTTTCTGGATTGTCTTTTGTTTGGGTCACATCGGGAGTTCTCTCCTGTTCGCATATTTTCATTATTCCGTTCGTGGACCCCATTCCCTTCTAGTGGTTATTCCACGGTTCGTGGGTAACTTTCTGATCCCCTCTCGGTCGCGTCTGGTCCTCCGAACCCGACCCCTCACAGTAACATTTATGTTTGGACTAGAATTGCTTAATCAGGTGAGCCTCTGGGTTACTGATTCTGCCATTGCTTTTTGTTTTTATTTTTACAGCTTTGATTCTGATCGTCGTCATACACAGATCTAAGAAGAACAATCCGAAGAAAAAGTCCATGGAGGCTGATGACGCTGATGCCATGTTGTAAATGCCAGTATCACATTTTTATATTACAAGTATGTAGGCAACAGAATCCATTCAGCAAATACCTATATTTTAATAAATAAGAACATTTATGTAATAACAGTGATTTAACTCTAGTGTCTTTCAATATATTTAGAATCCCTCTAATTGGTATTTTTGGTGTATATTTCCATGGACCCTCTAGTAACTTATTTGTCTCCATTTTTAAATAAAATTCTTAGTTATAAGGTTACGAAGATTAGTAAAGCGTTGTTAGTAGTCTGATTATCTAGATCATGGCTAGGTGCATTGTTTATATTTGTACATTAAAAATTGTCAATATTGTAGCTGTTCAAAAGGAAGAAAAAAAACTTTTTTCTGAGCTTTTCTCATACTTTTGTTGACCTTGGCTCAGTCATGAATTTGACAGTTTACAATGTGTTCATCTTTTTTTCTTAGTTGTTCACCCTTTCTAAAAAACAAAATGGATGTTCTATAAACAAACCAGATGGTCAGCGTTGGCATTCCTTGTCTCCACTGTACTTCCTTTTTGTTTTCAGTGTTGCTGCTCTAGCTGTCCATGTCTCTTCAACCTTTAGGAATATTCACAATGCGCCAGAAAATCAGAGCATTGTTCGCTGCAGTAATAGAGACATAATGTTAAAATAAGGACCATCTGGTTAGTAATATAGACAGTATATACAGTATATAGTCTGTTAAAGCAATAATCTGTACCATTCTGTTGTTTCAGTATCCCAATATTAACACTTGATTGGTCGAAGCAATGAGAAAGACACTTTCTATTTTCCTACTAAATAAAATTGAGAAGTTGCCAACAAATATTTGCTGTTCCACAGTACTGTACCTGTACAGAAAATGGTGTCATGTGATTTGAGGCTGTACATTTAGTGCTTGCACTGCTAGAAGGTGTTTTAAACAATATTGTAACCAAGCAAAAGCCACACGGAGTTACCAAATACTTCAGCACAGGAATTAATTTTTCAATCTCAGACAGTCGCTGGCTAGCTAGTTGCTTTTAATATATAAAATGCAACTTCAATTGTGTTAACTACTGTGAAACCTAACTTCCTAATGAGCATAGAGCTAGCTAAATAACTGTTAAGACAGCTAAAATACATCCAGCTGGTCAACTGGGTGTATATGATTAAAAAAGAAAAAACCTTTAAGTTTCATAAAGTTTATGGACTTGTTTTTGTTGCACATACCTGTATTTTAGCTACTTCAAAGAACATGTAACAATTAGTGAGATAATTACTTGGTTAGTTGTGTATCTCCACTGTTTAGTTTTTTAGAAGGATGGCGTATGACTTGCACTGTCTAGTTCATCATTTGTGTGAATAGAGTAACACTTTTGCTGTGCAATGGTCCGATATACTGGTGTGTAAATGTGTGAGCTGTTCCTTGGATTAAAACATGACCAATAAAGTGGCAGTTAAACGCAAATAAGAATATCAGTGACTGAACATATTCACAGATTTAGCACAAAATCTGAAACAAGCTTTTTGTTGGTTTCGCTAATCCACGGTACACAGGACACTAACTAAATACAATATGAATGTTTTTCAAAAAATGATTGATTGAAAATCAACTGAAATATATATGTACATCATTTAAAAGATATAACATTATCTCAGAATGATTTTAAAATGCATACAGAATTTTAAAATCATTCATACTTACTTGACAGAAACCACAAACATTTTTGTGCTACTCTGCAAATGCCACAGCAGATCGCAAGCCCACCAAGCATAAACAGGAGAGTAATAGAAAAGTGGAGTGGTGGGGGTGATGCTGGGAAGTTTCAGCCATTCTGACATAAATTGTCAAAAGAGTAAAAACCTACCTATGGAATCAGGCCCGTGGTAGTGCCTGGCCAGTACAGGCCATAGGACACTGCAGCCAACTGCATTAGCCAGATGTGACTCTCCAGAGCCCCCCTTTCTACAGCTTTATAGCCAAATAACAGAATCGACAGACACAAGAAAAACGACATGTAAAAAGAAAAAGTAGGTGACACTCATTCAATTGTAAATCGTGGTGCATTTAAAAAAATTCAACCTTATCTTACCCATCTACACTTATATGAAATATATCTATGAACTTGCCCAATGCATGTACGTACATCAATTTTACATCCAAAACAGTGCATTTGGCTTTTGGGATAGTGCATTTCTGTTAGACCATTCCTCGTAAGGCGACGCTCTCTTATACACTAAGCAGACTAGTCATAAGCTTTGATAGCTTTCAATCCCGTTGATTGCTGTTTTTTTTTTTTTACTCCATTAAGCTTATTTCAATCTCTGCCTTGTCCCATATAAATTATAAAATGTAATACTAATTTGGAGTGGATTAATATCCATTCATTTTTCATTCATTGTGAGGATTACTGCTAACAGTCCTTTATAAGCAGTGAGGTTGCTGGCTGCTGGGCGCATTGGCAAAAACGAAAGAACTTCAGTCCAGACATTGGATCACCATAAACCTTTGGCCTGCTTAGGTCCATACAAGGATAAGCCCACAGCCATCAGATCCTGTCTTTTCCTGACACTTCCTGTACTCACATTAGCTGCATTTGATTTCCACTCCCATTACCGAGCATGGAGAAAGAAAAAATACAAAATGGCCATTCAATTTTGCTTGATTCTTAAGCAAAAGGTAACATGGCAACAATCATTCTTTTCTGTGGCTTTGAAGCTTGTGAAAATTGTGATCTTTACTGGCAATACTTTTAAGATGAAAATATTCCTGTTTTCAATGAAAATAGATGTGTTTCTGAAGGAATATTGATGCTACCGAGCTCAGAAACAAATGACAAAGAAGGCAGCTGATACATTATACATTACATAATACAAAAATCATTTTTGGAAAAAAACTTTGAAAGTGGTACTCTGTGGAGCATCTGGGTATCCTGAAAGCTTCCTTAAAAAAAAAAAAACGAGGAAACATTCTCCCAGGTCTTTGACAGTCAAAAGAAACCATCGCCAGGAAGCGGGGGCTGAAGCTGTTGAGAAACTCCAGTTGTCATTGTAAGGATGAGCTGTAGATGTGAATCACTCCACTGTTTAACTTTTCACCTTACTGATAAACTAACGTCACACTGTATCTTGATGTAACTGTTTATATACAGCACAGAGATTTGTGGGAGCCATTAAGACATGCTATTTCAAGCCCTTTCAAGTGGAAAGGCTATTGGAGGCTGACCATATGGAGTAGGGGTGGGTCGGGCAGTTCTGATGAGGGTGTAATTTCAAGTTTGGCAGTGCAGGTTTGTTGTGTGAGCTGACCGTTGGCCAGTACGTGAAAGACAGAGACAGAGGCTTTCAAAAAATAATTTTAAAAAATAGGGTAATCAGAAGGAAAACCCAAATACCTGTCTGTTTTCTCGCCTATCTGCTCCAGAGCTAATTAAAAACAATCCACTGAAATGTTCTTTAAAATAATCTGATAAAAGCAAAGTCTTTTGTCTTTTCTTTGTTAGATATGAGTGGAATGGTAATTATCAAAAAGAAAAAAGCTGTTAACAAGCAGTCAATACACAGAACATTTTGCTTTTGTAAGCTGGCGAGGCATTTAGAGCACAGTTTTGCAGACAGTGCTTTTACCGATCAGCGAGGAGGTACAGTATAAAGGTAGGATACAGCAAAGGAAACCACAGTAAATGTTTCTTTTCACTTATGAATGCACTGAATAGCAGCAATCCTGTAAAACGGTCTCTCACCAAGTCCTTGTAAAAAACAATTCTGTTTCACATGGCCTTGGGAGGCAGGGCTGAAAATGTGAATGTGTGATGGTGGAACATTCTGTGAATTCAAAAGACAAAAAAAAAATGAAGCATAAGAGGCCAGCTGACCATTCAAAGGCAGCAGTCCCTGTGAATAACATGTGCAAGCCATGAACATTGCTGTCCTATCAGGTGGCTTCTCTTCTGGGGCACATTTGACAACACGTTTCCTGATAAACGCACGTTTTACTCCACAGATGTCTCCTTGTTAACCTTGAGGAGGGAAAAACAGTGTGAAGCACAGCTGTACATGTAGCAACGTGACTGAGGAATATTTCTCCAGACTTCAAATGCAGACTGTTTCATTTACCAATAATCATACAACCAACTCCTACCAAATTTAGATAGAGATTCTGGGAATTCAGCATCTTCTCATTCAAATATGTCATTAAAAATATGCAAATACCATATCAGTGGTGCCTAAACTTTAGGTAAGGACTAAACCTGTGTGAAATACATATTTTAAATACTAGAAAAATTTGAAAATGCTCCTTCAAATCCCCTAGAATTTTCAACATGTTACAAAGTGGTAGGTTTTTAAGTGGTCATAAGCTGTAGGAAATATATTGGTTTCTAATGTGTTAAAGTATTTTAAATAAATTATCCTGCTCAGCACCCATTAGTGGGCTGGGAGCTATAAAAAATGCTCATAATTCTACACAATACACTTTTCATTGATTTTCACAGTTGTAAAATTTAGCACAGGACCTGTTTCATACAGTGTAACAGTTATAATGTACATGCAGTTAACATAAGTTTAAAACATTTGAATTCCACCTTCAAACAGGCTACATTTTAATAACAGTTGGCGAGGAAAAAAAATTATTTATACATTTGTGGGTTGTTGGCTCTGAAAGTCTGAGAACCACTGCCCTAAATCCATATCTAAATGCTGTTTTTAAATGAAAAGATGGTCAGTTACTATAAACTTGAGACAACATTGTGGGGCGATGGATGCTGACACAACATCTGGAGAAATGCTGAGTTGTCCTTGACACATTGTAGCTCTTCCAATAGGACACTTGGCAGGGCAACTCATTCTGCAGGGCTCTTTAACCCACACTGCTTTAACCTCTGTTTCCATCTAAGGGCATGCAGGGATGTGCATTTATCTCATCTGCGGCTCCCAACACACGTACACAACATCCAACAGTTCTAAATGCTTCACACAGGTAATCAGCCCACTTGTACAACAGATAAATGTATTCTTGACATTGAGACTTATTACATCAGTAATTACGTCCTTCAACCATTTATAAATATATAGGCCGATAATAATCAAACGTGGCTATCATACAGTAATGGGTGACTGTCCTGCAGGTGTATCCTGTGTCATTTCCGCCTGAAGTTGTCTATATAACACATGGTGTCAGACAGACTATAAGTTTACTATTAATTAATGTTACATTATCATTATGAAACATTATCAAACAATATCATTATTTTTTTGGCTGAAGCCACATCACGTGCCATAAAATTTTAATTTGTGTCCTGTGCTTTTATCTCACTGAGCCACCGATGTCCATTGGTTGAGCTACATTTGTTTAGTCATTATTGATGTCATTAAGAAATGAATACACAGCCCCTCATTTCCATATCACCTGCACACTTAATCTTGCACACTATCGTTTATTATCATTTTTTTATTGATTTATCCCTCGTCCTACTCAACTGGCAATAAATGGCTATAAACAGACAGCATGCTGGAGCACCAGCTGCCACATTCTCAGTGTTATTGGATGGGTTTCTACCCTTTTCAGTGAACAGGTATAGTGAGCTTATTTAAGGCCAGCCAATATCGGGGCACCCTTTACATAAATTCTTGCCTCAGACCATTTTGGAAATAAGTCTATATTTTTTCCCCCAGGAATATTACAAATCTGCTTGTTTCTCTCTTTTACACCTATACATAACCAGAGGCATAATGCTTTTTCATCTTTATTGTTGTAAGTCAAAACTCCACTGCCCCCAAGACACTCCATCTGATGTGATGAAACAGCAAGACATTTGTTAATGCATGCCCTCTAATTGAGCAATATTGCCAAAATAGCAATGTGGGCATTCCCAGTGCATTAGGGAAATAACTCCAATGAGATTGAACGTCAAGTACTGTTCTTATCTTGGTGCATTCAGGAAAGGGGATTAGAAACATCCAGAAAGCATCCCCTCAACATTTTGCATTTCCTTGTGTATTGCACAATGTCATAAAATAGCACAAAATGCATATTTTGTACAACAAACAAATTTTTGCTCCATAATTTATGCCATCTGTGCTAATTGTTTTACCATTTATTTGTGGTATTGCTCTGTGGAACTTTATCATCAAATACCTGCACAATCTATATGGAATGTAGAATATTAGGTACCAGGTAGGCCCTTCCTCAGCTGAGAAAATACCGTGGGCCTTGACAAAAATCGCTCCACAGCAACCATAAACATTTTTGGAAAGTGTATACATTTTGTTCCTTAATTAATCCCCTATTTAACTAATACAAACCACAAAATATGATTCAGATTAAGGTTTTTTAAATTCTAGACAGTAATTTTATAAAAATGATGCTCATTCATAGTTCTTTAAACATCTGGAAAGGGATTCAAGCATTAACCTATGTCTCTGACATTATTACAAATGATGAAAGTGCTGTTTTGTTTCAATGGAGACAGCATCTGCAGTAAGGCAAACAGAGGGTTTCAGTTACATGGTAGATACACAGATAAGGAAAGTTGAAACCAGGAGTTTAAAGCTCTGGTTCTTCAGTCAAGAGGGAGAGCAGGAAATGGAGACATGGAACCCAAGATCACAATGACCAGAAAAACTACACAGTGTTTTTCTCAGGAAAGTACCCTTTCCTACACTGCATGCTGGGAGAGGTTATTTGACAATAATAGCACTCCATAGCTGACACCATAAAAGGAAATCTGTTTAATGGGAAACAAAGGTAAATATGGAAGACATGTGGAAGGGACCCTGTTAAAGTACTGTGCTTCAGTGTAGCGAGATACCCTCCAGTCTGGTATTGAATCCTGACAGTGGCTGAAAGCCGAGCAGGGTGGCACATAATTGGTCAAAACATTCTCCAGGGAGTTATGGTTTCACTCGGCAGGGCATATTATTATCCCACATTATTACACAATTACAGTATTTTGTATATTTGTGGTATATCACCATACCAAGGGCTTGTGCTTTTCCTGGCCACACAATCCACCAGCCCTTCTCAACACATCTGATGATTCAGAATATCCTCTGTATGTGCTAACAGCCAATGCTTCATATCTATCCCCTCAGCAGCTGCGATATGTAAAAGAAGAAAAACACTGCTGTTTGAAGGCTTGGAATTTCTCTCAAGTACTTGCAATAAATACCATGGAGCATGTCTCAAGAATGATTATGTAACTCTGTCCTTCTATACATTTCCATATAACATTTGAAAAGTACATAAAGTACATTTTGTATACCCAACCAGTTGTAAAGTACAGTACTTAATGCTTTAAGCCAACAATTTATGTTCTGTGAAATAACAGTAATTTTAAAAGTTAAATATATACAAAAATATTGGTTTTGGACATTAAACAAAATGGGCCTTAAAATATATTGTGTAGTGCTTAAAATATGTATGTGGGGGCTGCTGGGAGGCACAGCCTGATACACCTCTGTTGCAGTGCATAGATGGGCCCCATAGTTTAATATGTCAAGATGGTGTATTGCGGGGGTGTCTCGGTGGCGTAACCTGAAACAACACCATCCTCATGGCCATTGCGAGCCGCGACATTGGCGGTTTGTATCGGGCCATGCGATCTTTTTTGCATGCCACTCCATCTCTCTTACTCCCATTCTTCCATTCTCATTCTCTACACTGAGCTCTCCAATAAAGCTAAAAAGCACATTTCAGTTGGTCGGGATGACAAAACCTCACCAGGCACCAGAGACCCCTACTGGTTGGTCAGGCACCTGCAAGTTTGCATGTTAAGCTGTGTATGAAGTGTCTTCCTCTGACTAATGTCTGTGTGAGTCTGACTTGCGAACTGTGGTGTCCTAGGAAGTGATATTTGCAATCATGTGCTTCAGAGGAGGGCACACAATTGTTTACAGTCTCCCTGTTACATCCACCGCTTCCCTCCAGTCCACCTCTCCACCTTTCCCTCCAGTCCACCTCTCACCTTTCGTTTCCTTCATTTTCCCATTCCTTTTGTTTCATGCCGTGTTTTTCAGTTTACCCTGTTCGTCTAGTTTCTGTGTTCGTTGCAGGCTGGGCGTGGTCCCCATTTAGTTCCTAGTTTTCGCCCCTTATTAGTCAGTCTATCACTCTCCCTCTCGCACACATTCCTCACTCCCTTTAATTATTCAATTAGCCTTCTCACGTGTTCCCCTCTCTATTTAAGTTCCCCTGTTTCACAGCCTCTTCATCAGTTCATTTTCTCAGCTCTGTTTTGAGAATTTCCCCGGCCATTCTGTTGTTACTCTGCTTGCCTTAACCTGTTTGTTTTGTTCCTCATTCCAGCCCGCCCAGCCTGCCTCCTGTTTTGCCCGCTCCAGCCTGTCACCTTTAGTTTTCCCTGTTCGTTTGCTTGCTACCTTCCTTGCCTTGCTCAATAAATACACTCCCTGGAGGAGTTTTCATCAAGTCTGTCTCAGAGTCTTGTGTTTCGGACCAGTCCAATACTCAGCCATAACAGAACGAACTGGCCAGCTATGTACCCAGCAGACTGAGCAGCTCCACCACACCATCACCTGCCAGGGAGCTGCAATCGGTTGGCATGACCAGCTCCTCCATGACGTCATGGAGACCCTGAAGTCTATCTCGGACTAAGTGGGTCAGATGGGGTCTCAGATGTCATGGGTCTCCACCAGCCTGCCAGTTCCTGCTCCAGTGGGGTGGCCTGCTGCCCCTCCACTCCCGCCAGCCAGAGAGCCCCGCATTCCCCATCCAGAGCGCTATCTCGGCGATTTGGGGAAGTGCCGGGGCTTCCTGGTGCAATGCGATCTTCTCTTTAAGATGCAACTGGGTTCCTACCACTCCGACCAGAGCAATTCGTCATGGCCTGGGGGAAGTGTGCAAGAGTGGGCCACCGCCATTTGCGACAGCCAGCTACCCGCCAGCATCCGTTTCCCGACCTTCTCATCCAAGATGAGGAAAGAGTTTGACCACCCGGTCTGCGGTCGTGACGCCACCCAGCGCCTGGTCCCCCTCCGCCAGGGTTCCCGCTGTACCGCGGAGTATGCAGTTGAGTTCCGCACGCTGGCCGCCGAGTCCGGTTGGAACGATGCTGCTCTCCATGTGGTGTTCCAAAATGGAGTAAGGTAAGGCCTCAAGGACGAGTTGGCGATCCATGATGACACCAGTTCACTGGATGGCTTAATCTCCCTCGCTATTCCAATTGATAACCGCATGTGGTCCCGACAGAGGGAGAAGCGTCACCTCAACCCAATTCCTTCGTCCCAATTCGGCAGCCTCGCCACAGTCTACTGGACCTGTGTGCCCCTCCATTCCTAAAACCCCGGCTGAGGAACCAATGCAGCTGGGCAGAACCCGACTTACCCCAGAGGAGCGCCAACGAAGACTCCAAGCCGTCTCTACTGTGGTCAATCACTCTACCTGTCTCCAATCAGCCCAACCACTGTCTGGGGGTGCTAACCCATCTCCCCTATCACAACAGCCTGATCTGTCCTCTGTTCCTGCAGCCTATCATGACCTCTCTGAGGTATTTAATAAATCTTTCACCTTGTCTTGGCCTCCACACAGACTGTACGATTGCTGTACGATCAACCTGCTTCCAGGGGCCACCTTGTCATCCAGCCGCCTATACAACCTGTCCCGTCCAGAGAGGGCTGCCATGGAGACTTATATTCACGACTTGCTCGCAGCAGGTATCATCCGTCCGTCCTCCTCCTCTGTCGGGCCGGGTTTTTCTTTGTCTCCAAAAAAGACGGCACCCTACGTCCATGAATCGATTACCGTGGCCTGAATTCCATTACTGTTTGCAATAAATACCCTCTGCCTCTCATTAACTCTGTTATTGAACCCCTCCGTGGAGCCACTGTCTTCTCCAAACTAGACCTCCGGAACGCCTACCACGTGGTCCGGATCCGGGAGGGAGACGAAAGGAAAACTACTTTTAACACGCCCCTGGGACACTTTGAGTACCTGGTGGTCCCGTTCGGGCTCACTAATGCCCCAGCTGTGTTCCAAGCCCAAATCAATGACGTCCTCCGTGATCTCCTCAATCAGTCTGTATTCGTCTATCTGGATGACATTTAGATCTTTTCTTGCAACCCTGATGAGCATGTCCTGCATGTCAGACAAGTTCTCCAGCGCCTCCTGGAAAACAAGTTGTATGTAAAGGCTGAGAAGTGCGAATTCCATGTTCCCTCCATCACTTTTTTAGGCTTTATTGTGGAGAGTGGGCGAGTACTACCTGACCCAGATGAGATCCGAGCAGTGGCCGCAACCCACCTCATGCAAACAACTCCAGCAGTTCCTAGGGTTTTCAAACTTTTACCGCTGTTTTATCTGGGGCTACAGCCAAGTAGCCACCCCCCTAACTAATCTCACGTACACCTCTATCCCCTTTACTTAGTCTCCCGAAGCTAAAGCTGCCTTCTCCAGTCTCAAGTCCAGGTTCACCTCCGCTCCTGTTCTGGTTCACCCAGACCCCAGTTAATTGTCGAGGTGGATGCCTCCAATTTGGGGGTGGGCGCCATCCTGTCTCAGCGCTCAGTGGAGGACCAGAAATTACACCCGTGTGCCTTCTCCCGCCGGCTGTCCCCCGCCGAGTGCAACTACGATTTTGGCAAATGGGAACTGGTGGTGGTCAAGCTCGCTCTGGAGGAGTGGAGGCATTAGCTGGAGCTTCTGTTTATTGTCTGGACTGATCACAAGAACTTATCATACATACAATCCGCTAAATGTCTCACCTCCCGCCAGTCCTGCAGGGCACTTTAAGCCGGGACAGCACCAGGAGGACCCCTGCCAGAAGACTCTCACACTCCAGGATCGGCGCTACTGCTGTGGACGCCTAACGCCAGAATCTCGAGGGGAGTGTGGAACTTGCCCGGAGAGTAGGACCGGAAGGGTTATTTCTCTCCAGGCCCTACCAGCCATCCGCTGGGCCTTCACCCTGGTTTCCGCCTCTTTCTCTGTGTCTCTTAGGCCCACAAAAGAACCAACAGACCAGACCCGGAGGAAAAAGCTGAGGAGCAGGCAGTTGGGAGGACCAGACCAGAGGACCCCCTGAGACAGACGGCGGTGACCCAGATCTCAACAACATCTGAGGATCAACGCTTGCCGCCTGTACCAAACAGGGAGGTCCCTACGCAGCGGAGTTGGTTTTTTAAAAGAAATTGGAAAAAAAAATTTATTGGAAAAATGAATTTAAAAAACCAATAAAAGATACTATCCCTACTGAGGAGGAGTTTCTGGTGGCCGACTATGGAGGTGGATGCCCATGCCTTCGTGCTTGCATGCTCCATCTGCGCCAGGAGTAAGGCTTCCCATCAGCCCTCCGCCAGTCTTCTCTGTCCTCTTCCTGTCCTGGGCCATCCTTGGAGTCACATTGGGGTCTATTTTGTTACTGGGCTACCACCTTCAGACGGTAACACCACCATTCTAACCATTGTCGACCGTTTCTCCAAGGCGGTCCATTTTGTCCCTCTCCTCAAGCTTTCTTCAGCTTCAGAGACGGCGGAGCTCCTGGTCCTCCAAGTGATGCGGCTGCACAAGATCCCCTCTGACATTGTGTCCGACCACGGTCCCCAGTTCTCCTCCCAGGTGTGGAAGGCGTTCTGCCAGGCGCTGGGGGCCTCCGCCAGCTTATCCTCTGGTTACTACCTCCAAACCAACGGACAGACGGAAGGGCTAACCAGGACCTGGGAGCGGCCTTACAGTGTGTGACTTCCCAGAACCTGGAGCAAGCTTCTCCCTTGGGTGGAATACGCCCACAACTCACTCACCAGCTCCATCACCGGGTTGTCCCCGTTCGAGTGCTCCCTGCCACCCGTTCCCTGTCCGTTCCGTCGGTGCAGGCCCATCTCCTTTGCTGCAAGAAGGTATGGAACGACATCCGCACAGCCCTCCTTCGTTCCACCGCCTACACCCAGCAGCGGGCAGACCTCCACCGTACCGCAGCCCCCAGTACACTCCAAGACAGCACGTCTGGCTCTCCACCTCTACCATTCCCCTTCAGTGCACTTCCAAAAAGCTCCAACCCCGATTCATTGGCCCCTACACCATTGAATCCATCATTAATCCATCCGCTATCAAGCTCAAGCTCCCCCCAGCCATCAAGATCCACCCCACCTTCCACATATCACAGCTCAAGCCCATCTCCTCCAGCCCACTAAGCCCTCCGGCCGATCCCCCTCCACCCCCCCGGATCATCGACAATGCTCCCGCTTATACGGTGCACTGGATCCTAGACATCCGCCGCAGAGGTCGCGGGTTCCAGTACTTGGTGGATTGGGAGGGTTACGGCCCCGAAGAACCAGTGCCTCAGTTCAATACAACACCAGGGAGCCCTTTTTTAAAAATGAAAGAGTAACAGTCAGTTGTTTATTCCCATCCATTTACAATGAGAGTAACATACCACACTCTGTACACACTATATGCATGCACACATTCCAAAGATAGGCTATGTACAGTCCCACATGCTGACAGCACATGCAGACAACATTTCATGAATTATCTCAGTCAAGATATAACTAAATTATCGTAATCCTGAATCCTTTATTATAAGTGGTTGAGAAAATTATTTATTGTTCAAAGTACCTACCGGTGATTATGATTGTGGCACAAATGTATTAGTAAGAAATCTTCAAAAGTAAGTCAAAACTTCAAAAGAAAGGGGAGTTTCTGGTCTTTGATGAGACAAAGACAAAAGCTAATTGTAATGCAGCTAAATCTGCAGCAGGAGATCTGGTCTCCTTATAAATGAAGGTTTGGTATTTTGTTTACACTGCTGCTCTCTTGGCCCTGGTATCCAGGCAACAGAGTTCCAAAACAGTTGGTCATACAGACTACCTCTGGGGGTGAAAGTGCAAACAGGAGGACAGTTTTAATGTGGCAATGTGGCCCTGCCTTTGTCTCGCAGACAGTAACCGTGACTAAAAAAAAAAAGAAGTCATTCTGAAAGGAAATGAAGGGCACAGAGAGCCAGAGAGCTTCACTGGCCATTTTTAGCATCTTTAAATATTTCCTTCACAGTTGTGTCACTACATGTTGGTTAATGAACTTACCAAAATAAAAATGAACTCTTGCCTTTAATTGTGAGCCAAAGGTAAGGACAAATCTTGAATGAATTCAGGCCTTCGTCTTACTGTTTTTCAGAATAAATCAATTCTGAACCATCATTTCTCATACCAAGTAAATCTATAGACCTTGCCTGTCCTTCTAGCACCTCTAACCAGTTGACCACATCTCTATCCACTTGCTTGAACTGCAAAAATATTATGGTGGACTGAAATTGCAAATCCAGCTGAAAATACTCTGAGGCTACCCTTCTCTAGCTTGAGTGTTTTCATTTGCATCGTGGTGCCATTACGGAACAGTAGCAGTTTTCACATACACATAGACGGCTCCAACTATTTGAAGGAAATTGTCAAACAAACTAGCTGTGTTAGTGCCTTACAACTGTGCTTCATAATAGTGACAAAAGAGAAACATAGCCTACACCAGGTTTGAGTCCCATATTTCCCTTCCAAAACATGCCAACAGGCTATGGTAGAAGTTTGAAACAGCAGAGAAATTTCTGGAAGTGTCTCACAGACCATTAAGGAGGATAAGATTTCATGGAATAGCATGATTATTTCCCCTCCTGAGAGATTAGGAAGTCACAAAAGCACCTGCTGTGTGTGTGTTGTTAGTCACCATTGCCAGTATCAGCACAGAATGATATTTCACATTCTCACCCCAAAAGCCAGAAACAACCTGACCCATCAACATCACCAGGGGGGTATTTCACAAAGCGGTATTAAGGAGTTAACTAGTTATCTTTTGAAAATATTTTGAATGAACCCAGAATCTCATCCAATCGGATGTCATAAAATTCTAAATATTCACAAAGGTTAGCTGGCTAACTCCTTCATCCCACTTTGTGAAATACCCACCAGGTCAGTACTCTGTCAAAGAATTTATGTTGGTGAAAGTATTCTAACCATGGTATTGAGCAAGTCAGCATCAAGTCAGGTATTCAGCAACATGTCAGCTCGGAAATACCAGGGTGACTGGCTTGATGGTATTTGCTACCCTGTAAACTAAAATGTTTACAATTTAATTTACCAAAACCGCAATTTTCTCCAACCAGGCTAAAAAACAATGCAAAACAATTATATCTCCAATCAGGCTAAAAAGCAATGCATCTCTCATACCACACTAATATCGTCTCTGCATTACTATCCCCATTAATAAACTTGTGCTGGGGGGGGGGGGGGGCACATGTTTTTTTGTGGCCTTGCCGGGAGGCATTCTTACTCCTTTGCCATCTGACCACAGAGAGGGAGCGGGAGCCGGGGGCTATCCCTGAGGATGGATGACCTCCAGCCCAACCTCCCACACATCTCATGCTTCTATCAGGCCAATATGGAGCAAGGTCAGGTTGCTTTAGAGCAGATAGTTTTTCTTCAATGGGGTCAAATTAAGCACAGATTCAGATAGAGCAGCAGACTGCCAAGGTTTAATAACTTCAAGGGCCACTGACGGCTCCATCTGTTTTGATGGCCAATCCGATTCTAATCTGTTATTTTTGCTCTCTGACTGAAATTTAATTGCAGGCAGATGTTGCAGGACACTTTCAGTGGGTCAATTAAAGGCAGTATGGTTGTGCCACTCAAACCATGGTGTCTTCTACAGATTAGAGGCAATGTGAAACAACTGTACAAAAACTGTAAAAATTTCACAAACAAATGTACAAAAGGAACAGTTTCTCAAAGATACTGTTTCAGATTTTAAATCCTTAATATGAACAATTTACCTAGACTGTGAAAACGTAAAATTAAGAGCTTATTTAACTTTGGGACAAAATGCAGATCAGTATTTCTTTTTTTAAATCTCATTTTTCAAGCTTAAAGGATGTAACATTGGCCAATCATAAACACATTCAACAGGTGTCTCTTAAGAAAAGTATATTACAGGAAGCGACTTCAACTCTGGCATCGCCCACATACACATACCATCAAACACATACACAAAGAGGAAAGAAACGCCATGGAAACAATGTCAATTCTTAAAAGCTGCTGTCATGTTTGCAGGAGAAAAGAACTGATCTGGGAAATGGGACTTCTCAAAAACTATTGCTGTATAATGTCTTAACTGGAACAACTGAACCCACTGCCTACGCTCACAGACTTGTAAGAGTCACACACTAGGTCACTTGTCTGTGATCTAATTCCAGCAAAAACTCCCCTGAAATATTCCATCAGACTCTTCGAGAGGTGTGAAACAGTAGAGAAATTAGAGACATTTCTGAAAGTGTCTCAGAAACCATTAAGGCACCTTACACAATCTTGAACATCATCAACATTTCCCCGCCAGTGAAATTAGTAATATTGTTCTATAGACCCGCGGGTGGTTTTTGTGTCGCTAGAAAATAATCAAGGGGATATGTGGCAGAGCAAACTTTATCCTGCTGCAGCAGACTCCTGCTAAGTCAGCTGCAGACACAGCCAAGGCTCAGACCAACAATGTCTTGGCCACAGTGCAGAGCATGCAGCCATGGCTATAGTCTTTTCTGATTTAGCCACTCGAGACATTGGACTTTCTCTTTTTGAGGGGTACTACATACCATAAGCTCAGGATGATTAATTTCCTTGTAATCAAAATTAAGAATAGGAATTTGACCCATCTGGGATCCTTTTTCAGCTCCTTATGTACTGGGTTTGGGAGAGTCTTCCGTGTCATCCAGGGATTTGAGAAGGTCGCCCATTCGAGAGAATTTTAGAGGCTAGTGTGCCAGGCTGACACCAGAACAGCCACTATGTTCAGGCAAAAATAGATAACAGATAAAAGAATAGGAGCTCTTCTATATTTATGACGTGTGATTACAAAACACAGATACACTACGTACAGTACTGCTTGTACCATCTGTTCAAATAACAGATTTGTTGTAGATAGA
Source organism: Synaphobranchus kaupii (assembly GCA_029718625.1). Taxonomy (NCBI): domain Eukaryota; kingdom Metazoa; phylum Chordata; class Actinopteri; order Anguilliformes; family Synaphobranchidae; genus Synaphobranchus; species Synaphobranchus kaupii. Next base: position 41,738,149 of record CM056382.1, read on the forward strand.
GAGGTACTAGCTTACATTAACATTGAGACACACTTCCAATATCTAATATCTTCACTGACAAAAGTAGATAACTGTTTTGGGAAAATAATGTGTGTATATATGCACTTTTTCAGAGAATATTTACAGCATATACATTGAAAAGGTACACATTTATTTCACCTGTTCAAGTAAAAGTGGTGTGTTTATAAAATTAGATAGTAAGATTGACATTTTAAGTAACCGACGTATGTAGACGACAACATTATGCTAAGAGCTTGGATATACTGCATTTATATATTTTATATTATATACATATTTCACATTAGTCTTATGTACAAAAGCATCTCTTTGATGATCTTTTAAAGACATTGCTGTGTATTAACTTGATAAGGGCTCGATATCTTAAAGGTGTATTTACATTTAATATAAACTTTGTTTTCTTATGCATCAGAGTAGAAAAGCACAAACGGGTCAAACTCATGCAAAACATTGTGTGCGTACTGCTAAAGTATGTTTGGTTTGGTCATTTCCTCAATGGAAAAACAACCTGATAGATACATATTGCCTTGTTAGCACATTATAACACAAGATGTGCAATGCATCCTTTACATCCCAAAAGCACAGTAGAAAAATTATTAAATACAAATACTTTCTGTTAAGTAATTCTTTCAACTGTGTGAAACCATACAGCTGCATGCAAAAACATCGAACATCTTTACAAGAATGCAGTACCATTGAAACTGCATTGATATACAGTGGAGAAATGCAAATGCATGACGTGGCCGTTAGGATCGTGAGGTTTAACACATTCTGGAAACACTGTCTCTTCACCCAGTAAGCTGAAATCCGCTGTTGATTCCCTGTATATGTCATATGTGATATGCCCATCTTTTGTTGCATGTGAAAACTAGAACTGGGTATACTTCAGGTCATGACTGACAGTCTTGTAGGAGTCCAAACTGCAGTCAAGGCTTATACAACCTAGACAGGGATGGCTGACGAGAAAGTTTATGGAAAACACTAGAAAGTAAGCCATTGTTTCTATTTAGGCTAAAATGACATTGATTAAAAAAAATGGCATTGGATGACTTTTTGTTAAAACCTTTCATGTTGCTTACTTAAATTCTGTAAATTAGGGATGAAGGTACAATGTGGTAGAAAACATACCTCAATTCCATCTTCAAAATCACTTGACTGTGGCTCCACCGTGTGGTCATACACTACAACTACAGTCAATGACATTGAAGACCATTAGGTCACATAACACTCCAGAGCAGAGGTAGGCAACGAGGGCCGTATCCGTTTCTGGTTTTCATGACAACTTCTGGCCTTAATTACCTAATTAGCCCTAATATTTACGCCATCTGACATTTTAGCTACAATTCTTAATAAGCGCATGAATGACAGCCGAAGACTTCTTGTGTCCCTATATGAAACATTTTAATGTGATCTAATCTACCAGTGTTGGTGTAAACAGCCAATTAGCTCATTTAGCTGGCGTAATTGGTGGGAACAAAAACCTGCATACACACCGGCCCTCCAGGACTGGAATTGCCCACCCCTGCTCCAGAGTGTGCTAGACAGTGACTAGTTTTGATTGACACACCCGTGTGCTTTACCACTGATGGCCATGAAATGACAAAACTGGTCGAAGGTGAAATTCCTTTTTTAAAATTATTATTAACCTTTTATTTATACAGGGTAGGTTGAGCGAGCCAGCACGCATACTTTTATAGCAACGCGCTGTTCACACCCCCTAACCTGCATGTCTTTGGATTTTGTGATAAAACTGGAGAACATGCAAACTCCACACAGAAAGGCCCAGACATTTTTCAGGAGGAACTTAGCAATTAATTTGGTGCAGATACATTTACGCTTCACCAAAATAGGGCTCTCTATCTTGCATTGTAGTCTATCGACGTTAGTTATTACCCAGATTTGGCAGAATAATAGCAAGATTTGACACTAATGTTTTTTCCAAGCTCTCTAAATATACTCATGCCAACAGTCTGTCTACATTAGCATTACTTGAAAGACATTCAGTTATATTATTGATTCATGTGTGTTCCTATAAGGCAGGGGTGGGAAACCTCATCTGTAAAGGGCCGGTGTGGGTGCAGGTTTTTGTTTTAGCCCAGCACTAATACACCTGATTCAACTAATTAACTAATCGTGGTCTTCAATCAAGACCTTGATAAGTAGAATCAGGTTTCTTAGTGCTGGGCTAACACAAAAACCCACACCCACACTGGCCCTTTGCGGATGAGGTTCCCCACCCCTGCTATAAGGCCTACCACAGCAATTGTGCAAGACGGACAAGAAGTTTGATATTCGGTAAATACGTGGCTTAACAGCCCATAGGAAATTAAGTACACTTGGTAGATCTTCTGAAATATTTCCAGATACCTGCATTTTTACAGATGGGTGTTTCACATAAATATCCTGATTATACAGAAACGTAACCACACATCCCACTCAGCCTTCTGGGTTCCTAGGGGTTATCCTTCAGGTTCAACTGCATTCCAGAGATATAGCTACGCAGTTTCTCAGTAAACCCGCCTGCCTATTGAATTTCTGCAGCAAAAGGAACTACTGTAAACTTGCCTGCAGGCTAATGGTACAACCACTTATAGTATATGGGTATGGTACTACGATACTTTGACTCAAATCGGTTAACACGCCAACACTTACACAGTCAGTGCTTTCACGAAGGATGACTTAATATCCTGTGCAACACAGATAACATTTTAAACTTCCCTTGCACAAGGCAAAACCAGGCCCACTTTAGCTTTCAGACAGGCCTCGCTTTGTGTGATTGCGTAGGCTATCCTATAGATCACACAATAGACTCATGCCATTTGTGTTTTATTTAAACATTCTGAATATAAAATGTCAGATTCAAAAGTTTATATATTTATATTTAAACACATATACAGTACATGTTAGTACATGTAAATACACGTTAAATATATGTAACAAAAAGTTAAAGGTTCATAAATGACCTTCAAGTAGTTTGCAAGCATTTAACATGACAAGATCCTTCACTGCAACATACTTCCTAAATTCATGTGTGTCCGCCCTTTCTCATCTTATCAACACACTCATGTAAGAAGTATCCGAGTCAGAACTGGTTATTTGCAGAACAATGTTTCTTTTAACACTGTGTCAGCAACACTGAACAAAGTGAATAATTTGGCAATGCAAATGTTTAAGTTTTAAATAACAGACTAAACAGCACTGAAAAATATTAACATCACAAGTTTCTTCCCCCACAGGCTCTTACAAGTAAGCAGGTAAGACCTCAATGGACAACCGACTGCAACAGTGTCCCTTTACATCCCAAATACCCCACAAAATAAAAGTTATACACGATTACATTTCCAAAGCCTCGTGTCCAAATACTGCTAACAGAATATACATTTAGCAATCATTTAGACTGGTGCATTGATTACCTTATCGCACTACAATCATTATAGCATTTTGACACAAGGCATCTCCCGATTCATTTACAGCACTGTTCTTCAATCCAGTGTCGGTGGACTGCTGTTGTATATGGGTTTAAGAAACAAATGGGTACAAGTAATGGGGCCTGACAAGTTTTTGAGAAACACTCATCTGGATACAGTTTACAGTTTATGTTCACTGTCGGGGAAAAAGTGTATTTGTACTTTTTAAGAGGTAGGCTACTTAAAAGCAACTGTAAAATAATTTTTTAAATGATTCATATGTTCCTTAAATTCAGGGCAGCATTTAGTTGAACTGATTAATATCTGAAGGTTGTAATAAAAATGACAACCTAATAAGTTAAATGAATCAATTATTTAGTAGCCTATGTATTTAAGTGGCACAACCAAACAAAAGTGAGCAGATTATAATATCAAGGTATATTATATTTATAATCATGTGAATTTGTACTTGCAACCAACATTGGCATTATTGTACTTCTTTTATTAACAGAAATAAAGGATGAGAAATTTCATATTTAGAATCACATTCAAGTGCTTCTAGTAGCAATTTTGGACTGATATCAAGAATGTTCCATTGTGATCCAGTCATACTTTATCAGGTGTGCCAAATGGTAGTGTCTATGACACCGCTGTATGAAAGGGGTCAAAAGTTATTTTGGCTCCTTCAGAGCAGTAGGTGGGTCACTTGCAAGCAGAAAACGTTTGGCATGCCATGAAATGCAAGTGAAAACTGCCCATTGCACATGTGTATCATAATTTTCCTGAACTGTATGTGCTGTGCAGATGAAATTGTGGAATTGGCAAAGGTCAAAAGACTTGTATGCTTGCTCAACACCTTTTATATACTGCAGAACGCACACCTTTGGAGTGTGAACATTTGAAAATAAATAGCTTCTTCTAATAATAAAGGGACACATTGAAGAATACTTGTAGTGCAAGCTCGCTCAGTTTCATCATAATATCCATGACATCTGAGCTAAACACATGCTGAGGTATTGTCCATGTTCCTAAACTCAAAAATGCAGTACTGCGGCACCCCTACTGTAGGAGTTTGACAGTGAAGCCATGCGCTTTTCACTACCGTCGCAATCAGTCTGTAAGTCTCAACTGTGCACAATATACTGTCGTAGACTCAGTGTGGTGTGAGACATTGCAAATTACTTTTAGGTTTTGGAACCATCACCATCCTTGTTTCTTTTGACTGAATGTAAGGGCAGAAAAAGGGTAAAATGTTGCCCTTCTGTTTCTGACACCATAGACCGTTGGTGCCTTAGGCCATCTCCCCGTCTGATGACTGGTGCTGTGCCCCAATCACGTGGGAGTTGAACTGAACAATGATGATGGTGATGTCATCCCTGTACATGCGGGCCAGCTCCTCTGGGAGGCTCAGCATCTTTGAGAGGTGCTCGTGGTCCACTGTTGCAAACTCGTTGTTACCCACAGCATGTCGAATTAGGTGGGTGGCGGCGTTCTGGTCCTCAAAGGTGGATGACACCCTGGCCCGCCTCTCCAACAACAGGCCCTGCATCTGGCCCAGGGTCACCTTGTAGCCACCCACTGTGATTGGTTCTTGGTGGTGGACTCCCGTGAGGTACTCGCCCACGATGCGCACCACCTCCTGACGGTGCAGGGTCTCCCACAGCCCGTCCGTGCCCATCACCAGGAAGCGGTCCTGCGGGCGGAGCCTGTGGTGTATGACCTCTGGCTCGGCAGTGAGGTAAGGGGGCGTGTGGTAATAGGGTGGGATGAATTTTGTGTGCTGGTTCTCGTGGAGCTGGTCGGGCCCAGACTCCAGGACCCGCTTCTGCAGGTCGATGCTCCACTTGAACTTGACGTCGCCGAACGCCCGGAAAGGCATCAGCAGGCCGAGCAGCCTGTCCTGCTTCACCACTGTCTTGGCTTCGCTCTTGGGGTGCTCCGACCGGATGCGCTGGATCTCATCCTCGTTCTGGGCGTTGTGGTCATTGGAAAGGGTGAGGGCCGTGAAAGACCCGTCCTCCTCCTGCACCCCCAGGACGGCCCGGCCGTCCCCAGTGTTAGCGATGTGCAGGTCGTTTCTGTCCACGTGCGCAACGCAGGCTGTCGCCCCCGAGAAAGCCACCCGTAGCAACCAGTAGTTGAGGAAAGCGTTGGGGTCGCCTACCTGGGCCTCAAGGGAGATATCATTGTCCAGTCTCTTGAAGGCGTTGACTAGCGCCTCCTTAATTTCCGGCATCTCCCCGGGGCTGCTCAGGTCCAGAAGCTCCTGCCAGTAGGTGCGCAAGCTGTTAAAGTAGAGCCGAGAGGCCTCCTTGCTGAAGTAGTCGTTGGGGTGCTTGTGCCACTGCAGGATGGGGTGCACGGCACGCCCGCTCTCCACCGCGTTCTCCACCTCCAGCAGGGTGTCACGGGGCAGCAGGGAGACAGCGATGTAGTAGAACAGCCTCTCGCTCAAGGCCTGGGCGCAGGCACAGCCCGCGTGCCCGTCGAACACGCCCATCAGCATCCCCCTCGTCTGCAGGCAGGTGGCGACGCTGCGCCGGTCCTCGATGGGTGCGTTGGCAGGGAGCTGGTTGCTGTCGAACCCCATCACTGAGCTGACGTTCTTCCCGTCAAACTCTGGGACTTTGAAACTGTACTCATTGGCTTTCAGGATGCTGTTGACCTGTGGTGGGGTTAAGTTGTAGCACCGCTCTGAGGAGGTCCTGTAGCTTTGGGACTGGCACCATTTTGAGTGCGAGACAGAGTTTACAGTGAGGGTATCTTTGTGCCAACAGTTAAAAACAGGCTGGAGTGGCTGACAGCATTGGTGTCGATTCCGGCACTGAATGGCAGAGCTGCAAAACTTTTGGATCTCCCTACTGCGGAAGGCCTTAAATAACTGGGAGGTCACAGGCATTGCAACACCCTGTAGTCCGCAGGTCACAAAACTAAGATCTACAGAAAAACAAAAACATAAAATAAATTAAATGTACAGCTATTGTCAGATAAAATAACATGAATATATCTAGGACACTGCAAAACTGATTATAACAAGTACCTGTACATGTGATTTGCCTCTGTACTCCACAATTTTTGATTTGTAATCAAACAATTCACATGTGGTTAAAGTAGATTCTCAGCTTTTATTAAAGGGTGTTTTTATACATGTAGAAATTACAGCACTTTTTACACATATCTGCCCCCCCCCCCATTTCACCATATTGTTTGGACATATTAATGGTATGTAAATGAAGGTAGTCATGATTAGTACTTTGTTGCATATCTTTTGTATGTGATGACTGCTTGAAGAGTGACCCACACAGATCACCAGGTGCCAAGTATCTTTTCTGGTGAGGCTCTGCCAGGCCTGTGCTGCAGCAAACCTTCAGCTCCTGCTAGTTTCAGGGGCTAGTTTCCTTACCAGTCAAGAATTTTCCAGTTTTTTTTACTTTGAAATACTCCTTTGTTGCTCTAGCAGTATGTTTGGGATCATTGTCTTGCTGTAGATGTAAGATGTTTCGGTACACTTCAGAATTCATTCTGCTGCTGCTATCACCAGTAACATTATCAATAAAAACAAGTGAGGCAGTACCTGTGGCAGCCACATATGCCCAAACCATAACACCCCCACCACCATGGTTCACAGATGAGGTGGTATGCTTTGGATCTTGGGCAGTTCCTTTTGGCCTCCACAATATTCTGTTGCCATCACTCTGATACAACTGGATCTTGGTCGCATCTGTCTATGAGACCTTTTTCCAGAACTCTGCAGGCTCTTTTAGGTGGCCTACTTCTTAGCAAACTGTAATCTGGTCATCCTGTTTTGCAGCTAAACGTAGGGCTGTTTAAAATTGAGTTTGAACGATCATCTCATAATAGAGAAATTAGTTTGCAGGTGGTCCCATTTTCTAGCGTCAAAATATAAAACATTTAAACGTTGCCTAAATGTATAGCCGAAAATATTATGGCCCATTAAGCATGTAGCTAAATAGCTTAAAGGTGCTAGGCTATAACTAAGAAATTATGACAACAGTATCTTAGTTTTTTTATTAATAAAACCAGGGAAGATCACAAACATGCCAATGATACTGCTCACAGCAATAAAATTACTTGGTAGATCATCTGTCGGTTAAACAAACAAACAAACAAAACAAAAAAACACGAGTCCATGGAGAGCAGAAGTTTCTTGGAGGGCAGTTACCACTTGCATACCTTGCAAGCGACTTTCTCCTTGATTATTATTTTGTCTTCAATGGCATAGAACCCGTAATATTTTCAAATGGCACTCCTGAGGTGCAGTGGAGTTGCACCTCTTTTTGGCTCCTCCATTTCGAATGTAGGTTATAGCCTCCAGGCTACGCTGATAGCATGACCCACACATGAACTTTATTTAGGCTACCCTCCAGATAAAATAATAACATGGCTTGTTGTTTATTGGTCTCTGTGATATTGAGCGCTACCATAAGCACAACAGGAATGACCATACAGCGCAACTGGACTACTTATTTCGCTTTGGCAACGGGATTACAAATTCAAACTTTGAATTACATACTCAAAATTTTACTTTTTCAAGTTCAATTATAAAACAAAAAAAGTGACAGCCCTATTAACTAGTGGTTTGCATCTTTCAGAGTAGCCTCTGTAGTTCTCTGTACTTCTGGGGGGGCATGTATAAAAAGTGCTGTAATTTCTACATGGTGAAACCCATATGTATAAAAATAGCTACCCTGTAATAAAAGCTGAGAAGCTACACTTTAACCACATGTGAATCGTTTGACCACAAATCTAAACTGTGGAGTACAGAGCCAAATCACATATAGAGAAAAAAAAATATGGTCCATGACAGAGATCCATTCAAATGCAGATAGGTTATAGTATTGCTTATAAGAGTACCTGAAAATTAGATACAAGTCTTGATGTTGTTGTGTCACATACATCAGGAATTGATTAAAAACCCTCAAAATAAAGCTGAAAGTCTGCACTTTAACCTCATAGTCACTGCTCCATTTCAAATCCAATGTGCTGGAGTACAGTCAAAGCATATATATATATATATATATATATAGCTTAAAAAACACTTGCACTTATGCACACACCATTCATATCTCGTACACATAGCTCCTACTGTATACGTGCTCACACACACACACACACACACACACACACACACACACACACACACACACACACACACACACACACACACACACACACACACACACACACAAAATAGCACGCAAACACTCGAATACATATATAATAAAGTATTTAACATGTCATGTGTGTGTGTGTGTGTGTGCGCGCGCGCGCAAGTATTTCATAGGGTAAACGTCCCTATTAAGCCCACGTACCATATAAGCCCACTTGCAACTTCAGAGTAAAATTTAAAAAAACTGCATCATCATTTTGTGCTGTGTAATGTTTCTTCCAATGACGCTGCTTCTTACCTACATGTCAGTTTTTTTTGTAAGACAATCAGATTTGCTGATCTTGAGTTAGGGAAGTATATGTGTGACATGTGCCGGCTGAGCTGAGACGAAGCTGCAAAAAAACTTTGGTCTTGTGGGTACCCTCAGAAGAACACTTTTTTAATATATTTCTACTCCTGTTCTTGGTAAGTACTCATTTGTAATAAAAAATTAAGAGATTAATGTTTTGAATAAGACATATGTTAGAATATTACTTTAAGTATTAATATTGTTTCTTTTGAAATCAAAATATGAGTTTTCGCATTCTAACTAACCGACCACATAGTACTACCATACAGTAGCTGCATAGTATGGTTCATTGCAATGACATAAAGCATGATAAGCATGCATAGTTTACATTTTTGTATGCAGTTTATATTATTATATAGTTCAATGGTCAATAAATGTGTATGTTTCTCTTAATTGTTTTTTAAATTAACTTTTTTTTTTTTTTTTTGATCAGGTGGGCTTAAATGGAACACTAGCAAAAAACATCACACTGTTTGGGGTGGATGTAAATGAGTGTAGTTAATTACCTCTCTGCATGATCAATTTCTACTTTTCATGTTATGTTAGTGCACCATATATAGAATTATCTCATATCATTGTTTTTTTTAATGTCATGTATGTAGAATAAAATATTCTGTCTTTTATCCATTAAATCACTGATGTTCCCTTTAAGCCCACCTGTTCCAATTAAGCCCAATTGACTGTGTTTCAATGGGGATGTTCTCCCTTGTGACCGTGCACACGTGCACTTTCAACAAGCTGGCTAGGGCAATTTCAAATGCCAGCAGCACATCATAGGATACAGATACAGACAAAATTACAACACATATTGAAAGATTAAGTATTGAAGAGTAATTTCCACCATAGTTTTGATTTTATACGTAAATAGATTTTTGGCTACATTCCAATGAAGACATGTTGTAAGTTTAGCTTTTTCTGTGATGACAACACAGCAAATAGGCTGGTCACGCCTATTTCAAATACCATTTAAGGCCATAGCATAAGAGTGGAGACAAAATGAAAATAGCTATTGAGAGGTAAGAGATTACAGATTTGAATGGATCAAGTTTGTATTGTTACATTTAAAATATATATTTATTTATTTATCAATAAATCATTTAGTGGGTTTATTTGGAACACACATGGGCTTAAAGGGTACATTCGGTACCCATTAAGCCCACGCCAGACTTTGGACATATTTCCTTAAATTAAATAATAAAAACATTAAAAAGTGGTATAAATGAATTATCGAAACTTCAAATGAGAGATTAATGTTCAATTTTCTTACTTAAATTCTGGCAGTATATATTAAAAATGTCTGCAAACAGTTTTTGGTGGGCTTAACAGGGACGTTTACCCTAAGTCAAATCCTGAAGGGCAGTGTGCAGCTCGCTGTCCGGCTATTTTTAAATCTGCTCGGCAGCTCTCGAGCTCAGATATTTGCTCTTCAGACTCGTAGTCAAATGTCCTAACGTTACTGCACTAAATATTTCACATTGTCAGGCTTCTATAGAGTAACGTTACAAATATTACCGAATGATTTTTTTTTTTTTGCGAGTTAGCTGATAGTTATTCTAACTTCTCGATAAACAGAATGAGATGTTCCGCAAAACTGGCCAACAAGCAAGTTAACAGTTACATTACGTCGTTAGTCATATATTTAATCCATCATCAAATATACGTATATGCTACGTGTACACTTAGTATAGTAGCTGTCAATAGATTGCGAATGTTACTATGATCATAAACAAACTACATTTTTAAAGATAATCCCAACTAATTTAGTCATTACGACAGAATTTCCATACCGCCATAGACCTTCAAGACGTGCCTACACTTTTAATGGCAACAACATATACAAACAAATAGCTACCAGTTAGTTAGCTAAGTTACCTAAATTAGCGCATTAGCGTTTGTTACTACTGCAGTCGCACGCAGGAACTATTCATGCTAGCTAGCTAGCGAAACAAGAAAAAAGTAGCTACTACACCACAATTAGCTCAATACAGAAATTCACATCATTATATTGGTACTTGTTGTAATCAACCATCATCATCAACTGTCGGCTTGCAAACGGGCTGTGCTTGCAAATAGTAGCGCACGTTAGGTATTCATGCTAAAATGGCTAGTTATCCATTTAGGCTGTGAAGCCAAGACCCATCCCAAAACCACAGAAACGGGGTTAACGCAAAGTTGCCATATTGTTCGGGGACAATATACCTAGAAAAGTTTAAGCAACATGTTAGTTAACGGTAGCCCTAGAAAGAAATACCGAGACTGGTTAAAATTAGCTATAGAAAGAGGCGCATCTCTCGCTAGAATGCTAGCCAGTTATAATGTTAGCAAGCTGCAGGCTGTGTAGACCTAGGCTAATAACCTGTACGCGTTCAGCTTGGTAAGTTCAGCTGTATATGGCTAATAACACCTATCCAAAAATCACCACCTCAATTTGAAGTATCCTGTATCCTCGTTTTATCGACGCACATGTAGTGCAAAACCTGCAATTAGTATAAAGGTATTCATGAAATTAACTGAAATACCATTGACCTTACCCGCCCTGCCTTCCGTATACAGTTAATGTTTGTGTCTCCGGCTGCTTCTGTGATAGAAAGTTGCGACCCTCCCAGGCCAGCACAGCACCAAACGCTGGGCCAGCATCTCACACAGGCCCAGCCTGACATTCTGAGTGATCTGATTGGCCAACTCAGCTGTGCTATTCGTGCTATTAACCCTTTAATTTTCGAAATCTATGAGGCATATATTATAATATTATGAGGCATCTATCTGCTAATTATCATGCGGAATTGAACACAGATGACATAAGGAAAAATCTTGAATTGTCCCAACCATACACCAGAATCACTGGACCTGCTATACTCAGAAGAAAAATGTACCAGCAACCTGTCCTCTTATCTTTTATTGTGTAATAGGGTATTGAAGGGAGTAAATGCATTAAATGTTGATATGCAGAGGTGAACCTTCCAACAATTATGCAATAGATAATAATCCCTAAGATACTATCCCTTTCTCGATTTATATTTAATAATTCTAATTTCCACTTCTGTCCAGTTATTTCCTATATCTCCCCCAGTGACCATCGTTTTATTGGTTCCCTAACTCGAGGTTTGTGCGTTATTGGATATAAGCACTGCTTATATTTCCAATAATGCACTCCCTCTCGTGATCTATTGCTATATACTGTATTGTGGAAAGCAGAACATCACTGAAATGGACCCCACAAGATGATATTCAGTGTAAGTGTACACTCAAATGGGCCAGTTCACACAGTATGTTTATACATTACATTACAGGCGTTATCCTTACCCAGAGCCGCCCCGATGATGAATTTCATACAAATTCAGAGTTGACCCATTTTTAATGAAAAGTTCTGAAAAAATTCTCTAGAAAACATTTTAATAACGAAAACACCATTAATGTACAATGTCAATGTTTCCCTAATCTTGTAACAGTCATATGGAAATCAAGATTAAAAAAATCTAAATGTTCAAAAATAAATCAATTTTAACATGAATATAAAAAAGCACTCGTTACAAAATTGTGATGTATTAAAAGCAAAAGGGACACTAAAATACTTTTACAGAGAACACAATTTAAAATGATGCTACTGACATTGTCACAATCACCAAGTAAATACTATATGAGGAATCTTTCATCCACAAGAGTCTTTGCTGTCAAGTTCCTCCGACCAATGGAATTACGGATTAATCGAAATATCTGGACAAAAAAGAAAGAATATTATTTGAGTATTAACTTTACTTTTCTCTTGGGATGCAACAATCTACAATTTATTGTTTATGTCTTTATATGTATGCAACTGAATACAACACCATGACAAACGTATGTAATCTTTACAGCCCAATTTATTAGAACAGGGGTGCATTTCCCAAAGGCATCGTAAGGTTTACACGAAGCAATTTTTGTTGCTTGCAACTAAGTTGCAGCTGAGTTGCTCATAGATAGCTTCGTGTAACATTCCCTGCAATTTCTGTGCAACTTGATTGCAACAAGTTGGGAGCAGTTCAACTTTCATGCAACCGATTGCATGCAATAACCAATCAGAACAGAGATATTGATCACACGCGAACGCAGACCTGTCTGCGCGTAGCCTACTACGATAACGTTACTAGCTAGCTAAATTATCATAAACTATAACTGGCTAACTAACGTTACCTAACCGAACTGGCTAACTAATAAAATGAACGCACATAAGGCTTTGCATTTCCTTGTTGGCAGCATTTTAGACATCGCGAAAATAAATAAATGTAACTAGCTAAATGTTAAAAGAGAAAAATTGTAACGATAGCTAAATTTAGTGATCAAGACTTGATATTTGTATCTAACGGAATAAACGGATCCGGCCTAATATCGAATGCTACATACATACTTGATTCTGATTGGTCGTTGCGTGCAATTTAAATTGATTGCGAATTGCGTCGTGTAACAGTTGAATTGCATAAAATGACATCACCAGCAACGAGTTGCCGCAACCAAAGTTGCGCGGAAATTGCATCGTGTAACAACACTTAGACGTCGTAAACCCTTCATACGAAGCTTCTTGAACTTCGGGTGCGTTTCCCAAAAGCATCTTAACTTAAGACGTTCTTAGAAACGCTCGTAGATTAACGATTACTCCAGACCAGTCGTAGACGGTTAAGTGCGTTTTAGAAGCCCATAAATCACATACTTTATTTGATTTTTCGTGTTAGTGTTCATTTCATTTTACGGTTACCATAACCACTGATTGTTTTTTTAAAGTGATGTTGGATGCAACAATATTTACGTTTATTTATTTATTCTTAATTTACTTATTTTTATATATTTGGAAATTACCCATAAAAGCCATTCCATAAATAGCCCTATAAATAAATAAGAATCAGACAAGTAAAATCAGTGGGAAAAAGATTTTATTTCAAAAGAAACTTTGACGTGTCTAACCGGCCATGTATTGGGCATCACAGTGGGGTTCGCGTCTCCCAATCTATCGCCCCTCCTCCTCCCGTATCAGCAGCACCACAGACAAAAGTACAGAGATGTAAAATCCAGGGATCAGAAAGGAAAAATCCTGCTATTTTTTCTTGCACCCATGAATTCAACCAGCTGATTTAACTAATTAGTTCTACCTCCTGGCTGAAAAATTGTGTAAATTAGCAGATAGAACTAAATACTGGGGATGACTTTTTACTTTCTGAACCCGGATTTTACACCTCTGGTTAAGTAGCTCTTAAGAGGTGACTGTGCGTTCACGCTTTAAGAACTGTTTTGGGAAACGCGTTAAGAGCCATCGTAGAATCGCTCGTTGAAATCGCACTTAACCCTAAGATTGATCGTTATCGGGAAACGCAGCCCAGGTTGTTTACAGAACAACCTGTTCTGCTAAATTGTTCTGTAAAGATTCCATAATTTACAGAATTTTGTTCTGTAAAACAACCTGTTCTGATAAATTGTTCTGTAAAGATTCCATACACCTGTTATGGCCTTGTATTCAATTGCATACGTATAAAGACATAAACAAAAAATTGCAGAACAAATTGTAAGTATTGTACATGCCTGGATAAGACAACCTGGTCAGGCTCAAAGGTGACAACTGAGGCAACCTTTACATGACTTAATATTGGGGAAGGGGTAGGCTAGTGACTAGGACAGTTGGCCAATAAGGGTATAGGCAGTGCAATGGAACTGACCCTGAGCCGTTTAACCTACATAACGTATACAACTGGACAATTTTAGGTGGAAATAAGTTGGTTATTTCTTACAAAGATACTTACCAGCTGCTCCAGGTAGGTCAGTACTGCAGCCAAGACAAAGCTCTGACTGCCCAGGTCCACGACGCAGAAGAAAAGTGTGTCGAAAATCAGCAGGGTGGCCTCATTACCGTAGTAAAGGACATCACTGAACGAATGGGATTCATCTAGGCAATAAAGAACATCAGTGCCAGGTATGAAAAGATAGAACTTAACAGGCATGAGCACAACACCATAGCACAAATATCTGAGGGCAATGAATTTCCCTACTAATGAAAGGGTTAAGAGATTTGTCCAAACCTTACCATTATAAAATATACTTTTGTCCAGCGGCTCAATGAATTCCATTCCAATTACTCTTTCAAACAACAATTTGTCTTTCACAATGTAGTCCATTTCCTTATGCGCCTATGTAAAAAAGAGAAAATTTACAAAATAAAAGACCTACCGTATATACAGTTCACATTATCTAACAGTGAAATAGATCAGAAGAATCCAAGAAGGCAGGCCTATTAATTCTAAAATTAAAGAATGTTATATGATCACAATCAGGCTGACACATACTAAACCATAAAATAGACAGCAGAACAGTTTGTTATGTTTTGCATCTAAGCAATAAAAAAGGACTTACGTGGTCTATAACAGAGCCCAGAAACTTGTTCATGGCCTGGTAAGCTTTGGTGTTCAGCTCAAACGGGCTGGATGAGGCATCCATCAGTCGAGAAGGCCCGTTTCTCTGTAAAAGTTCACAAGTGGTTAACTTTCAGAAGCCACCAGGTAATAGAAGCAGGGCCTTGTGAGGATGTTGGCTGATTAGACAAACCCTAGTCAGCGGATCCAAGATCCTGTCGTACTGCTGGCGGAGTCGGTGGGTGATGGACACTTGGAATGTCTGGGTGTCTGTGTTGGGGAGCAGCCCTCTTTGACCGCAGAGGTTCTCCTGAAATAGAGAATAAAGCTGATTTAATCCAGTTTAACATATCACTACCACTTATGTGAACACAGAACAGTTGTACTCAGTGGTTACACGTGATGTGCAAGGTTTCTGTACCAGTAAACTAGTTTTTAATTTGACAACAAAAGGACTTTTCTGCAAGGCAATGATCCCAAGCATACCTCAAGATCAACCAAGAAATGGTTAACTGACCACAAAATGACTGCTTTGCCATCTCAGTGTTCAGATTCGAACCTGATCCGAAATTTGTGGATTGTCTAAAAATGCAGCTGTCAAATGCTCAAGAAGAGCTAATGATGGCCTCATTTATATCATAAACACTTGAGCAGTAAAGTTTCTTAACTTTTCGGGGTGAGGCTGCGTGTGTGAAAAGGGTTAGTTACATCACTGCTAGCCATAGACTTGTGAGAAAATAAATCTTCCTTGTTCCTTAATCTGGATACCAGCGCCTGATAAAATGCAGTGGATTCTAAAGGCATGTGAGCGTGCGCGTTCCACATACCGCCTCTCTTTTCAGGTGGATGTTCATCTCCTCCATGTTTGTGTCGGCGTAGCCATGGACGGAGCGGCCATGGATGTAGTATCCAAAACAGCGGTGGGAAAACAGCAAGACAGAGATCTGCAGTTGGAGAAAAGCAACGTGAGTTTTGGAATGACCATTCGTTTGGGAATGGCTATGAGCATGGAGGAACAGCCATGTGTGTGGAACTGACCATTTGTTTGGGAAGATGGATGTGAGAAAGAAACTCACTGTCATGAAACTGTAAGAACAGCTATATGAGTGTTATACTTGTTACTTAATCTTTCATTTGTCTGCAAAATATCTTGAAACAAAAGTCAATAAAATAATTAATTTCTTGTAGGCTACATGTTGAAATATTAAACAACTATTCTGGCATTTGTTGTTTCAAGACATTTTTAAGACAAAAGAAAAGTAAATTTATATTTGCATAAATCATTCTTTTTGTCCCATTTAAAGGCTTTAGGATATGCTTCTGGCAACCAGTGGGTGACAGGTTAAAACTCTCCATTGAGCACAGCTGTTGTAACCTTGAATGGCTTTAGCACATGTATAGTGTAAGCTATATAATTTGCCCTGAGCATGGGCTTCTGCCAAGCTAGTGAATACCATAACAACTCTGTCCTCAAACTCACATTGCTGATCGAGCAGAGGTCCACAAACTGCCTGATTTTGTCCTCCACAAACCTCTCATGGATGACTGTGAAGAACAGCATCTGAAAGCAGCAAAAACACTACATTTTGGACATATTTACAAAAAAAAAAAAAACTCAGCAGGTTCCATGAAATACCATCCCATTAACATCCATCTATATTCACTGAAAATATATTTTCAAACCACGTACAAGTTGCTGGTGCATAAAAATTGTTACCTCATGCTTTAGACATAGACTTAAACAAATTCATATCCCCTTTGTAATCATTTCTCCATGCTTGGAATGGCCAGTTGTATTCATAGGCCCATTCCATCATTGCACCGTTTTCTATCTATTCAGCAGAGTGCAGACAAGCATGTGCACCTTCAGAGATGTATATAGGCAGGCACTGCACTCTGCAGTCCAACAATTGAGCTGCACAGTCATTGTATTGGAGGATTATACGTTAGGCAGGTGCCCAAACGACCAGAGGAGTGATTCTCGTGTGGCAACAACCTGCCAACAGAAACCCCTCCCTCCTAGGGCGACTGCGGCCAATGATCTCCACTGGCAGGGTCTGGATTATTTACCAGACCATGGAAAGTGTCACTGCGCTGAGAATCAACAGGACAATGAATACCTGGTTGATTCTTTAATATTTAAGCAAGGTGCTGTACCTTTTCAAGAGGCAAAGCGTTCTGTGCCTTACCTGTAGAAAGCCAATGACGAGCCACATGGTTGAGGCCACACCATATCTGAGAATGAGGCTCCAGGCTGGGGTGTAGGCCTGAGGGTCTCTCTTAAGAGAGGAGGACGGATCTCTCAGAGCCAAACTGGAGAAACCCACAACCTGAGGTGGCCATAGCAAAAGAAATTCATGGTCATTTTCTTAAATTTTACTTTCCAAAAGAAACAAAAAATATAAAATTTGATTATTATAAATAGGGGGAGGGGGAGGGAGTGCAGTTGGGGAGGGGGTGTGTCTGTCATACTCTCCCAAGTTTCATCACAATATTGGATCAATGACTGATCACCCGTCTTCTGTTTACCTGCAGCTTTCGCGCACATATTGCCTGTATCACAGCTGAATCTTTGGTGAATACTGTGGTTGCCTGAGTATTTTTTGGCTTAATGAAATAACAAAAACAATGAATAAATACGCAATATATATTTGTGTTTTTGAAAAGTAATATAAAGTACAAACTATCAGACAGAACAGGTAAAAAGCTGTCATCTTGGAGGAAAAAATTTGAATGTGACCTCAATTTAAGTTTCTGTGGGAAATTAGTATTGTGCCTTGTAGGATGGGAACCAAGTACGCAGTAAATATCTCGAGTCTGAATGTTTCTCAAGTCTCCTGCTGAAAAGTTAAGGCAAGGATCATCAGGGGTGAGGGTGTACCTCCAGGAAGAAAAGGACGGAGACAACCTGGAAGGTGGGGTTAATTTTGCGAACTGTCTGGATCTCATTCCACTCATTGGCCACAAAGTACGTCCTCCATATGCTGACTGGAGAAGGCATGCTCTTCACCTCACCTGACCCTTGAAACAAAAGACAGAATAAAACAAAAGATACGGTTTAATTTCTAACGCAAGATTTAATCAGATAGGAGAGCTCACCTTTAAGTCATTTTTGCCAGTACAACCTCAGATGTAATAAGACAAATCCAAAAGTCACGCATTAAATAAATAAATACCCTCTACGATTTTCCCTCTGGGCCTCTCCCAGTCAATAAAGAATATATCCACGGATAACTGATGGAGTAGCTTGTGCAAAAACTGGACGGCCTGGAATGAAAAGAGAAAAGGAAGGCACGGCAAACAGGTTACTATAGTGTCCCCCACACAGTGCTGGTTGAGAAATTAGTCATTTCCTCAGTGAAAATTTACACTTCCATAGAAACATGCTAGGCCTGAAATAACTTCAGAAACACAGATGTTACCTTCAATGCAAAAGCACAGCCCACATAGGTCACAAATCGCTCCTCCTGTCCAGGCAAGGGCAGAAGCACCGACACAAACTGCTGGGCCTGTGAAAAAGCAGAGACACAGTCAGAACCCCACCTGACCTGAATATTACTACACCTTTATTTGTGGCTTTGCCCTCCCCCAGTCTCCTATATTTGAATTGGCAACAGTCCTTAGATGTCTCTACGCTATGCCACCGAACCAACAAAAGGATCACTACAGCTCAAGTGAGTACACTCCTCCAATACTCTCACCCACGAGCAAATATTTTCCACTACAATGTGTACTAAATTTTACACCGCCAAAATAGTATGTTAAGCTGTAGTTATGCTGTCCTGCTTTTACCTAACAATTGCCATTGGATATAATTCCCCCAGGCTAACTTTATATAACCGCCTAAATCCACCCAAATAAGGTTTAACAACAGCTTTGTCGTCGTTGGAAACAAAAATGCACATATGATTACTGAGTGCACAAGGACGGTATTTTCGCTGGAATTACTGTCTACGTTGTCGTTTCAGAAGACGTTGTTTAGAATAATCGGTAACGTTTAGTATCAGTCTGCGCGAGAACAGTGCCCAGAGCATAGACCGTACAGAAGTAGACTGGAAGATAACTAGCTAGCGCTAGTCTGCCTGTAAACAAAGGAGAAGCAGCAAGCGTTTGTTTTCTTAGAGAAATGTCAGATTATGAAGATGACGGGGTGGAATTTGTAGTTGAACCACACTTCGAGCCGGAATATACTGATTTATAATTAGAATTACTGTTCTCGCGCGGAGTGATACTAAAAGTTACCGACTCTCTTACCGGATGTTCTTTATTCTAAACAACAAAATCTGAAATGACATCATATACAGTAATTTGAGTGAAAATATCGCCCTTGTGCACTCGGTAATCATATGTGCATTTTCGCTTCGGACAACGACACTTGTAAAGCTGTTGTTAAACCTTATTTGAGTGGATTTAGGCAGGTATTTTAAAGCAAGTTAGCCGGGGGGAAATTATATCCAATGGCAAGATGCTAATTGTTAGCATTGCTCCAATTCATGATTTACTATAATCTAGCTACAATGGTGAGACCAGGACAGCATAACTACAGCTTAACACACTATTTCGGGGTAAGTAAAACAATATCAAATTCTTCAGAATGAATGAACTATCCCTTTAAGCCAATGACTTAAGACAAGTGTGGACTCACAGTTAACACACAGTAAAAGTAACAGATGAACAGACCAGAAAGCACCAAAGACAAAACAAAAGAAAGACTTGCCTCCACCGTCTGGATAGTATATCCACCAGAAAAAATGCAATAAAATGAAATAGAAGAGGAAAGGAAACAAGGTTAAATAGCATGCATGGGTTAATTTCAATGTGCAAATGAAGTGCTATTGCCTTTGGGCCTGCTTTTGGGTATTGTACTTACTTTGTTAAATATGAGCCAGTACAGTCCTGTACCCACTGTCAGGACAAAGAACACATTGGCAAGATCTCCAGCGTAAAAGAGCAAGAACTTCAGAATGGTCTGGGAATAACAAGAACATGTTGATCAGACAAAGTCAAGTCAAAGTCAACATTACATTACATTACATTACATTACAGGCATTTAGCAGACGCTCTTATCCAGAGCGACTTACAACTTCTTATTACATTTATCCATTCATACAGCTGGATATATACTGAAGCAAGTCAGGTTAAGTACCTTGCTCAAGGGTACAACGGCAGTGTCCTACCTGGGAATCGAACCTGCAACCTTTCGGTTACAAGTCCAGTTCCTTAACCATTATACTACACTGCCGCCATCAAAGTGATGTTTGATCAATGTTTTAATAAGACCCAGCCAGACATTGCACTTAAAATTGGGATTTTATGCAGTTCTCTCTCAAAAAACAAAAGGCAAATGGCTGAAACTTTGACCAGCAAAATATATATGAACTCATTCAGTGTCGCGGGCGATATAAATCGACAAAAATACGAACAGTAAGATCTAAAGTGCAGAGGGCGACTAACGTCAACCACAGCCATCTTTACACTACTATACCAGTAAAGAATTCCGGATTTTAGTCGGGAAAAATTAAACAATGACCAATTTACAAAGACGTTCTTTTACCACCTTTTACCCGGATTTGCCCTTTTGTTTTGTTTTTTACATTGTTCTAGATGGCAATATTTGAAGGTTAGCCTATGTTTTAAAATTCATCTAGAATAACAAACCATCTAAACCAACATCGGGGCGTGGGAATAATGTGTCTCGGTCAATTTGTAGGCTACCAACACATTTCTGTGCCACGTTACTTTTTGCCTCAGGATAACCGTTTTGTTGAACAGTTTCTGTTGAAATAAAGTAACTCACGTGGACAGCTCATTTTTACATATCTATACAAAGTACCAGTGATTACGTTTATTGTTCATTTTTACATATCTATAGATATGCAAGAGCTGATTTTTATGGAAAACTGTTTTCACTATTACACATCACCAATGTAAGAGTCCTGTTAACCGAACTGAAAAGCACTGAAAATAAATTATTTATATTACCATCAACATTGTATGTTCAATAGGCAAAATAACGTGTTTTATTATCACTGAACATTTTACTGTTAAGTGTCAAAAGTAAAAAGAGCTGGAAGACTCCCAGCTGTATATCTGATGTTTCGGGTAGGTACTTGCCTCTAGATCGATTATGGGGGAAGCAATTCTTCTCTTCCAACTGGCCGTTTTGAGGAGAGAATACAGTACAGCCACTCCACCAAGAACCCCCAGAGCAATCTGAAAACAAAATGGCACCTCTTTACAGTAGGCTATAGCAGTGCTTTGGGTATTTTAGATGGAAATAATTTTCTGATTTTCTGAGATGTTCCTAATTTTTCTTAAATTAAATAAAATTAAATTGTGGGAAGAATTTTGGATACAATTTCATGTTTTCAGAATTAGCTAAATGTTCAAAAAAATGCTTCAAATACATTTTCAAATGTTTGAATGAGAACTAATCTGATACATTATTGTATAATTTTACCATGACAAAGCACTACATTTTCTTGATTTTGAATTTCTTGTTTTGAATTTTTCAGTTTGGTTTCCCTGATTATCATAGAAGACTTGTACTTATATTTGCTGTATGTACTTTATTCATTATTGTATCAAACGTTTATCTTGCAATAAAAACACCTTACCGCTGATGCCTATAATGTGAAACTGAAACTGGAAAGCAGCTAAACAGACTCTGAGAGAGGTGTATTTTTGAACCCAAACCATGATCTGAAGCATAATAACCAAATTAATTGGTTTGGTATCATCTTTGACACCATGGGACTGATAGTGTTAAGCTTTTTTGAGGGCTTTACAGCGGTCACACCAGGCAGTCACTTTGGCGTGTTGCAATAACTTCACTCAGCTAGGAAGCAGACATTCGGATTTTCACCTGTTCAAAGTGCGTTAACACGCATCTCTGGACTGCGTTGTGATATTTTGTGTTTCATAAAGAACATCACAGTGCTCAGTTTCACACAGTGCAGTGACTATGCTGTAGGACTTTCTGTACAGCTCTCACAACAAGACTGCAGGTGCCTAGTCAACTAGTGGGCGCTACAACATGAGGAGGTAGGTAATGCCATGCCTCTATGCCAGTCGACTCTATGCCCAAGTGTGTGAGGCCTTGTGGGACATCTGGCCACAGCCCTTACTGGCATGATCAGGATTTGATTTCGCACCACGGGGCTTTTCACGATGTCAAGAACCATTCTTAAGCTAGACATGCCACACAGAAGGCCCCTAGAATACAGGCTCTAACTGAACCTAAACAGATTTCACTGCTCATCTGAAAGCCCAGGTCTACTTATGCCCAGCGCTCTGATGATATCCGAGTACTCACATCTGTCTTGATCTGAGCTTCCTTCTGGTCCGTCTCATACTCCAGTGCAAATGACACCTACAGTAAAGACAGGGACAGTAATGGAAGGGAAGGAGACAGAAGGTGAAATATCTATGAGCTTCTGTTTCAGGATGACCCTGGAGGTTATTTGTTCAGAAAATGGGGAGTATTCACACCATGGTCTGGTGTTTCTGACTTACAGAAACGGTCTGTTCATCGGCACCTGAGACAAGGATATCGGAGTAGGAGACAGAGATCAGCGGCGGGTATACCTCTCCTCTCTGAGTGTTGGGAACAAGCATGAAACTGCAACAATAGAGGCGATCTTAATTTACATTCTTACTAAGAAAGGTATCAGTTTACATTCGTACGATGAGCACATAAAAAAAAAAAAACACTTATAACAATGACTACTTGGAAAGCCCTCAAAGCTTTTTGTATTACTCTTCATTCATTTCATATTAATTTGATTTCTTTTAGTTCTACACTTTCATCACCAGTTACCACTAACTACTACACAATGTAGGCAATTCATATAGTACTTTTGAATTCCCTAATTGAGAAGAATTTATTGTTATTCAGAAGTCTTTAACCTTCGTACCTTATCCTTATGTCCGAGGCAATGCGAATGACTTTGGGCCGGGTGGCCAGGGTGTTTTCACGTCCACTAAGAGTGTCCACCATAATGATACGCCGGGTCAGATACCAATTATTCATGTTACCTCCTGAGTGGAAGGATTATGATAATATTAACAGTGGAAAATAATAATAATAATAATAATAATGATAATAGTGGTCCTGAGGCAAGGAGCAAAATTGATAGTATCCAATTTTCACCTTGGTTGACAAATTGTCCGTTATACTGTAGATTGAGGTTCAGGAGAGGGACAGCTAGCAGCTTTCTTTCTCCTTCACCAACGCTGAAGTCCATAAACAGGTCATAAAACAGGGGCTCTGAAAAATCCTTCAGAAGCTTTGACACTGAAATGATGCACTGTAAATACATAAGCACAAACAAAAACCATAAAAATCTGTGCGGTTCAGGGGGCTGGGTAAACCAGGAAGCAAGTCTGTTTTATGCAGACAAGTACAGTACTAACAGAACATTAACCACCTGGCAGGCTTGACTTATAAGTCAATGGTTCTCAATTTGCAGAGTTGTGCGGACCAATTTGCAGATAAAAAGCCAATTACTGTTCTGAAGTGGTCTTTAAAAACCCCATTTGTAAATGTTGTTCCTTGAGTGCAAAATATCCAATATAATTGCTCTCCCAAAAAATGGGAAAAAGACAAAAAGTATATTCCGTATTGAAGAAAACTGTACATACTTAACCAACACACCAAAGGCAAACTGTAAGAGGGCACTCACATTTTGCTGATAGGCAGTACCAAATGTGTAGGCAGCCCTGATCCTGGTGGCTGTGTCAGGACATAGCTGGAGCAGAACAAGTATGATTAAACATCACTGTGAAATTGTAGCAAAAGCAAACCTTTCATATTTTTTGCTGAACTATTGATTTGAGCAGTGCAGAAGGATGTTGGCTACACCGTGCGAGTATGCATTTTCACCTGCAAGTTGCCTCCCCCGACAGTCTCCCATTTTAAGAAGTCTCCTCTGGCATTGTAAACGGCGGCAACAAAGTTGACATTTGTGTTCTACAAGAAGAGACATTACACAGTCAGGAATAAGCTTGTGTTGTCCCATTGGACTATTGTTGCAAATTTCAATACACAGATGAGAAAAAACACAAAATGACACAAACCAACTGTACAGGGCAAAATGAGATTAGCTATGAGTCAGTCAAACTTATTTTACAATGTATAATCAGTTGAGAAAGAAATGATCAAAGACACGCCCAGTTGGGGGGGGGGGGGTCATCCCTTGAGAC
This sequence comes from Synaphobranchus kaupii, assembly GCA_029718625.1. Lineage (NCBI taxonomy): Eukaryota > Metazoa > Chordata > Actinopteri > Anguilliformes > Synaphobranchidae > Synaphobranchus > Synaphobranchus kaupii. Next base: position 41,762,629 of record CM056382.1, read on the forward strand.
TAGGTATTAAGGTACCCCTACTATGAGTACAGGCCCCGGTTCAAAAGGGCCCCTCCCTCACCTTATTGCCCCCTTTGAAGCTGAAACCCACAGGAAGGGCTTCTGTTCTCAGGGCTCGGGACGCCAGGCCAGGCTGGTCCCCATAGTACAGCCACGGCAGGTTGGACCGCCTGGTGTAACAGTGAAGATGTATTAGCCGCTAACTCAAGAACAATATATTTCCCTCCCTGATGTTCTATTTTAGTTGTTCCCAAACTTTCAGGTCACACATCTAATTATTAGGTGAATACATTTTCTCTAACCCATCCCATTCCATGACCATTCCAAAACATAGAATTTAATGTCATCTTAACATATATCAAAACTCATGTACACTATAACTAGCATTGCGCATACATTCCTGAAGTATCTACTTTGATTTATGTGAATGTCTGTAGAAAGTCTGTAAACTACAGAAATGTACAAGCCCCCCTCCCATGTCGAAACCCAACACAACTCCCCCAGTGGGTCGCTACCCAGTTTGAGAAGCATTGTTTTATTTCAGCTCAGGGCTGCCTTGGTTCCTCAACACAGCCTTCCTGCAAGTTTCATGCTTTTCATTTAGCTGCAGGAATCTCAGTTTATTTGACTTCATCTTGTCTATTAAGAGTTATTAAAAGTGTTGTCAGAGATGCAGATGTCAGTGTATATTAATGTTAATGTTCAGAATGAATGCTAACTAAATGCCGTAATTGCCATCATTTTGGCAAGAAACATTCCTCACTTGATCTACTTTGTGACACTTCCCTAAGCCACTTAGAATTCATACTGGACCCAAACAATTTATCATCCATTCCCAACTACCATTCAGTCTCCTAAAGCCGACACCAAGCAGTCAGATGGACCACGACTCATCATCTGAGCTGTCAGAAAGAGCCTGGCGGTATATTCCACCTGTAAAGTCAGTGGAAGTTATGGTTATTACAGTAATCATGCGCCAGTGTGTCACCAGTAGGAGATGTCCTGTACTGAGCCCAGGGCAGCAGTGGCTCTGAAGATGGTGTTGAAGAGCCCGCAGGCATCATTGGTGATGCTGCTGAAGGAATGCATGTTCATCACACACATGTTCCCCAGGGCCTGGCAGGCGGTGAGGTTGGAGAAGATCTGCAGGCACCATACAGAGAACAGTTGGTTCCACTGGAGCACTATGGTGACTATGAGCACAAGAGTGACACTAACTTATGCTACCTAATAGGGGTGTGCACTATCTGTCTATCTTTTCAACCAACAAAACTATCTGTGTCTGTATCTGTATTTTTATATGGATAGAAAGCCAGAAGGGGGTGTAGAATAAACTGGAAGCTACAGAAAATGACAGCTTTCTAGCCTAATTGTCTACTCCATACTACCTAATACACCGTCTTATATGTTACTCACTTTGTAATCTCAGGCCTTCAGCCTTTTTGGCAGGCCTCTACTTTACAGCTTTGTAACTGTTGCTTTGCGCGTTGTCTCTGTGATTGAGTCTTCGGCTGAGTTCAGGTAAAACTGCAAATTTGCACTGCATTGTTCCCACAATATTACCCCTCTACCAGATTATTATCCCGAAAATAGAAAATACATCTTTCTATGCGGTGGTTTGGCATGAAAAGTGCCAGTGGTAGACATTTAAACTCTTTAGCTTGACAGTATTAATCTGATCATATTAATTCAATGAAAGGATGAAAATAACACTCCTAATGCATAGCAGCGCAACATGTTTAATCAGCAACAGGTTTTAGCTGGAGTTCAAATTGACTTCCAGTGGTGTGATAATCTGCTGATGGTAAGACCTGGAATGGCACAAACTACTATGCATAAAGAGTGTTATTTCTGCACCTGCTATATTTACCATTTATGCTAAAAATTATATATTTTTAAATTATGATACGTTCAATTTACGCCTGATGTTTCATTACTTGATATAACAAAATTACACAATATGGAAGGCTTGAGATAAAAAAAATGAAATTGGATGGTCTAAAATATCAATCACACACAAAAGAGTAATGACTAATGGCATCTGGCCTGAATGGTTAAAACAACCATTCCATTGATGTTACGAACTGATTAGATAAATGTTGACCCCCCTTACCCCTATTTTTCTCTGTCAACGTATAGCTATGCAAAATGTGTGAATAAAACTTTTCAAACAGCCCTGTTCAAGCTTGTATCACACATTCTAATCTGTTGGCAGAAATTTCAAACCCTTAACAAATCTAACACTCCTCCTTCTCAAGTGATGTTAGCTAGTATCTTTGGGCTTAGGATAACAAGACAAAATTGATGAACTGTACCAAGCAGGCAGCAGCTGAGGATTGCAGGTTTTTGGAGAACCACACTGATGGGACAGCGAAGCCCTGTGGGGTTGGGGGGGAGACCAAGGATCGCAAACAAAATCATCTTTACTGTGAAATGCCTCATATTAAAACCCTTTATTGATGTCGTCAGTAAATTTCCACAAACTCAATTAGGGACTGTCTACTAAAAATGGGATTCTACTAAGTCTATGTTATACAGATATATGTGGTGTCCTGATATGTATACAATTAATCATTTAAACTAAATGAATTAATTCCAAAGCATGATACAGCATGAGTGGTTGACTGAGGTGCATTTTGCATTTTCATTCTTAGAGGATAAAATGGAGAGACCCTTCAGACTGTAATCCTCCTTCACAAGGCAACATTAAGGCCCACTGTCATCTCCCTGCATGATTCCTGGCCACAGTTACCACTAGCACGGTCAAATTCAATTCAGGATCGTGGGGCATTTCACTTCACTAGTGCCTAGTGCTTTAGCTGGAAGCGCCACTTTGGTGGCTTCATAATATGCACTTGCCATCAGAGAAGGATTGGCTTTATAAGCACTCACCAGTTGACCGAAGTTGACAGTTGTAGCCACTGACGTTGGCAGATTACTCGGCGGGAAACATAAACCTCCAGCCTGCATGAAAGAGTTAAAATAATGACAATGAGAGCAGAAATGAATGAATGATATCAATTATATTACTGGTGATAAAAATACATGTTTAAGTGAGGCCACAAGCACGTTCTCACGGGAGATGTTGTTCCTGTAACCAGGTCTGGGCCCATGTTACGACTGAACCAAATTGATGTTTATATTTCCTGAACCAAGAATTCCTGATGTGCAGAAGCATATATACTATGGATTTGCATTTGAGTGCATTCAATATATGAAATTTCAAGCTCCAAAGATAAAATATTTAGGTGACTGAACCCATTTTTTTCCCCCTTAGCACGATGTAAAGCTTCAGATATCTCTAGAATTAATGAATCACTACAAAGATCCAAGATCTACTGCATCCACAAAAAACAAAGACATGTTCTGAAAAATAAACATTTGAATACTGATCAAAGAAATTTGTTATTGATTGTATGCACAAATAGTCAAACAATGTAACATTGCCACATACCTTAAAGCACAACTGAACTTTGGTAGAACTTTGGGTTGTGATAGTTACCTGGCCATGATATGAGTCCAAATGGTGGTGAAATATGTTCGTTAGTTGCTCTGTGCTGCCCTGGGGGTGATAATCCAGAATAGGGTATTTGTCGCTCTCTATTCATTTCTATAGGGCAGCTAAAATGGTCTCAAAATAACACTTCTAGCACGTATACGAACGCGAACGAAGTGGATTCTGTCAATACAAACAATACCCAGATCTCATACGTATTATCATTTTTAAAAAATTATATGGCCCTTTCCTGGCTTTTCTGTATTTTATTTGGGAACGTAAATCCGGTAGGTAATTCTTGCACCAGAAACATCGTTAATTAAACATTGGTCCAAATTTCCACAGAAGCAAGCATTCCTGGTAGTATATATCTATGGTAAACAAACCGACCTGCTGACATTTTGCTAGTCTTTTCTGGTAGCTTGCTAACAACATTGAAGAAAATAGTACTTTTATAAATAATTTTAATTACACAAAAAAAATTATTCTTGTTTGTATTGACAGAATCCGCTTCGTTCTAGTTCGTATACGTGCTAGAAGTGTAATGTTGAGACCGTTTTAGCTGCCCTATAAAAGTGAATGGATAGCGATAAATACCCTATTCTGGATTATCACCCCAGGGGAGCACAGAGCAACTAACGAACAGATTTTGCCACCATTTGGATATCATGGCCAGGTAACTACACAACCCAAAGTTCTACCACCAATGTTCAGTTGTGCTTCAGTGTGTCAGTACTCACAATTATGTTTCCCTGGCCACAGACACAGGAGAGGGATGTGTTGATGAAAGACTCCTGGCATCTCACACACCTGCAAGCACACAAGGACAGAGCAACATAGCAATGAGGATGTGCTATGGGTGAAGGATGGACTGCTCCACTTGCACTTGGTTTGAATGAAAACCACATAAAAGTCCTCGTACAAACACTGCCAACCATCGTAGAAGATAAAAAATGGACAAGGAGTTACCTGCTCCCTGTCACATCTGGTGTGGAGAATGCAGACTCTGCTGGGCTGCAGGCTTCACATATGGCTTCCTCCAGAAGATTGCCATTCACATCTCTCTCCACTGTGCCAGAGAACAAAAACATCCATTAATATCAAATGCCTCATGATTTGTGCATCTATGTGAAACTTTACATTACATGCCGTAGAGCTTCAAAGATTTGTGCCATGATAAATCATGCTTATATTAATTTATTCTTGTGTCACTTGTCAATATCAATTATTAAATTAAATACACAGTTACTGCAGAAAAAACACAAGTGAATTTAACAAACTGTATGCTTTGTTCATGCATTTTAAGAAAAAATAATGCAATATGATGAAAATATGAGAGCACAAATATTGACTGAAGACCAGGCTGTGAGACATGGCAAACAATACAATACAGAATATACCTACAATATAAATGTGAAAATGATAAAAAAAATATAACAATTATACACTCTGGCAAGTTAAATTACAATTTATTTTCCAATATCTTACCAAGTATGCTTCCTGCTGGACATTGGCACGTTCCATCCTCATTTAAATCTCCAGGACATCCAATACACCCATAGCCATCTTTTGTAACTCCCTAAAAAGCATGTGGGGATATGCAGTCACCACAAGAAGATTGTCATTAATTGTTTGTCATTTGGAGTAATTATACTTACTGCAAATCAATGTCTCTCTTTCAGTATATGCATGCAGTAGATAACTATGTAAATTTAGACTGTGCAGTAATTTAAAAGATTTGAAAGGATGTGGAGTACTAACAATAGCAGGGGAAAACAAGTTATATTTTGATATGTCTAGCTGTTCTTATATATGTGTGGGGACCAAAAGTCTGAGGGACACTACCGAGTCTTGGTTGTTTTCAAATGTTGTTTTCAAAATGCTCGTATGAAATGGGAAGCCATGTGAATATCTGTTTCATCTACCATAGGGTAAGCGTCCTCTATTCTTTGTCACACATTTTATTCCATTCAAATATTAACAAATGCCTGTTCCTAAAGCTTAATATGCAAATAGCTGGCATATTAATATATTAATTGAATGTATCTGCCATTCAATGTATCTGCTACTCATTAATGCTAGTGCACATACTTAAATACCTACACACCTTTATGACTTATATTAGATAAAAAATAATGTATTCTTGAATAACAAGTATAAATGGAGTATCATCATGTTATTATCCCTTGATTAATAATGAAAACAGCAGTTCTTGTTGGTAGTGTCCTCAGACGTTTGGTCCCCAACGTATATATATTAGCACATACCGGTTTGGTGTCGGCTGGACATTGTTGACATGTTACTGTTGCACCATTACTTGAAATCACCTTGAACCCAGTTTGACAAATGCACGTGGTACCTTTCGGGAGTGCAAAACAAAGTAATATATTGAGACACGCTTCTCAATCAAGGCGAGTTACAATTCACAATTCACGAATTAATGTGTCACCATTAATTAGCTACTGTTAGCGATATAATAAATTATATCGATATCAAACCGGCTAACGTTACATTTGCAACATATTTTAGAACAAATAACGTTAACAAACAAGTGTACAAGATAGCCATTCCTAATAAAGGAAAATGTAACAGATTACTTCAAAACATGAACGAGGTAACGCTATGTTAACTAGCGAACTAACGTTGGTTTCTTTGCGAATAAATAAAAAATACACTGTAAGATGCCTGTCAGCTGGGTTGGTATAGCGCAGACAAACGTTAAGTTAATTTACTCGCTAACGTCGCCACACTTAACGTTACCTGATTTACTGCTTATTTGGTTAGGTCCACATTTGACGCAGGACAAGCTTGAAATATCAAAGATTTTTTCTGCGCCACAATCTGAAGGTTGCATGAAGGAAATTGAAAACTGCTGGCAGAGGTAAATATTTGGTTTTAACAACATAAGTAGAAGCGATAGAGAAATACGCCTCAGTAGCGTCTCCGTCGCCATGGCAGAATGCATCTTCTTCTTCTTCTTTGGATTTTCTATGGCGGGTCAACTGTCAGGTGCATACCGCCACCTACTGTTACGGAGTGTGGAAAGCGATAGCAGGGCTTCAGACCCACCCACACCTATTTTTATACAGTCTATGACCCACACCAGTCGAATAAATAAAATTCAGCACAGCTCTACGAATCTCATATCCCACTGACCCACCCAGGAGCCCAGCCAACGTAAACTACCCAACCAGTTTCCTAAGAATCTCCCTCTCCCTGACATATGTCTGACATTCTAGCAGAATGCATGCAGTCTGGATGATTATTCTTCCTGTAGTGTAGACACCGGGAGGAGCCAGGAGTTGCAGCAACCAATGGCGTCCAGTGCACCGCACCACTCAGTTTCCCCAGAGGCTATAATGGAGAAACTCCTGCCTTTTTATATCAAACTAAGCGGTTTACCAACATGAAAAAGTTGAACGAAATGTAATTACGATACAGCGTAAAGTAGTTGGTGCGAGCAGTGTGCCCATGGAGTTCAGTGATTCAGTCAGAGATTTTTTCAGTTAATCAGTTCAATCAATGTTTTTTAGTCTGAGGCCGCTGCAATAAAGTTTATACTTACATATTTTGAGGGCAGTGTATTGTTTGAAATATGATTTACAATATGTTTTTCGTATACTTGTCAGTTGGTTTAGAACGAGGGTAGCAGATATAATAACGGTTGCAAACCTCAAAATCGATCCAACTCTGTTCGCTATTTCTGTTCGCGACCATGAACGTTAGTTGGATAAAAAAAAAAAACTGGCGGCAAATGAATCCCCTAGCTCCCTCCACATATTTCCTTTTGAGAATAGAAGAAGAGTAAAAATTCAAATCTATAATACTGGTTTATAATGCATTAATGAGATAGAAAATAGCCATTTCTAGTATATAATGAGTCCCCTATTTGATAAATAACTCATTTTGTATTTTGAAAAAAAAAAGGCAGACTATGATAGACTATGAATGTAAAACAAATAAGCTATCTACAACAATTACATTTTTCCAGGCTCTTCTATTTTTGAAACAACATATTTTTTATTCAAAACTATTATCTGTCCATTAAAATATTGTTTTGCATTAATAGGTGTTAAACTCTATTATCTTTTATTTAATATTTCATAAATAACAAGTTATTTGTTCAGGAACGTTCTTTATAAATACAAAATATTGTTATACTGAATTAATGTGGTGCTGCAAAGTAAGTAGGCTATATGTATTTTTGTTGTTAGTTTAGGGCAGTATGAGCTTAAGGTATGCTACTTTGTGATCTAGGAGAAACTGATTTCTTGAGCAACTGAAGGAATCTCTTTGCCTATATGTTTTCTTTCTTTTTTTTAAATCATAATCATTTCTAGCTCATTGATTTGTAAATGAAATAGGCCTAAATGAAGCCCTTTCCCTTTCCTTTTTTTGATATTTTACTTCCTGTTTCTTTTTGCCTGTAACACGCATTAACATAGTCACACAATCATTTTAAATTAATTCATATTAGATATTCAAGTGTATTAAATGATTAAATAGTTTTGATAGGGTCCCTTTTCCTAATCTGTGTGTAAATAAGGTCAAATAAATTAATATGTCTGACAAATGAAGTTTTTGCGTCTCAGGAGGGACTACTGTGCTCTGTCCTATGTCGTCAACCTTGTTTGTCAGCCCTGTTATAACAGAATTAACTGGGTTGACAATAACAGGGTTGAGTGCCCTAAAACTTATAGCTAGCCATGTGGTGAAACAAATGGAAAGATAATTGCATTCATATCAGATTTTTATTACATTTGAACAGATATAATTTTACAAAACCCCTGTTCTTTTCTGCATGAATTAAGCATAACAGGGGCGATGAGTTGTGCTTGTCCCCTTATGCCAAACCTTTTCTTGCACGCTGTCTTATCTATTTGAAGAAATAATGTAAATTCCTCAAGGTTGTAACACTCAAGGCGTGATGCCATAATTTCCTGCAATTTATTCCCATCATTATAACAGGGTTGACTGGAATTTGGGGACAACATTTAAATTATTATAATTATTATTATTTTTTTACATAATCATACAACATGTTTTAAGGTTAGTATTAATATGCAAACGGACATGTTAAACTTATTAGTGGTGCAACTTTTTAAGTAAAATCTTTTTTTATATTGAAAGTTGTAAATCAAAGTCTTGATTAAGCTCAGGGGACATGCTTGACTTGTGACTATACAAAATGTTTTTAATATCTAAAAAAGACAATAGGATGACAAATATTGAGTGCTATATGAAAGAACAACATACAGAAGTTGAATGAATTATCATTTTCATGTATTTGTGTACCATTTCAGTTTTATTAATCAAAATGTCCAACAGACAAAAGATGTCCTCCAATGCTGAAATGACCCAAAGGTTAATAATAAAATATTAAGAAAAAGAATATCAGATTAGACAATTTTCCAGAATATATAGTCATTGTACGTAATTGTATTAATTTCTGAGGATCCAAAGTAAAAGGGTGAGAGAGAATCTTTCAAATTAGAGGAGTATGCTTTATTTGAAGAATATTGCCAAGAAATGAGGAGTCTCATATCTTTGCTGATACAGCACAAATGTGAACAAAAACTTAAAAGATGTGTAGGCTATTCCACAGTGACAGCTCAAGAACTGTAAATCTTTGAACTGATCATTTCTCTTGCGTCAATTTAGTTTATTTTTAGTTATTTTAAGGAGACAATTCCTGTTGTTTGGATATATATATATATATATATATATATATATATATATATAGTGAGCTATATTTTTTATATATATATATATATCTAAATACATATAGCTAGGCTACTGGACAGTGGCAAGCAAAATTAAGTGACTGCACAATATCATAGCAGCTTGATTACATTTACTGTCAATGGAATCGGTTGTGTTCACAAGTCTTACACAGTTCAGTAACCATGGAAGTGCGAACTACTTTACGACTTGCTACTTGTAGGCTATTCATCAATTGTTCGCGTCCCCACTAATCAGCGAATCAGAGTCATATGTTGAGTCATATTTTGACCAACCAGTCTCGTGTTTACTCGCGGAGAGTAAAAACAACGGAAACAACGGAGGCTATAACTTCGTTATCGAGTCGCGTCAAGTAAAATCACGCATTGATTCGTATTCTTATATGTATTACGGGTATAACTGGGTTGAAAATATGACTGTAAAACGCTTAGTTTGATATAAAAAGGCAGGAGTTTCTCCATTATAGCCTATGGGGAAACTGAGAGGTACGGTGCACTGGACGCCATATTAAATAGGTTGCTGCAACTTTGGCGATAGAAGTAAGCAGTTACGTCCGTTCCATGTCATTGAGTTCAGTGGGTACACACCACAGCCACTTCCGTTATCCCATCCCCCAGTGTTTCCTACAGAAGCCCGCGCTCTGCTCTCTCTGCTTGGCTCGTCCCCATGCGCTGCTCTCTTCTATTGTTGCGCTCATGCTGCAGAGATTTGCAGAGCAGCACAAATTGTTGCATGAGTTCTTGCGAGTTTTAAGAGTTCTCGTCGGTTTTTGGTAAGTGTGGGGTTATATGCACGGTGTTAATTGCATAAAAAAGTCCTCAAGCTTCTTCGTGTTCGCCAGATAATGTTACGAGCGAAATATTAATGGGTAAACTTGTTTGTTCGATTTAATAAGAAGGTAAATTACGTAACGTTGGCTAACAAATCGTTTAGGACGCCGAAGGGGTCTAATTTAGTCCGTAGTGTCTATGATGAGTTTTGCATTAAGCCTAAGCTACCGGTCTGACTTCAAATTTAATTAGCTACCTTAATTTAATGTGTTGATATTCTTAAACAATTTCCGCACTTTTACCTATGGTTTACAAACGAATTGTTAGCGTGTAGGCCCATATCTATCTGCTTATTTGAACTTAAATGGATAGTTCAAGCTGATTTTTATAAATAATATTTAAGTTTTATTGTATTTAAATTGGCCAAGACAGTTTTTGTGTTCAGTGAAGGATGTTTTGGATGACCAATTGGCTTTACAATTGGTGGCAATGTATTATTTTTTTTCAATATCACCAATTGGGATTCATGGTCATTGGGAGTCAGAAAATAAGCTATAAAGCAGCTTGTACAGCAATGTTATGTTTCCAGAGACTGTACATACGAACATATTTATTATATAATGTGTATTCAGAATTATGAACATGGCTGCAAGCAGCAATTCCTGGGTCTAAGTACCCACCACACGTGTCCCTGCCAATGGGTGTACTACTGCATCTGTTTGAGACTGATGTGATGCAGCAGTGATTACTAATTTATTATTGACAACAAACAAAAAAAATTGTGTATATATTTAATTGGCAGAGGTGAAACATAGCATGGGTGTTGGGCTCCTGAATTTCAAAATATTGTCATGTGCATTATAGCACCACCACATGGCCAATCTGTACACTAATTTAACTGAGGCAAGAGGGGTCGTCCAAACAAGCCTACCAAATTGGGTAAGATGGGCTCTTACCAGCTAGAAAAAAAATCCTAACAAAACAATAGGGCTACATAACCTGCAGTGCATGGACTCCTAGATATAGTTTTTATATATTGTGGTTCTAAAACGGCAAGCTTTTTAAATCCCTAGGACCTGTGTAGTAATGTTGATATAGGAAGCTGTGACATAATTTCTTTGAGAAATGCAGCCTCAGGTTGCATGTGCCATAGGAAATGGTTCCAGTGCAAAATAAATTTTGACACACAACCTCTGGAGGCATAACATTACTGTAGAAGCTGCATTTGAGTAACATGATTTTTTTTTTCTTTAGACCAGTGATGCCAATCATGTGCCATAGGGTTTCTTTCCAACCAATCACTACACCTGCGGATTTCAGTAATTAACACACCTTCAATCAGAGAGGAGGGAACTAATTGGTTGAAGTGAAACCTGCATACTCTAGGGCAGGGGTGTCAAGATCCGGTCCTGGAGGGCCGCAGTGTCTGCTGGTTTTTGGTGCGTTTAAGCACAAGTGATTAATTTAAGGTCACTAATTGGCTAAGAAGTCCACACACCTTGTTCTCAATGCTTTAACTGGGTGCTGATTGAAAGGAAACCACAAATACCTGTGACACTGCGGCCCTCACACCCCTGCTCTAGGGCCTCCATGGCACATGATTGGGCGCCACTGCTTTTGACCACTAACTCCTGAATGCCACATGGCACCTATTGTAATGCAGGTATGTTGTCAGGAACTATTGCAAATATTAAAAATATATTTCACTGCACACAAAAACTGTCTGGGTGAAAGAAAAACAATACATTTTTTAAATTTTCTTTATAAAGAGCACCAGAAAATTAACACTTCCTTTAAACCATTTCCATTGACAAATTACTGTGTGCATTTTTATCTGAACAGATACTTTTGGTTGTTGAAAGGAAAAAGAACTTGAACATGGCAGTAGTCATACGGCTTCAGGGGCTAAACATAGAGGCAGGATCTGAAGATATACGCAGATTCTTCGAGGGGTTACAAATCCCAGGAGGAGGTGTATACATCACAGGAGGAAGCAGAGGAGAAGCCTTCATCATATTTGCAACAGAAAAAGACAGTCAACTTGCAATGCAACGTTCTGGAAGTCTACTCCGAGGATCCCAGATAAACCTGTCTCTCAGCAGTAAAGAGGAGTTGCAGCACAAGATGGCATCTCGTTTTAAAAAACACAAATCTTCAAAAAGGGACCATGAAAAAAAAGCAAAAGAATTAACTGAAGCATGTGCATCTGACCCAGCAGCATTACTACTCGGTTTATTTACAGCCATCGGAGGCCTGCAGGTGAAACAGTTTGGATTGAACATAGTAGCACCACAGCCAGTGAAGAAAGTGGAGAGTAAGCCTGACCATATTACTACCCCCAAGGAGCTGCTAAAGAGAAAGGGGGCAACACCTCTCCTGAGCACCCGCTATTTAAGGCTGTACGGACTGCCAAAATCCATCACCAGGCAAGAAATTAACCAATTCTTCAAAGGACTCCATGTTGAAGATGTTATTATGAATGTCAAGATTGGTCGATCTTATGGCTCCTTGGTGAAATTTGCTGAACAGCAAGCTGCTTTAGAAGGGTTGAAGTTAAACCACCAAAGTATGGGATCTTTTCTGTTGAAGTTAAGGAAGCCTCACTGGAGATGTGGGTCAGTGCACTTGAGTGTAAAAAGTCCTTGAAAGAATGCCAGAGGAATGAGTCTTTAGCTCCAGTTAAACGGTACCCTGAAGGCCGTTCACGATCAAGGTCACCGAAGAGGCACCGATCGCACACACACTCACCTAGTGACGAATTCTGTGTGAGGATAGAAAATATTCCACCAACAACGTCAAAGACTGAGATTAAAGAATTCTTTGGATGTTCGTACATTAAAAATAACAATGTTTTACATTTGCTTGATGTGCAAGGCTACAGGACTAGCACGGCATTCGTTATATTTGACAACCTGACAGACTACCATTTTGCATTGAATCTCAATAGATGCCAATTCTACTCTCGGACTATAAAAGTCTCAGCAATCACAATGGAAAACATGACAAAGATGATCAACGGCAGCAAATGGATTCAAGAGACAGACGTGGACAGAGCACGTATTGCAGCACCTAGGCCTGAGAAAGCAAGAGAGAGCTTTCACTCACTCAAAACTTGCATGTATGTACGAAACCTGCCAGCTGACGTTCAAAAGATTGAAGTAAAGGATTTATTCTCTACATTTCGAGTTTCAGAAGATCACATCAACTTGCTGTATGATCGTCAGGGTGTGGGAATTGGTGAGGCACTGGTGAAATTCAAGTCAGAAGATGTGGCTAAAATGGCTGAAAGTATAAACGGGAGTATCTTTCTTGGAACCAATGTGCTTCTGACCCTTATAACACAGCAGCAAATGGAGGATTTGTTGCACAAGAGACACTGAAGACAACCTGAGCAGGAGAGATGCATCACTACTGGCAACATTTAGATGAGCTCAAATAATCTACCCAAAAATTATGCTAATGATGCTAATTTGGAGGAATCGAAGATCTGAAGTGAACATTTTGAAACCATAACTGGCCATTGGGGGCATTGTATCCATCCGAGTAGAGAAGTTTGTACATTTCTGGGCTTACAGTGCAGCAGTTAATCCATTGAGGCACTGGATTTTCTTTCAGCATTCTGAAATGTACTAAATGTACATTGAATAACAAACTATCGAATGGAGTTCTACTGCATGGGTAAAGGGTTTAATGGAGTAAAAGTACCGTAAGGGTTTCTCCAGGGCATTAATTCATATCAAATGTTTTCACTGTGAATATTTACTAATGCCTTACTTTTTGGAAGAGGAGGAAATATTTGAAGTACTATGAACCCACCTACTACACGAAAATAACCCTTACATTACTTACCGCCGAAGAAATGGAATGCTATACTAGCAACTACACAGCTGAAGACGGCAGAAGGGCATTTCATTTCTTGATTTCTTCTTTTTTTTTTTTTTTCTTTAAGTTGGAACATTTCTGAGTAACATTTCAATTTTATATAAAACTAGAATAAACTTTATGTATCACTTCCAACATTCGTTCAGTTCATAGACGTTTTGGTACTGATGTCATTTTGATGTGTACTGAGTGGAAAATATCAGTAATTCCATCTTTAATTATAGGTATGTATAGAGGATGTATGTTTGAAAATAAAAAATGTAATTTTGAGATGTTTTCAACTAATACCATTCTATACCAATAAATTGATGACTGCATTTCTATTGTTTTATTCTTTTGGAAAGCTTTGGAACCAATTGTTTCCATTTCACTTTCTGTTCTACATACAGTGCAGTAGGGCTGCACAATTCATCACATTTTAATTGTGATATTGTATTTCCACGATTACTAGACAAGAATAATCGAATGACGATTTTGAAGGCACAGTCTGTTTTACAAATAAACTCACTTTACTGGACTTTCTCTGGTGTTCTATATCAAATTACACACTCCTAATTTACCTGCCTCACAGTAGAGGGACAGGGTTAGAAAATGTGAAAATATAGGCATTATTCTGTTCATTAAAAATGTCAAAGTGCAATAAAAGTATTATGTTACAAAAAGCAATGAATTATCTTAAATAATCGTGATCTCAATATTGACTAAAATAATCATGCAGCCCTACAGTGCAGTCCATAAGTATTCGGATAGTAACACATTTTGTTTTGGCTCTGTACTCTAGCACATTGCTATGCGGTTTACCCGATATGGATGTAAACACCCTCAAATTAAAGCTGAATGTCTGCGCACTAACCTCAGTCACTGTTCCATTTCAAATCCAATGTGCTGGAGAACAGAGCCAAAACACAAAACGTGCCACTGTCCAAATACTTTTGGTCTGCACTGTAAATCATTTTGTAAAGGTACTTATAACCATACACGACAGCAGTTCACAGCAGGCTGCATCCTAAACTCATGAGATTAAGTAACTGAAGAATACCGCTTCATCTAAAAGAACATTTTTAACAGCAGTCAGTAGTTTAATCTCTTTTTTTGAAATGATCACCAAGGACAATAGCATGAGATTGTGGAATGATTCAGTTGACTATCTGCCATGCAGTCCCCATTGTCAGAAATCCCAAACTTCTGTGAGCACCCTTTATAGCAGAAGTATTCATCCCATGTCCTGACTAACTACTGTCCATGTAGCATACGTTCCACATCACTGGTTACAGTAGGAGTGAAGCCACCTGTGAAGCACAATCATTTAACAAGTTCCAAGAGAACTAAAGGTGATAATTTAAAAAAAAATCAGACTGCTATAAAATTAGCCAAATCTGAATTGGGTTGGTTGGCTCATAAACCAACAGTTAACCTCAGTTGAAGAGATTGGCTGTAACAAACGCCAGCATACACAGCGGGGACCCAGGAACAAGTTGGAAAACCCCCTGCAATAGATCACCAAAGGGCATCTGAAATGTTTTTAAATGGGAGAGCATCACAAATCGTGCACAGCTCTACCTTTCCCGGGCAAAATGTAGTTTGCTTTCCTCAGTGGGTATCACAGGGTGCTTCCCAAAACTTGAAAAATGTATCCTCTCCTCTGTGCCCCAGAAACCAATCTTTGTATCCTAATCCAATGTTGCCGATACATATTACAAATGGTTACAAATTAATGTCCCGACGGAAACCGCAATGTCTGGTACATTGTATACTGTGTATTTGTACTCAAAATGCTCAAACGGTTTTGCATACTTCTGGGTAGGAGTGGTAGTGGGGGGCAGGAGGAGTGAAGAATATTGGGATGCACCTTCAATCTTCCTTTACCCCATTACTCCAGAAAATGTACATGATCTCCCTGAAGATTGCCACCTTAATGTCAATCTAATATGAAATCTTCACTCATGGGCCCCGTTTTATATGCCAGTCAAATCTCTTAAGGTGCATTTTACTGAGGAACAATTAGTTCACCTTTAATGGTTTATACAAGTTTAAACATTCTTCAGGATTCTCACCGTTTAAGACATTTCCCAGGACATTATGAGATTAACACCTGTAATCAGGGCATGAAATGAACACCCACCACCAACCAAATGCTGGTAAAATTTTGATAGTGGCCAGTAAGATTTTCTACTCTAGCAGCCACGTTGGCAGGTAACCAACCAGGTTATTATATTGTAAAAGGTAATGTGGCTGGTAAAATGGCCCACTCTGGCCAGTGGGTTATAAAGTTAATTTAATGCCCTGTCTGTAGAGTGGGAGGAAACATGGAAACCCTGATTCTTGGCAATTATGTAATTCAGTTGAAAAGTAGACAACCATCCAAGAGGGGGAAAGCATGAACAAAAAGTCATAAGTTTGAGCCTTTTATTCAAAGTGAAGTAGAAAACAGGGACTATAGCATATCATTTAAAGTACAAACCCAAATTCCAAAAAAGTTGATAGTATGTAAAATGCACATAAAAGCAGAAAGCAGTGATTTGTAAATTATTTTACATAAGGGTTAAGGGTTACATAAAGGTTCTCCAGACTCATTTTCCTATTGAACCCTCTGGAAAAATAAGTCAGGAGAAACAACCCTTCAAGTGATCCATCCATATCTAATGCATATCTGGCAGAATGATGCTTTGAGGCTCGTTTGATACCTCAGACCCTGGATGACTTACAGCCATTTAGCCAACCATGGGTTCCATACTATTCCCGTGTAATTTACAGCTTAATCTAGTCCCACCCCCCAATTCCCATAGAGATCCATTCAAATATCAAGAGTCTTTTGATATCCTTTTATACCCAGTCATAGCATCACCCGTTTAGCTGTGGAATGTTCAAAACGGGCGTTTCCAGTCTTTTTTTTGCCCCTGTCCCAACTTTTTTGGAACATGTTGCAGGCATCAAATTAGCATATATTTACAAAAATCAATAAAGTTGATAAGGTAAAACATTAAATATCTATTCTTTGTACTGTTTTCAATTAAATATATGTAAACTAATTATAAATCACCACTTTCTGCTTTTATGTGCATTTTACATACCGTTCCAACTTTTTTTGAATTGGAGTTTGTAAAATACAGCACTGCGACATCTGTATGCCTCAATACCCCCATACATTACTTCAACTACAGAACAAACATTGCTACCAAGATTGAAAATGTACATTTGCCTTTCCAAATCTGTGTACATTTGCCTTTCCAAATCTAGAAATCTTTGAAAAGACTGATCACAATATTGAATGCAATTTGTGAGTTAAACCCAGCTACAGAGTAATATTGTTAATGTTATAGGATACCAATTTGGTCCTAATTTGAAGAAAAAATAAAGGCCATCAACTTAAAAATTGTACCAACAAGTACACAATAGTAACATTTGTTTAATTTGTTTAAAAAAAGGAAAGGGTCAATACTATTAACATGGAAGCTTGTTTCAGTGGAGGACATTCCTGTGAAAGAAATCGCTAAACTGAAGCATGCAGAGCTTCTTCAGATCCTCTAGGGGAAAATCCTCTGGGCAAGCTGTTGGGGTGGGGTGGGGTGGGGTGGGCAGTCAGTTGTAGTATCTAGAGGGTCCTTCAGAAGGGAAACAAAGAAAGCTCAGATTAACAATGGTACCATCACAGAGCAGAAAATCATAAAATGAAAATCCTGAACCAACAGGCTAATTTAACTAATGGGCACTACGCAGTGAAGTTGTTCCAGCAAAATAAAAAACTTAAAGGATGCGTTTCTAGGTATCATGCTCATTCCATATACTCAGACACGCACACTACTATAAACTCCACTTTGAGGAAAAGTAGGCTGTAAAGATGGGTGGTATAACCATCTTCTGCTAAGTGCAAAACTGTCACATCAGGTTGGAGGACCAATATTCCCAGGATAGTATATCAAATATCAAAACCTACTAAATGTAGAATTCACCCTTCTATTAAAAACTCTAAGACCAAAGTTAAAAGGTATGGCATTTAACAGAAGGCACTGTCCAATTTGGCATACCTGACAGACTGGGAAACCCAGACAGGCTATTCCCAGAATACCTGTCCCCTCCACTAGGTAACCTGGGGGTGGAGAAGTTCATGGAGCTGGAAGTGCTCTTCAAGGTAGATCCCTGTGAAAAAGGAGTTTCACATCATAGCAGACCTGTACAGTTTAGTTTTTTGGATGCAATTTGTAAACAGTTTCTCCTATATTCAAAAAGTACATTATTTCCTGGCTGTCAATTTGTTAAAATGTTATTTTTGGAAAAATATGCAACAATATCTGCCCAATTCCATTTGTCATTCGGTTCAAGGCTTTGCCAAGGTCATGTCAATTTGTTGGTCTTCTTAAAATGAGCCAATTAGTTTGGACAGTGGAGGGCAAGGCAAACAAAGATGGACAGAAAACAAAAAGGACCTCAAACCATTGGGAATTTATTTGTGCTCAAGCAACAGCCTCTACAAATCCATATCAAATACAAACTATCAGTTTAGCTACATGTACAAATAAATCAGACATCAAGTCATGTTCACATTAAGGTGAGTTGGGGTTATAACACTGCCAATCAATCTCTCAGGATCCTACAGAGTCAGTGTTATTGTACCAACAGATTTCTGAAAAATAAATCCATTTAAAAGGTCACCTTACCGTTGACACGCTCCTGAGCCGGTACTCCATCAGCACATCGGTCAGTTTCTGAGTGACCTTCAGCACAATCTGGGCATCATTTTCGTTCTCAATACGAAACGTATCCTGGAGAAAGGGGGCTCCAATTATATGCAATATCAAACTTGCACATTGTACATTTATACATTTACCAATATGTACAATTGGTTCACAATAGAAAAAATGAAAGGGCTATCTAGCCAGCAATAAGCGTACACTATAAATATCAATCTTAGCTACTTCAATAGCTAGCTAGTCATTGATCTGTGCATCTAGCTTTGTTAATGTTAACTAGCAAACAATATTAAACTACACAAGTAACTCAACTACACAGCAGTGCAACGCAAACTTGTCCTTTTCCTTTCTCACTGTTCTTCAGAACTGTGGGGTCCTAGGAACATTCACAGTACGTAAACAAGTGTGTACAGTAATTCAACCATCATTTTTGCCAGTGGTGATATTTCACCAAGCTATATCCAAGCCATTGCCTGCATTAATTATATGTAATGAAATAAGTCGACCAATATAAAATTAGAAACTGCTTGCATTGTGAGTATTCACAGGGTGCACACGATCATTTAGAGAACACAAGTCACTTTTATTACTTGTGAATCATTAGGGAATTCAACATTTTAATTATTAGCCCAAGAGTTAAATGTGAAATACATTTCTACGATTCTATAATTCCCCATATGTGCAAAAGGGTTTCTGTTGCTTTCGTAAGCATTAGCAGCTGTGTGAAGAGATGCCGCTTAAACAAAGGAACATGTTTTAAAGTGATACTTGTGGAAGTAAGCCGTAGGCCCAAGAAAGCCCCATATGCAAATATATAAATAATTAAATAATACAGTCAAGATCTAGTGGAAAAGTACTGAGATGGGGGGTGTGAGAGAGCGCAGGATAGCTCTCTGTCAGCAAGGACAGGGCATCTAGCACACCAGTCAAAACAGGAATGTTTTCCTCCTGTGTTCCATAACAAAGCAGGAGTTGTACTTATAGATCGTGCTGACCGAACAGGTGGGAGGAGAGTTCACAAACAATTTTATTTGATAGATCAAGAGTGCCCCCAAGCGCATAGGGTAAGAACAGGTCATATAACATATTAATGTTTTGCCTAATTATATTATGAAAAGGTGTTACCACATATCATTGGTGTATTAGCAACGTAAAGGAGGAGTTATGATATTGTAAAAACTAATGTTTGTTATTGTTCGGGGAATTCTGAATCCTCTGCGTAGGTTTGTGGTTTTCCCATGTTGAATCAACATTTGACCATTTAATAAAAGATTATACTTCTGCTATTTCCTTCATCTTTATCTTGAGTATTCTTCCACTCGAAAAACCCATCTCAAATTGAATTTAACGAGGAGGGAGTCAAAGGACTTACTTCCGCATACTGCAGTCAAAAACCGATTTTTCCCGTTGAAAACCGATGTTTTGGGTTAGATTATGATCATACCAACTGTTTATGTCCGAAAATCTCATGTTTAGTCAAAATAGTTTTATCTGAGTTTTTGTGTAGGCTTACCAATACGCTAGTTTCTGGGGATTCGTGACGTCACGAGATCCTTAACATAAAAATGGGTGGAGTTGAGGTGATCCTAGGGGTGGTCTCGGCTGGGCACGTGGTATAAAAGCAGAGACCAACGTTTTTTTTTTCCTCTTTGAGACTGAGACCCTTACTGCTAACTAGTTTGTTCAAGTTCAAATGTGAATTGCTTTGTATTACTGCTAACGTTAATATTACGACTTATATCGACACACCCTTTCACTCTTTGACCGTATGAATATTCATAATATGACTACGTGGCACCATCGTCATATGACCACACCCACTCACGAGTTCCAGTTCAAATTGAAGCGGTAAAAAAGGCCTTAGAAAAGCCTCTGCAGTATCTCTTTAATGCACACGCTAATGGTGCACCAATGTTGGTGATACTGGAAAAATACCACTGGTATCTTTGTACACCCTAGAATACAGTATCACCATGGTTTGGCCAAAGCATACCAAATAACCATTAGATCTGAGCCTTCAGCATAGCGGGTTGCAGCATAGCGGGTTGCAGCATAGCGGGTTGCAGCATAGCGGGTTGCAGCATAGCGGGTTGCAGCATACCAAGTACTTGAGCAAGGTGGAGGGAAGGCTGTTGCTTTCAGGCCCCTTGGGCATGCTGGACATGATCCTGTCTGTAGCACCGCCGTGCTGGCTGCTGGAGAAGTCGTCTTGGTAGGGGCGGCCAGGACTGAGGTTGCGCTGGCCCATGCCAAAGCCGTCGCTGTTCATCCTCATGGACATCTCGTCTGGGTACCTCCTCATGCTCATGTCACCCTCGCGCATCTTCATGCCCATGTCATCGCCAGGCATGCGCATGGACATGCCGCCCTGGAAGGAGCGCCCAGGGCTGGCACCGTGGCGCTGCATGGGCATGCTGTCGGGGAAGCCGCTCATGGGCATATCCCCAGGGAGCCTGCGCATCGGCATGCCCATGGGGAAGTCTGGGTGCATACCCCGGGGAGGAAATTCTCCAGAGAACATAGGGTCAGGGTACCCCCCAGGAAACCGGCCAGCTATAGGTGGAAGAACAATCGGATTAAACAAACAGATTTAACCCAATTTAAGGACAAAAATCTCTCCATAATTTAGTTAACAGCCCCAGTGAATTGAAATGTTCAATAGTGCACTTATGCCTGCCACTGCATGCCGATTGAGTAGTGCAAACCATTTATTTGCCAATTTGGAATTTGGATCGATCAACAGGGGTTGCCAATGTGCCGTGAGATGCCATCTTCCCAGCGGACTGTAACCCTCCCATACCTGGGTGATACTTCAGACAATTTTGCACTACCCAACAGAGTTGTTACAAATGTCTACACGAAATGCTTTACTACAATCATTTCTACATTGATAAATGGATAATCCATGTAAAGTTTGTTTTGTTGGAAGAATGGCTTTATGATTTACTACGTGATGAGCGATTGTGATTTACAGTACTCACCTGGAATTATTTTATAACGGTTGTTAAAAGGGCATTGAATTTAACACATAAAATATTGGATTCACTTATATACACATGTTGGGTAGACACTGAAGTCAAAACTGGCCAAATCACAAAATGAAGAGCCTGACAACTGAAAGCTCCAACCATAAAACAGTAACAATGAAAAGGTCAGAAACAAAAGCCTGGCTGGAGGTAGAAAAGTTACCAACCTGGACCTCCAGGGCCACCAGGTCCAACCATCTTTGGCTTAAACATCGCAGACCCTGAAAAAGACCACAAATGAAGCCGCTAAGCATGAAAAAGCTTGACAAATAATAGCATCAAATACTTAAATTCCAAACACAACTTACGCATTCCTTGGAACGCAGCAATTTCAAATGGCTCCTTCAGCAAAACCTGAAACATGGGCCCGTATCAGTAAGCATCAATGCCTCATTCACCATACCAATTCTATAAATCAACACTGGCAGCCTTGCACCAAATTGGATATTGGATATTATTCTTGTGTGTAAATGGACAGACAGTGGTCTGTACCCGGATTTTCCCTCTTCCTTCAGCCTTCTCGACCTCTCCTGCACTCTCCTTGGCTGCTTTACGGATTGCAGGGTCCTTGACAGCTTCCTCCTCCTCATTAGGAACCTTGTCAGGGTGATTCTTTTTCTTTATAATAAAAAAGAAAAAGAAAAAAGTCTGATCATCCAATACAAGCAGTGTCATTCCTCCAAAGATTGCACTCAATTCACAACATTGCTAAGATTGTAAAGGCTAAAAACAGCTGTTGCGGTACTTCCATGTTGTGCTACATACCATGTATCTGAAGCTGTGCTTCCAGCCTTTAATGTGAGCCAGCATCTCATTCTGCAGCCGCTGAACCTTGCACAGCCTGCACTGGTAGTGCGGGGAAACCGACTTGCTTGGGCTTCGATATTCCCACACAAACTGGAGACCTGCGCACAGCACAGATAATAGCCCCTCCCCTATTAGGACACACCATACAGGAGGAACAGTGAAGAGTGAAAGAAATTAGGGCAGCCAGGATCAGGGGGGGGGTATCCTGACCACCTCCCACTTACCAATCACAGGTTCAGTGACTGTGGTCAGCCTCTTCTCCAGGGAAGGGACGGTCTGGATGGCACCGGTTTTAGTTGTAAACACTGGCGTGAACAAATAAGGGGGTCAGTGCAAGTGTGCCATACCCATGTCGAGGGATGGTGGGGGGGGGGGGGGGGGGGGGGGGGGTGAGGTCTGCATACATGTGAAGCCATGATCAGAGATGTGAACAAGTCACGTGTCCCGCAAATTATAAAACCAAGCAAGAGTCGGCTCAAGAGCCTAACATCGTTTCAGAAAACATTACTTCAGGCAGTTTTCCGTGGCCACTGTTCACGGGCCCAGGTTATATTGTACTTCTGCAGCAGACATGACAATTCAATTCAGGATCGTGATCCAAATGCAGGATCAATCGCTCATTACACCACCCTACTGGCATATTTGGTTTTCATTTGGAGCAAAGTCCTTTGAACACTGAACAACATTTAAACTCAACACTGTCAGTCAATGGCACGACAGCTACCACAAGCCATCGCAGCTATGGGCAAGACCAAAAGGACACTTTACTCCGTCCTGCACAGGACACAGGTAAGCTTGAGAAAAGTTAGACCAAAGGCTGGAAGGTCTTGAGTAGGAGCATGAAGTTCCTTACCAACTAGCTTTCACCACACAGGCATCTTGAGAAACAGCAGTGAGGTCACAAGTACCAGGCTGCAGTACCTGCTATGCAGGTGTAAAGGGATACCTTCACCAGCAATGTGCCAGTAACTCATTAGGGGCAAACAACTCCCACACTGGATACAGAGAACTCAACTTGTGACCCATGGGAAGTTCATCATTAGAATGAGACGTCACTGCCATGAAAATAAGCCATGTTGTAGTTTCTAATGTTGTTCAGTTCATAATTCAACAAAGTCAAAATGTATTTTTAGAATTAAAAAAAAATAATTTATGATGCTGGAACAAACCCACACCATTTCAACAAGAATAAGAAACAAGCCCAGATTGATGGTGGACATAATATACTCTGCTACTTTGAGAAATCATTGTCCACAACACTGCAGAAAGCAGTGTTTCAGCAATACAGGGTCCAGGTTTCAGATTGCTCCAAGAGCAAGCACATTTTTAAATGTTCATTCAAGCCAGGAAATGTCCAGTCACGCCTTTATACGCCACCATAGTGGAGGGTACAGGAAGGCTCGGGAAGGATAGTGAAGACACTCAATAGCAGCGGTTCAAAGACAAAACTGCTGCGACACAGCGATAAAACTTACCTATGTCACTGGGCTGATGCCTTTTCTGTCAAAGGACGCAATATTAACCGTCAGGAGGAGAGAGAGACAAAACAGGTCGTTAGTGAGAAACTTCGGGTGAGCAAGGTGCTGCACCCCTCCCATACAGGAGAGAACTGTAGTGACAAGATCAGAAGATCTGAGGGCGGACGGGTGGAGGTCTACTCCGGCAGGACTTCCATCACCATTTGGATGTCGAAGTACCGACTTGGAGTACCCCCACTTAGATGGTTGCTAATTGTGGAATGGAAATGGACATTTCTTTAGCATTCGTGTGCAGCAGGTGGATGTCTCCCACCCCAACCCATTAAAAAAATGGGGAAAAAGGGACATCTGACATACAGACTTAACTGATTTGTGAATGTTACCACAATAACATGGTCACAGGGCAAAGAGCGTCTTCACTGGAGACAACTCAGATCTTAAATATACAACATGCTGTATGATGCATTCATCACCATACTGGAGCACAACCTTGGAACCCACACCCAGGCATCTTCTGGTCTACTGTAAGATGTTTCACTGCAGTTAGATTGTACCCCAGCACCCCTTTAGACCAAGGAGATCAAGGTACGAGTGTTCACAGTTGGTGGCACAATTAAATACAGCAATATATTGTGCAACAGTCAGAAAAGTCAATGTATGACCTGTATCACATTGTACAAAGTTAGGAAAACCCAGTTACTATAAAATCAGTAGCAATCCAATTCAGACTGATTCAGTTCTTCACCAAGTTCAGTTACTATATCAAAGAATCAGTTGACAACAGACCATAAACATGAACATGACCAATCTCATGAGCAAACAGAACAACCTTAGTGATAGATGGGTCTTCAAACGGAACACACAAATCAGGCAAAAAGTGCCTGTTGAATCTCCAAGGCAGTGGAACACAGCATATTGCCTATAATTGACAAAGATGCAAATCCAACGCCTGGAGCGAAGAGCCACAGCTTTACTCAGAATCGGCACTTCCCAGTGCCTACCAAAACCACTGGAGGACCAACATCCCAGAAGCTTCAGTCTGACCAAGTTTAAACAGGCCAGTAATAAGTGCTTCAGTGCTCCCCAGGTCCACCCATAGAGACAACACTTTATGGGGGTAAATGTCCTCAGAACAACCAAAAGGCTGCTCAACTGCATTTGGTTAATTCAAGACTAAACACAAAGCTGTAATATTAGATATAGCTTGTTAAAATACAAGCGTACTCCAAATTCCCTGTTTTTAAAATGTAGTCACATCTGGGAATTATTTTGTCGGTTAAAATATAGCCGATGGTTGCAATATATACAGTGCCCTCCACTATTATTGGCACCCCTGGTAAAGATGAGTAAAAAGGGTTATAAAAAATTTACCATTTGGTGAATTAGCTTAATCTCACACTGAAAAAATGAAAAAAATGCAACCTTTAATTGAAGTTGAAAAATTGAAATTTATTCGGAGGAAAAAAAAAATCCCTCAAGAAATAATTATTTTTTAACAAAACCACGTGTGCCACAATTATTGGCACCCCTGCATTTATATATAGAATAAAGTAATAATTTTTAATATTTGGTCGCATATCCTTTGCATGCCATGACTTCCTGATGTCTGTGACCCAACAACATCAAAAGACTCTTGATATCTTATTTTCTGGTATTCTTACAAGCGATACTATAACGTCTTTGCATTTGAATGGATCTCTATGGGAATTGGGGGGTGGGACTAGATTTAGCTGTAAATTACACCCACCCCCCAATTCCCATAGAGATCCATTCAAATGCAGAGACGTTAAAGGTTGGATTTTTTCAGTGTGAGATTAAGCTAATTCACCAAACGGTGAATTTTTTTTATAACCCTTTTTACTCATCTTTACCAGTGGTGCCAATAATAGTGGAGGGCACTGTAGATGACTTTCAAATGTACACATTAACATGTACGTGTTAACGGAAACAGTTTTCTGATTAAACTTCACCTAGAAGTAATTGGCCGTCTCCCATCCGAGCCAGAAGAATGCGACAAGTACCCATACAAATAATTTGCTTTCTAGCCCAGAAAAATGCGGCCAGCTAGCTCACATCGATGCCTCGATATGTTCAAAACATCTACCACATCTTGCAATGTTAGCCTAACAGTCCATTCTCGGCCAAGCTACAGCCTTGACTGCATTTGCCAATACAATCATAGTCAATACAGGCCAATGGCCTAGCCAGTTTATGATTTGCTTACGGTTCATAATTAGTAGCCAGCTCGCTCTGGGGTAAGTCGCTAAAGACTCTAGACGCATCTAACTTACCCGACTGTCTAAAATTAACAGCGAGCGGTCTTCAGCATGCTCACACTACTTACCTTCATCCCACCGTTCTTAAATTTCTTCGATGGTGGGGCACCGGTAGATTCCATTCTGCAAATGAGGCAACAGTTCATTATCCTGAGCGGATGCTTTCATAACTCCAATGGCTCCATAACGGTTTTATCATCAGACTATCCACAATCGCAAATTAATTTAACACTGGCTCTCCAAAGATAAATGCATCATAGATGTATCCTTTAAAATATGATTGTTATGCTGGTTTCCGCTAGCTAACGTTAGCTAGGCCAGGGCCTTGTTTTTGGCCTAACGCTAGTTAAGCCAGACAACCGTGCCGTAAAGGAAAATTGCACAATTTAATATGTACACATTACAAACTCTAACTAGCTGGGTTATAAAGAACAAACGACTACCTAAAACATCCCGATTAGTTAACTTGCATTAGACACCAATCTTTCGATAGAAGTTACTTGCGTGTAGCTAACGATAACGTAGGTTAGCCATTTTAGACTCCTAGCAAAGCGCCGGGTTACAGAACGCTAGATAGTGTTAGCCATTTTATTTAAGGAAGCAAACAGTTTAAGGTCGTTTATGATATCA
The DNA here is from genome assembly GCA_029718625.1 of Synaphobranchus kaupii. NCBI lineage: Eukaryota > Metazoa > Chordata > Actinopteri > Anguilliformes > Synaphobranchidae > Synaphobranchus > Synaphobranchus kaupii. The sequence continues at coordinate 41,789,424 of CM056382.1, forward strand.
AGTCTAACTGGTATCATCAAACAAAAGGTACTAACACTAAATTTAATCAGCTATAATTGTTCTTACCTGGGGTAAGTTTCTTTAACAAGAGCGTAGTATTTTTAACTCGTAGTAAACAGACGCAGAGTCCTTCCTCCAGTTTTCTCAGCGAAGTTGAGCGAACAATAAACACAGCCTGTGACCGCTGATAATATCAAGCCCTCTGATGACGTATTTCCGATACCATGAATGACGCAAAATGTTTTTTTTTTTGCCGTTTCTTCTTTTTCATTTAAAAGGGAATAAAACGCTGAAAATACATGAAATATCAAAACTAACACATGAAGCTTCGTTTTAAAAAAATCAGGTGCAGCTTCGCTGACGTTTGCCTTCAAATGCAACAAAAACAACACGTGACATGGCAGCGTGCGAGTGGGGCGCAGGGCTGTCAGATCTTGCAAGGCTTTCCAGCCAAATGGCGACTCAAAACTAGCCTAAAATATATTTTTAACCGAAACCAATGTATTTGAAATAGAAATAATCATATACTATAGTTCTGTGAATCTCATGAAGGTACTTTGATAAGGTGTCATCTACCCTCCCGCTCAGCAGATGGCGATATGCTCGTTTACTTAACTCATTTAGCTAACTCACAGAAGAAGAATAGACAACGGAAATTTTTTTACGGTCTATGGGGAAAAGGGGAAACACGCAAACCGACCAAGATCTAGTGGAAGCAGTGAGCACACATATAGGTAGCTGGGTTTATGGAAAGCGGTGCAATACACACACCTGGAATTGGTATATAGCTACTTAGTCACATAATATACGTGAGTATCTGATCAATAAATTCTGACATGATATCGTAAAGATCGGTCATAATATGTGTCGCCACGCTACGTTAATGTGGCATACGTTGGCTAATGTTAGCCAACCTGCGTGCTTGCAGCCTGCTTGTTTCTTTAGTAGTGTGTTCTTTGGTTATTATTTAGAGAAGACATGGGTAATTTAAGGATGTATGCCTTATTAGTTGTATACGTGCTAGCAAGCTAACTATACCACCTGAATGTTATAACGATAGCTAGCTAACTAACATTAGCTAGACAAATTTGGGTAACATAAATTCTAGTCTAACGTTATAGAAACAGGTGTGTTGTTGAGTCGAGGAGGTTTTACAAGATCTTGATAAACCTTGGTTGAGTTGAACTCATGTTTTTATCGCGATCGGAGTAGTTAATGTAGCGTTATCTCGACTAACGTTAACATTTATTTTACGAATTCGCAGCCTTTGCTGAAAGCCCATCAAATTATGAGTGCTGCTTCCATCCGTGACTATTCTATTCTCGTTAGTTGTCCGGTCCATGCACGATGCAAAAAATGACCATGATAACGTTGTTTCCTATCACAGATAGCAAAACATGACTAAGAAGAGGAAAAGGCAGGACGATTTTCAGAAAGTCAAACTTAAGGTTGGCAAAAAGAAGCCCAAAGCTGATAATGCAACGGACGTCAACTTTAGGACGAAAGGCATACGTCTCCCAGAGCAACTGAAGACAGATGGGACAGGACCCACCACTCATCGCCACCTCAATATTAAGGTATCACTCTAGCAAGTTACGCGATATCTGGGATTCTGCAAGCTGTACTTGTGCTTTACTTTAGAACTTTTAAACGCAGTGTTTAAGTAGATTTCAGCTAATTCTGACACACTGCTGGTGGTAAAATTAATGCTACAGTATGTCATTTAAATGAAGAGTTTAAGAGATGCAATGTCAAAGGAGTCAACGTTCAGAACAATTAGGCTTTTGGCTCAATAAGTAAAGTTGATTAAGGGAGTTGGTGTCCTAAATTCTTAATTTCAGTTCACATTTTTCGCTGGGTATCTGAGACAAGACTGTGATGAGCACTGGCACTACTTGTAGAATGTGCTCCCAAGAAGTGTCTTCCGGTGTGTTTCTTGTAGGACCTCCTGTCCCAGCTACACCACTACAGTGGTGGGGTGAAGCAGGGGGCGCTGGTCGGGCTGCGGGAACTGCTGTCCCTCCACCCCCACCTCCTGGACCAGCACCTGTCAAGCGTGCTGAGCGAGGTGGCCGCTGTCTTCACAGACAAGGACGCCACGGTGCGCGCAGCTGCCGTGCGCCTGCTCCGCTTTGTGGCCCAGTGCGTGCCAGCCGAGCGGGTGGCCCCCTTCTTCCCCCTCCTCAGCGCCCACCTCACCTGCGCCATGACGCACATTGTGGAGGGCATCCAGGAGGACGCCCTGCGAGTGCTGGATGTCCTGCTTGAGCACTACCCCCGCCCTACTCTCTGCCCGCTGCACAGTACTCCTCAGGAACTTCCTGGAGCTCATCTCCCAGCGCCGCCTGTCACCAGCGGGAAAGGGGGGTGAGGAGCGGAAGGTGGGGGGCTGGGCCCTGTCCGTCATCCCTGGCCGCACCGTCACAGCCCAGAAGTGGAGGCTCACAGTGCTCACAAGGTACACAGGACATGTCAACTCCAGCATACTTTATGATAACAATAGCTAATTGTTACAGGGTATATAATACAAGACATCTCCTCTGTAGAAAACTTTAGGATAATGATAGGTATTTATCACAACATCCATGACACAAGACTTCTCACCTCTAGACCTTTTCTCACCTCTACACTTTATGATGGGGATGTCAATCATTTATTGTTTAAACTATAATAAATTAGTACATGATTCAAATTTTCCTTAAACAGTTAAATGTTAATGATAGTAACAATTTTGAAATATGTAAAAAACTAATAAGAAAATCCATGGCTGTAACTTTTAAATTAAGTTCATTTGTTGGCGATTGTGTTGGGTATAGCTGCGCTTAGCAGCCTCTTCCCTCCAAATTCAAGCACTGACATTGAAGTCTTTTTTAAAAGGGGAACATTTTAGCAACATACAGTTCTCTGAATTCTGTTTAGGTTTTCAAGTGATGTTACTTGACTAGCCAAGCTTCAAATAAGGGGAATTCCGTCATAAATCAATCACTTTCTGACCTCACCCTTTTAGATTTTAGCAAATTCTTTTATACTTGTTAACCTATATGAGAGAAAGTTAGAATGCGGTTAGATTAACCAGAATGACAAACCATTCAGGAGACGGGACCTGAAAGTTGACCCAAAATGGACCCCAACTCTACCTGAAGACACGGATATCTTCTTCAAAAATAAACATAACAGTATGGTTCTCTTATTATCGGAAAGCTTATGCACAATAAGCTTATCCACAACAAAAACAAGGTTATCCACAATTCCAATACTTTTGGTCCAAAATAAATAAATATGCAAATTAGGCGATTTTTTTGTCCTTAAACCTTAACTTGCAAAAAACGCGTAAACTTCTATTTGAGTTGTTGCATTGAAGAACTGCTGTGCCCTGACCGTCACCCTGAAAACGGGTTGAAAGTAGTGAAGATTCCTAGTGGCTGGTATAGTTCTTGCCTGACTGAATTGCAGCTTCAGAAATTTGTTCTCAGCAAGCCATTGGGATATTAGGAAGTATTCCACATGAACAGCGGGGATATTGTCCATAGCAAAGAGGTACAGTTGTGGATTGGAGTCTGTATTTGGTCCTGAAATGGGCGTTGTAAACTAGCTCTTAGTTGCCAGACGTTTTATTGTTCCCCCAGTGCCATCACATGGCCTATTGCCATGGGAAGTTGCAAAGAAGTTCCACTCTGCTTCCACACCAAAGTGGAGGTATAGGTTCTGGAAGGCTTTGCGGTTTTTGTACAGCACTGCACAACCATCTGATAAGTAGAACATCATCCCTGGGAGTTTTCCTACCTTTCTTTCAAGGAACCATATGAGATGCCTTTGAAAGAGATGGACTGCAGTGGTGTTGTGGGTCAGGCATTCTGAAATTGCAGAATATGAAACATGCTGAGAGTTTCCCTCACTGTCCCTCCAATAACAAAGAACAGGATGAATGATGGATTGTGACTTGTTTCAATGGTAAGACTGCTTCATCCTGGATAACAAAACTGTAATTCTCCGCAAAATGAAGTGATCTGTGCTCTTCTATCTGCTTTTTAGTTGCTTTTCTGCATTTGGTGCGTCATTGTCCAACCTGTTTTTGAAATGGGTCACAGCAAGACTTCATATGTGCAGCAGCAAGAAAGTTGCTTGATGTGGAAGCCATTTAGATTTATAGATCTCCCAAAAACGTGAACAAATTAATGCGTTGTTTTGATATATGAATGAAATAATGCCTCTCCTCACTCTTTAATAGAAATATGTGGCGTTATTACCCACAAAATAATAAATAAGAAGAGCAACTAATACCTCTTCACCTTTGTTAATTATGAAGTAATGCCTCTTCTTTAACTAAATTAATGAGTCAATATATTCTTTTGTTTCTGTTTTTTAATTCTTCGCTTTGAAAACACAAAAAGGAGCACTCTTAAACAGCAACTCAAGAAGTCATTATCATGCCTCACGAGCAGCACACTCTTGTGGGTTTTATAGAAGAGGAGGAACCAGCTCTTCATATCACCTCTCAGCCCATTGTTGAGTTCACCTGTCCAGTTTAATGGGGAACAGGGGTCTCAATCCCTGTACTTCAATATTAAGGATTCATGTGTTAGACTGACCTACCCACCATATGCTCAGAAGTCTGCTGTTGCTCATCCAATAGCAGGCACAACATGAAAACTTCAAGAGATGTGTCAGGAGAAGTGTCTACCCTATTGCATATTCAAAAATGAAAAAAGAGAGTTTACATGTTTTTTGCAAATTAAGGTTTAAAGGCATACTGAACTTTGTTAGAACATAATGTATATCTACCTGGCCCCGATATGAGTCGTAATATTCAAGCTCACCTTCATGACTTGCTCCAGTGGTCAGCAACTGGCCAACAAAGAATGACGTTTTTTTCTCTCTCCATTCACTCCCATTGTATGGTGAAACAGGTCTCAAAAGCACACTTTTAGCACATAAACGAATGCAAACAACACAGATTATGCCGATATACAAGATCACGACAAGAAATCAATTTGCCTAATTTGCATATTTATTTATTTTGGACCAAAAGTATTGAAATTGGATAACCTTGTTTGTAAGCTTTCCAGACTGTTTTGTTTATTTTTGAAGAAGAAATGTGTCTTTAGGTAGGGTGAGGGGTCCGATATAATATCAACGTTGAGGAACCCTGTCTCCTGAATGGTTAGTCGTTCTGGTTAATCAAACCATATTCTAACACTCTCATATACAGTCATGTAAAAAATGAAGTACACCCTCATACGGTAGTCAGTTTTTTTGACATATCTTATTTTAATTTCAACCGTATTGATTGATTAAGGTAAACTAATTCAACAAATGAAGCTAAAAAAACTTTGGAATCACTTAAGCAATTGAAATGAACATAAATGCAAATTCCTCATGAGGAAAAAGTAAGTACACCCCTACATTTACTATCAAATATATAGATTAAAATTGATGTCTGGTGCACAAAACAGATGTAAATGATTGTCAAAGTATTAGATAATAATTAGGAAGTTCTATGCTTACATAAGAACAGACACTTGGTCTGGTTTGAACCTAATCATCGAGGTGTGTGCTAACATATCATGCCTAGGTCAAAAGAGCTAGCTGGAGCCCTGAGAAAAACGATTATTGATTCTCATGAGACTGGGAGGGGTTACAAAGCCATTTCAAAGCAGTTTGAAGTACATCATTCAACTGTTCGACGCATCATATTCCTCACAGGATAATTGCCCTTCTGTTGATTTCTGATAAATAAATCATTTAAAAGCATAATTTCTTTGTGTCCTATTTGACAACCTTTAACAGTAAAAAGCATTGGAATAAGGATCAAATATCCATGTGTCCAAATATGTCTAAAAAGAGACAACTTATATGGGGGTGTACTTACTTTTTCACATGACTGTAGGTTAACATGTATAAAATATTTGTTCAAATATAAAAGGTGAGGTCAGAAAGTGATTGATTTTTGATGGAATGGCCCATAAACAAAACTAGGGGCAGTCAGTGAGCTGCATTTCAGACTTTTCATACTCGTACTATGGGCTTACTTAATTGTAGCATGTAATGCATGTACGTAGTTCGTTTTTCTCTCTGGGTGAACAGTGTTATATATCAGTCTTGTTTTGGTGGGTATACCTGAACAGTATACGGCCACATATTACTATCAAACCAAAAAACTAATGGGACGTCTGCCCTCAGGCTGGGGGGCTTCCTCCAGGCGGTGGTGGAGGAGAGGCCAGCAGAGGAGAGGGGGTCCCTTGGCGATTTCCTGGACAGGGAAGATAAAGGACGTGGCTTTGTCACTCCACTGGAGCTCAATTGGGAGGAGCAACCATTTCAGAAGGGTGGCCTTCAGGTGTACGAGAACTCGGGGGCCCAGCCGGCAGTGGCGTCCACGTTCCGGCTCAGGTACAACTGCAGACTTATAGCTGGTTTAACCATGGTATTATAACCATTTAGTGAAGATGCCAAATTTGGTCAATCCTTGACTATTTAGGTAGTGTTCTATTTAAGGCTTTATAACTCCAGGTGTGAGCATTGCAGAAACTTGGAAAATGGCTTAAATTAAGTAAGACAGTTGTCACATTTAAGTACTAGGATTACTAAGATTAGTTTATTTTCATAATTTAAGTAAAAATAAAGTGCCACAAATGCACAGAAAACTTTGCAAAAATGCAATGTCTTTAGTTTGCAATGAAATATGAAGAACTACAATGTAAAACTATACATTTCCTGGATCACACGCTCAAGTGTGCAAAATCTGAAGGTGGTATGCCAAACTACTAAAGATCTATGACGCAAAATGAAATGTAAGCAGTGTACCCTGTTGTCCCTTTAAGGCCCCACACAATGAAAATTTACCTCTTAAGTGATGAAATGGTTAGCTATCGTTTAATTACTTCAAGGACATGATGTAGACCAAAAAAATGTTTTTTATTTTATTTTAAGTTGATGTTTGCGTGGCTAAATATTTCCCTCACTTCTTCCTGTAAACGGCTGTGTGACGTTTTGGTGACGCGTACTTGTACAGGCAGGCAGTGGAAAAAAGTTTTTCCTCCAATTACATTGCTCAATTTTCAACTTGTCTTCAACGTCAGTGTGAGTGACAGCTAGCTTAGAGTAACTTAGGTTGCTCATAGTAGCAAGTTAGCAACTGTCAGTGCGAGTGCGAACAAAATGGGATGAAAGTGCTTGTTTGGGTGAGAGTCCTCACACGCTATTTAGTTTCCCCACAAATGCATGGCTACTGAAAAAATGGCTAGAATTTGGCCACATGAAGGAGGCTGCAATTTGCTCAAGCTCAAGGATCTGTAATTTGCATTTAGAATTATTTATTCACGAATGCAATTGCTGTCCAGATGGGATTTGGGAGCTTCTACTCCCTCACCGAGTGGGCCATTCCCACCATCCACTACAATGGTCCCTCACTCCCTTTGAAAGTAAATAACTAATCAGCATTTCTGTATAGCGTTATATTTAATTCACCATCGAAAGTAGCAAAGTTAGCTATAGCTCCTTATATATCATCTTGCTATGCAGCCAGAAACGAGAGAGGTTGCATGTCATTGTGAGACTGAGTGGGTTACATCGCCGTCGACCCCCAGCAGAGCCACACAAGTTGGTCTGCAACTGAGGCAGGTACCTAGGAGAAGGTAGGCTAATAATGTTAGCTGAGCTGAAATTCTTATTTATAATGGCTGTTTTTCATTAATTTCTGTCGTTCGAGGTAACTTAGGCACGGAAAATAAAGTCTGGGTGCGTCTGCTTTCTTTTACTAATGTTACCGCTACGCTAGGCTAGCTGGCAGCTGCTGCCTGTAAGTTAGGTGTAACGTTAGCTGTAGCTTACATTGCTTGTTTTGTTGTCGATTAATTATATAATCTGTAGTTATCTAGTTATGTAACGTTAGCTATGTTATCTACACTTCAAGAACTGCGGTTTCTCCCCTTGTAAGAAAGACGGAGAATTTGGGCACCGAGGTGGGATTTGAACCGCTGCCGTTTTTGGACTCCCCCGCAGATCTCAACCCCCTTTGCTTTGCCGAGTCATGCTAGCTTTGACAGTCAATACTAATATCTACTGATAGTCCACAGATTTTAGTTTAAAATGATGGATGTTATGATTTGTTAACAGCTAAACAGTAGTTGTTGCTATCCAGTAATTTGCACACAGCTATCCTGTTATTGCGGTAATGGTAACATAACGTTAATAGAAAAACAAAACAGAATTCCGGAATCTAGGCAAATATTTATTACAGATGTTGACGTTACATACGACTCTTATCATACCATTCTGAAACATCAAGATTCTCTCGGGGGTGGGCTGCATTTTCTGCAGCTCCGGCAGCAGCAGCAACAGGGGGTGGCTCAAACATATAGGGCCGCAATGGAGCGAAGCCGCCCCCATACTCGTAGTGATTTCCCTCCCTCCCGGTACCATCCTCGCCCTCCCCGTACTCATCTCCCTCTTCATTCTCATCCTCTTGCCCCTCGTTGTCCCACAGAAACGACACTTCCTCCTCCTCAACAGAGGGGGGTGGAGAGGAGTGATCATCAATTTGAGACACAATTTCATCCATTTTGGCTAACGCGTTAGCTTTCTTTTGAGCACTGCTATCCAGAAGCTAACTAGCTAGCCACCGCGACAGCCCGCCCATTTAAAAAATTAAAAAAGTCCCGCCCCAACGTCCGGTTTCACGAGGAAGCCTTCTGAAAAGCATTAGGAAAAATGTGATCTGACTTCCGTTGTGTGGGGCCTTTGTTTCCAAATCCATCCAAAACGGCTAAATTGTGCACTGCTGTAAATCATAAAATAATCTTATATTTGACTACAAATCAACTCTATTATCTTATTATCTTTTCTTCAGTATAGGGGGATTGATACTATGTCTATGGGGTCATAAAATGAGTAAAAAAAAATGTGTCCATTATAAAACATATAAATATTTCCCTTATGATGGTTTAAGATATCACACTGGTAAATGCACCTAAATATGTAGTCTATCTGTCTACATTATGTGCGATAAGATTACAATAAAATAATATCCCACGATCAGGCCAATGCTGGCAGATGTTCTAGCTTCATGGCAAATCGGTGCATCAAACATTAAACGTCACTGAGCCACCTATGAGCGCTTACACTATAGTATGTGAAATGCACCCAAAAAGCAAAAATAACAATATCAAACATATGGCACAAGACAGTGATTGAGTGGAAAAACTAACCTACATAATTGAAATATTACAAACCCCAATTCCAAAAAAGTTGGGACAGTGTATAAAATTCATCAGGGTGGATTCTCACATCGTTATATTTATAGTTATCGTTATAGTTATCGTTCTTGGTGTGGATGGGCCTTAACACACCTCCATACCATGACAGCCGCTGGCTTTTGAACCTTGCGTTGGTAACAATCGGGATGGTTCTTTTCCTCTGAATAGCTAAATAAACATCAGTACTGTATATTACTGACCATTTCAATAATAATAAATAAAACTAAAATAAATGGCTAAGAAACAAACAAAAAAAAAATAAAAAATAAAAAATCTCTTAAATGCCAGTCGCTAATTCTTGATATAACTATACTGCCCCAGGCAGCCTGGTATGAACTGAGACATCAGCTGGAATGTTCGCCACCACAATTAAAACACTTTGTTCACTTCAGTGAGTAGAGTTATGGTCGGTCTGCAATAAATCAAATGTACATACATATATACATTGCATATATGCACATAATAAAAGCAAAAGAATACACAGTACAATAGCAATGCATCACTATAAGGGTTAATAGAACTAGTAAAGCAAACTGGTTTTTACTGTGTTCCTAATAAACCTAGAAATAGACCTGGGCTGTGTCCCAATCAGTGCACTATTGAGTATGCCAATTGAATTTAAAAATAGCTGTTGAGTACATGACAATTCTGAAAATTGAGGACCTCTGAGTTCGCTGAGAAACAGTAGGTAATTTCAGCCTGAATTATTATTTGCGTGCCTGGTAAAAATCACTGACATGGTCGTTCCGGAGATGAATAAAATTACTGAATTACCCTGGTGAAAATTACACCCCCCCCCCCCCCCCCGGTGAAACTAATCCCGTCGGGACAGGGCATTATTAGGCTGATATAAAGCTAATCGCAGCTTGTTTAAGCTAGCTAGCATTTGGTAGCCATAATATCGCAGTCTACATTAAACAGATAACTGCAATAACAACACAAAATAACGTGCTACACTTTTCCTGCATATACACATCCAGCAAGTAACATCAACAGCGCCGATAAAAAATGTGTATATATCGCAGACAACTTACACGCACATAACACCAAAAACGAAGTGAAACTTATTACACGTGCAGTGAGTCTTTGTCAGTTGAAGCCAGACGAACTGTGAGAAAGTTAGGAATGCTCTGAGCCTCTGATTGGCTGAGCTGCAGCGTTAAAGGAGCACTCTGATTGGTAGGATTAAGGTATCATGAGTAACTACCACAGAACTATAGTAACTACAAACTGAATTAAATGGAAAGCAGCATTTTTCACAATATCGGTCCCACATATCGGCCACGTCATCCTTGACGACCGATACAGATATGGTCCAGAAATGCAGATATCGGCCCGATATATCGGTTGTCCGATATATCTGTCGGGCTCTACTATTGGTCTCTTCTGACTCACTCTCAAAATCGATGTCAGCAAGGCGAGGATTTTCTCTAGCCATGCCGACGAGTTGGCCAAATTAGTCAAATCTAGAAAATAGCAGGAAAACAACAATTACTCCACGGCGAGCGGATGTACATTCCTGCATATGCTTTATTTCTTTTGCATAAAACTACCGATACAACTAAAAATGCTCATCTGTAATTTATTGTTTGAAGCATCCAATAAGACATTGCAGACACCGTTTGGGAGCTTATAATGCCCTCTATTGGATAAGAGTTATCAATCAAACCAGAATGAACTGAATTGTATATTTAGTAACCGATATTGATGCTAGAATGAATTACACTATAATTTCACTTGTTTATTTTCTATTGAGTGAGCAGCATTTTTCACCTCTGTATTGTCTTACTGTAGGGCTATTGTTGGCTTTGTCTTGTTGCTATGGCGGAAAACCGAATTTTGGGTAAAGAATATTTTATGAATTCCCAGATAGACGCTGTCCAATGTGTCACGCTTGGGTCGGTATATTTGCAGGTGAGACTCGGTGGGGGATGCTTGTTAAATGGACAAGCTATGTGACAATGTTGGCACTTAGAAACTCTGTATTTGGCATAGATGTCATGTATCATTTACTCATAAAGCTAGAACGTGGAGTTTGTTGTTTCCACTCATAGTTTGGTTGCAGGAGAAATTAATGTCTCAGTTGAGCAATCTCATGGCACCGACAGCATGGCTACTAGGTGGTCTGCGCAAAGGGTTTGAAATATCCAAATTACAGTATGCCATTAACCTCTAGAGAATATATATTATATCTTATTCTGAATATACTGCTGTTGTGGTTGTTTCCTTTTCAAATGCAGTCACTTTATTTTCAACAAAAAGTGGAGCATGTTCATCCTGTAGTCTACTCGTCATCAGTGGAGATTTATTTTCCTTGGTAATTGTTTTGCATCTGAATGTAAAATGGTTTTCTTTGTGTGTGCTGTAGGCCTGACACGGAGCCTGGGGCTGGAGTTGCAGAAGGGCTGATTTCAGTGGAGACTGTTAGGGGTTTTGCTGCAACGTTAGTGCCCTTGCTGCTGGAGGTGTGGGTGGAGGCCTCGACAAGTGAACAGGGAAAAACAGACAGTACCCATCTGCTTGCCCCTGAGTCCATGTCCCCTGATGTATGAGGTCCTGACCATCCTGCAGCTGCTGCGCCGCCTTACTCCAGAGCGCCACCAAAAGGATGACTTGGTAAGTGTGACAGCAACAGAATGTTGACGTCAAACTAGCCTGGAAGATTGTAGTAAACAACTGATAAACCGCTGAGAGGACATTTTCACAGTTGGTAGGCAGATGCCTCCACAGTGTAATAACAGCAGTTTATTGAGGTTAGGGCTGGGCGATATATAGGGATGGGTATCGTTAGGATTTTATCGATACTCATACAGATACCGGTACTGCTTATCGATACCAGTCTCCATAATTTTGTTTAAAAAAAGAGATGTTCAGAAAAGAATTAAGTTATTTTATTATTACTTTTAGCAGAAATACCAACAGTTATTTTGATAAAATGAAATGAAATTGCTTCCTCATAGGTTCCTGAGAGTAGGCTGTATGATGAGGGGAACAATTGCTATAAATAAATGTCTGTTAGTGTGTTTTTGTTGCTGCTTCACTACAAATACAATAAACTTAAATGAACAAGATTACCAAAGAACTATAGTTCGTGAGCTTCTCAGAAGCTAATGGAATAATAGTTATAAATAATAAATAATACAGCGGTGGTGAATGGGTTCTGACCACTCAGTGTATCAACCCTTTTCTGGATAGACAGCTTTTTAAATGCATATTAATAACAATTTTAAGATTCTTACAAATTAATTATTATTAATATAACCATTAATCAATTGTGGACCATTTAATTGTTGTCATTTTAAAATAAATCTACTACAATAAAGCATTTACAACATTGAATAATAATATAATATTTAGCCATTCAATGTAATATTTAGCAATACAAAGCGCTCACTTAATTTCTGTGAAACTTCTGCCAAAATTCAAATGGGTATTTTTATTATTTTTTTGGCCTCTTTCCATATCCTAACATGTCACATATTTGTTTTTAAATAGCTAAATCTACAAGTAGAAAGTTTGACAGCAGTAATAAGGTTAACAAAACAAAATCTGTTTGCTTTGTAGGAAAATTATGTTTTTCATCAGCATTTTAACCTGTTTTTGAACTTACCATACCCTTGTAGCACTCAAAAAAAAAAAAAAAAAAAGTTTGTATTCAAGTATACAGTGCATCCGGAAAGTATTCACAGCGCTTCACTTTTTCCACATTTTGTTCTGTTACAGCCTTATTCCAAAATTGATTAAATTCATTTTTTCCCTCAAAATTCTACACACAACACCCCATAATGACAATGTGAAAAAAAGTTTTTTTGAGATTTTTGCAAATTTATTAAAAATAAAAAAAATAAAATTTATCATTTACATAAGTATTCATACCCTTTGCTTTAACGTATTTTTAAAGTATCATATTTCATATTTGGTCGCATATCCTTTACATGCTGTTACTTCCTGAAGTCTGTGACCATCAACATCAAAAAACTGTCAATATCTTATTTTCAGGTACTGTTACAAGCGATACTATAACCTCTCTGCATTTGAATGGATCTCTATGGAAATTGGGGGGTGAGACTAGATTCAGCTGTAAATTACACTGGTACAGTATGGAACACATGGCTGGCTAAATGGCTGTAAGTTATCAAGGGTCTGAGCTATCAAACGAGCCCCAAAACCATCACTCTGTTGCCAGATATGGAGTAGATGTGGATGGATCACTTTAAGGGTTTCTCCTGACTTTTTTCCCCATAGAGTTCTATAGGAAAATGAGTCCGGAGAAATAACCCTTGCAGTGATCCATTGTCATTATGGGGTGTTGTGTGTAGAATTTTGAGGGAAAAAAATTAATTTAATCAATTTTGGAATAAGGCTGTAACAGAACAAAATGTGGAAAAAGTGAAGCGCTGTGAATACTTTCCGGATGCACTGTAAGTTGGTTTTTATACCCTAGTTGTCTGTCATGTTCTAATGTCTCTCCTGCTCTCCCTTTGCCTTCTAGGATGCCTGGTTCCGCAGCTCATACTTAAATGACTTTAAGCACCCACTTTATGAAGAACTTCCCCTACGGTCTGCTGGAGGTAGCGAAACACAAGAAGAAGGGGGACATGAAGAGGTGAGAGCAGGAATGCGGGGTTTGAGGGGGTCGTGGCTGGTGTAGAAGAAGCTGTTCTTCCTTAACTACAGGATGTTCCAGTTTCAAGTACCATTTGTATTGGACGATTCTTAAAAAGACACGTGCAAAAACGTAACGTCTGATTCCTCAGTCTTCATAAATATTTTACATGAAATCAAAATAGAATTTTTTATGTGTTGTGAGTCTGTAGAATATGAGGTTAGGTTTGGCGGACTGGACGCCTGCGACAGTTTAAAAAAAAAAAACACCTCACCGCTACATAACCGGGGCTCTTGTGTGCAGGACCAAGCAGCAGCAGCAGGCGACGGGTACGGGCGGGGCCACGGTGGAGCCCCTGGCTCTGAACGTCACGCTGTGCCAGGTGATGGTGTCCCCTGAGCTCCAGGCCGCAGGCGGGCAGGACGCCGAGTGGCTGGGGCCAATCAGGACTTTCGTGAGGGAGACCCTGTCCAGCGGTGTCAAGCTGAGCTCCAAGCATTTGGCTGCCCTGCTGGAGGTGGTGTGGAGGCTGGTGCTCACGCACAGGAGCAGAGGTCCAGCGCCGGCCTGCCGTGGGGGGGAGCCTGGGTCGCTTAGTCGCTGAATGGCAGTCGGTGCCCCTAAACGCAATACTGAAATGACTCAATTTTGTGTTGCTTTTTGGAAAAATATTGAATTGATTCCCGGTGTAACTTGGGAATGGCTCCCCGCGTCCCTGTTGTTCCATTCTGTACCGATGCCCAGTATGTCCCTTCGTATGTGAGTGTAATGGCGTGTATTTCCCATGTTACCTGTGTGCTGTCAGCAGTGACAGAGGAGCTCCTGCAGGCGGTGCATGTGCAGTACCAGCAGAGGAACTTGACTCTACCCGTCCGAATGCTGCTTCTGCGCTTTTTCAGCCGCCTCTACCTGAAGGAGCACCAGGCCCAGCCTCACATAGCCAGGTATACATAACCAGCCTCTCATAGCCAGGTATACATACCCAGCCTCGCATAGCCAGGTATACATACCCAGCCTCACAACATAGCCAGGTATACATACCCAGCCTCACATAGCCAGGTATACATACCCAGCCTCGCATAGCCAGGTATACATACCCAGCCTCACAACATAGCCAGGTATACATACCCAGCCTTGCATAGCCAGGTATACATAACCAGCCTCACATAGCCAGGTATACATACCCAGCCTCTCAAGCCCAGCCTCACATAGCCAGTTATACATACCCAGCCTTTCACACCCGTATCCCCCTCTGTTACACCCATACCCCCCTCTGTTACACCCATACCACCCCCCCCCCCCCCCCCCGTCGTTACACCCATACCCCCCTCTGTTACACCCATACCCCCCTCTGTTACACCCCATATCCCCCTCTGTTACACCCATATCCCCCCTCTGTTACACCCATACCCCCCCCCCCCCCCCCGTTACACCCATACCCCCCCCCCCCCCCCCGTATACACCCCATACCCCCCTCTGTTACACACCATATCCCCCTCTGTTTACACCCATACCCCCCCCCCCCCCCCCCCCGTTACACACCCATACCCCCCTCTGTTACTTACACCCATATCCCCCTCTGTTACACCCATACCCCCCCCCCCCCCGTTTACACCCATACCCCCCTCGTTACACCCATATCCCCCCTCTGTTTACACCCATACCCCCCCCCCCCCCCCCCCCGTTACACCCATACCCGCCCCTCTGTTACACCCATATCCCCCTCTGTTACACCCATACCCCCCCCCCCCCTTACACCCATACCCCCCTCTGTTACACCCATACCCCCCTCTGTTACACCCATACCCCCCTCTGTTACACCCATACCCCCCCCGTTACACCCATACCCCCCCCTGTTACACCCATACCCCCCCCTGTTTACACCCATATCCCCCTCTGTTACAGCCATATCCCCCTCTGTTACACCCATATCCCCCCTCTGTTACACCCCATATCCCCCCTCTGTTACACCCATATCCCCCTCTGTTACACCCATATCCCCCCTCTGTTATACCTATATCCCCCTCTGATACACCCATATCCCCCCTCGTGTTACACCTATATCCCCCCTCTGTTACACCCATATACACCTTTGCCACGCCCATTTCCCCACTCTGTTACACCTATATCCCCCCTCTGTTACACCCATATCCCCCCTCTGTTACACCCATATCCCCCCTCTGTTACACCCATATCCCCCCTCTGTTACACCCATATCCCCCCTCTGTTACACCTATATCCCCCCTCTTGTTGCACCCATATCCCCCCTCTGTTACACCTATATCCCCCCTCTGTTACACCCATATCCCCCCTCTGTTACACCTATATCCCCCCTCTGTTACACCCATATCCACCTTGCCACGCCCATTTCCCCACTCTGTTTACACCCATATCCCCCCTCTGTTACACCTATATCCCCCTCTGTTACACCCATATCCCCCCTCTGTTACACCTATATCACCCCTCTGTTACACCCATATCCCCCCCTCTGTTACACCTATATCCCCCCTCTGTTACACCCATATCCCCCCTCTGTTACACCCATATCCCCCTCTGTTACACCTATATCCCCCCTCTGTTACACCCATATCCCCCCTCTGTTACACCTATATCCCCCTCTGTTACACCTATATCCCCCCTCTGTTACACCCATATACCCCCTCTGTTACACCTATATCCCCCCTCTGTTACACCCCATATCCCCCCTCTGTTTACACCCATATCCCCCCCTCTGTTACACCTATATCCCCCCCTCTTACACCA